>SMDT01001081.1:0-581740 GCA_005392925.1 Aquilaria sinensis
TAGCAAGGTTCATATCACAATTGACGTCCAAGTGTGAACCTCTTTTCAAATCACTAAAGAAGAACAATCCGATTGAGTGGAATAATGAATGCCAAGAGGCATTTGAGAAAATCAAGCAATACCTATCAAATCCACCAGTCTTGGTACCACCCCGATCTGGAGAACCGTTGATTCTATACTTATCAATACAGGATTCTTCATTAGGATCCGTATTGGGTCAACGCGATGAGACAGGCAAGAAAGAGCATGCAATTTACTACTTGAGCAAGAAGCTTACCACATATGAAGTGAAATACTCAGTAGTAGAAAAGTCTTGTTGTGCCCTTGCATGGGTAGCAAACCGACTACGACACTACATGCTCAACAATACCACATTGATAATCTCTAAGACTGATCCCATCAAGTACATCTTTGAGAAACCCGTTTTATCAGGAAGGATCGCAAAATGGCAAATGCTGTTGTCTGAATACGACATATAGTATGTCACCCAGAAGGCTGTAAAAGGGAGTGCGATTGCTGAATATCTGGCTGATAGAGCATTGGATGATTATGAGCCAATGAGAATGGACTTTCCTGATGGAGATATAATGACGATAGAACAGGAAGTCTCTGAAGATGATGAAACATGGAAAATGGCGTTCGATGGAGCATCTAATGCCTTGGGACAAGGGATTGGAGCTATACTCATCTCTCCAAGTGGAGAACAGTTCCCCCTCACAGCGAAAATCACATTTCCTTGTACCAACAATATAGTAGAATATGAGGCATGTGCTATGGGACTCCAAATGGCACTGGGACTAAAGGTACGAAATCTCTGAGTTTATGGGGATTCCGCAATGGTCATATATCAAATAAATGGAGATTGGGAGACAAGGGACTCAAAATTGATCCCTTACTAAAAGCTCATACTAGACTTGGCAGGAAAATTTAACAGTATAAGCTTCCATCATCTTCCAAGGGAAGATAATCAAATTCCGGACGCTTTAGCTACTCTAGCTGCCATGTACAAGATAAGCGACCCTGAGCATACTCCTATTTTTGAAATGAAAATACTAGATTCCCTAGCTTATTGCATGAGCGTGGAGGAAGAATTGGATGGGAAACATTGGTATCATGATATCAAGAAATACCTCCAAGAATGAGTATATCCACCAGAAGCATCGGAAAATGACAAGAAATTTTTACGAAGGTTGTCAATGGGTTTTCTTTTAAACCTAGACATACTTTATAAGAAAACTCCAGACTCAATGTTACTTCGATGTGTAGATATTCATGAAGCACGAAAGATCATGGAAGAAGTTCATTCTGGAATGTGTGGAGCACACACTAGTGGTCATACCATGGCAAGACAAATAATGAGGGCGGGCTACTATTGGCTCACATTAGAAAGTGATTGCATCAATCACGTAAGAAAATGTCATAAGTGCCAAATATATGCCAACAAGATCCAGGCTCCACCTGCCCCTCTTAATGTAACAGCAATACCTTGGCCTTTTGTTATGTGGGGAATTGATGTCATTGGAGCAATTACCCCCAAAGCTTCTAATGGTCACAAATTCATACTAGTGGCAATAGACTACTTCACCAAATGGGTAGAAGCTATGTCTTATGCAAATGTAACTGAAAAGGTGGTATGCCGGTTCATTAAGAAAGAGATCATTTGTCGCTATGGGTTGCCAGAGTGTATCATCTCAGACAATGCCACAAACTTGAATAATGCAATGATGTAGACTTTGTGCCAACAGTTCAAGATTAAGCATCTCAATTCAGCACCTTATCGACCGATGATAATGGCACAGTAGAAGCATCCAATAAAAATATCAAGAGAATTATTGAAAAGATGATTGTCACTTACAAGGACTGGCATGAGATGTTACCTTTCGCATTACATGCTTACAGAACTTCTATCCGTACTTCTACTGGAGCAACACCTTTTTCTCTGGTATATGGTATGGAGGCCGTATTGCCCATTGAAGTTGAGATTCCTTCATTAAGGGTACTAATGGATACCCAATTGAAAGAAGCAGAATGGGTCAAGGCTAGATATGAGCAATTAAACCTAATTGATGAAAGAAGAATGACGGCCCTCTGCCATGGGCAACTTTATCAAAGGAGGATGATTCGCGCTTACAATAAAAAGGTTCGCCCACGACAATTTCATGAAGGTGACATAGTGCTCAAGAAAATTCTACCCATTCAGCATGATTCTAGAGGAAAATGGATACCAAACTATGATGGACCATATGTGGTGAAGAAAGCCTTTTTAGGAGGGGCTCTAATTCTGACAGAAATGGATGGACGAGAGCTACCAAAACCAGTAAACTCAGATTCAGTGAAGAAATACTTTGCATAATGATGAAGTTTTTGGACAGAAGGGAAGAAGTGAATACAGGATTGCCAGAGCTTGTTTGATCAAAGTTGTCAAAGAGAGTGTTCTTCTCTCAGATCTTCATTGTTCTTTATCTGTACCCAAGACTTTTATATTCCCTTACTCATAAATGAAAAGCCAATTCTCTCTAGCTCTTCTTCTTCAAATCTCACATTCAACTTTTGTATTCCCTTATCCATAAATAAAAATACAATTCTCTCTAGCTCTTTTTCTTCAAATCTCACATTCTTGTTGGCCTCTAGTGTGCAATAAATTGTGACTTTGTAGGAAGGGTAGTAATAATTAAAACTCAGAAAAAGCAAAGACCGTAGATTACTTTGATAAGCTTTATGAATTAAAATAGGTAAGATCGAGGTCCTGCTTTGCGAACGGCACAAAACATTGGCTAACAGGAAAAATGGAGTAACAAATCTTCGGGAGATGGCCTTGGTGGTTGCCTGGATGATCGCTTCAAAAGTCTTACAATTAAAAATAGGCGCATGATTATATCATCAAGAAGGAAGCATACTCACGAATGTTTCAACAGGGATGACTATCCAAAAAGGCATAAAGTATGATGCGGGAAAACGTTAAGGAAGTTGAGACCAAAATTCAGGAACAAGTCAAGAAAAACT
The DNA here is from genome assembly GCA_005392925.1 of Aquilaria sinensis. Classification (NCBI taxonomy): domain Eukaryota; kingdom Viridiplantae; phylum Streptophyta; class Magnoliopsida; order Malvales; family Thymelaeaceae; genus Aquilaria; species Aquilaria sinensis. Next base: position 3,004 of record SMDT01001081.1, read on the forward strand.
TCTTTGAAGGGGCTTTCGAAAAGAATTGAGCTTTTGAGGCAATGGACGAGAGCTGAGAAGCATAAAGAGATTCAATGGTAATCGAGAAGGCAATCACAAAAAGGATCCAGTAAAGCAAAGACATGAAGAACTAGATCCATAAAAAAACACAACAACAAAAAACAAAAAAAAAAAAAAAAAAAAAGCCATTAGTTACACATGCCCTGCATTCATGCATTTCACATCATGCATACATGGCTTTTGCATAACAGGGACCAAACGGAGAGCATATCTGCGGCATGATTACAACAGTATAAGCTGAGACTTCAACTTCATCAGCTCATTCCAGTCTATCACTGAAGCCACAGCTAATACGCTCGACCAAGCCGCGTCAAGAAGTTCAACATTATGGTCAAGGATAAGATAGATGTTAAAAATGTTGTCGTTGACAATTTGTCAAAAAAGCTGGCAATGGATTCGATAATCGAGGCTACACCCGTGAGGACAGAATCGACGTCACCTCGAATATCAAAGATAAGAGATAGCCATGGTCAAGGATAAGGTATACGTCATGAAATATTGTCGTTGACAATTTGTCAAAAGCTGGCAATGGATTCGATAATCGAGGCTTCACCCATAAGAACAGGATTGACGTCAGCTCGCCAAGGAATATCAAAGATAAAAGATAGATATCTATGGCATCAAAATATTGTCAAAAAAAAAAAAAGTAGGCTCCATTTTTCCGGTTAAGTGGCGGATACGGTACTCCGTGACTCTCAAGTCGGTTGTCTCAGTTGCCCATAATAACTGATTCCTTCCACCTTTCCTTCTTTTATTTCCTTCTAGAAAATGGATCCTACTCTTTCTGCTCTGCGAAAATACTTTCCTTCTCTCCCAATGAACATTCTTAAAAAGATTTACCGAGTTCGCTGTGAACGATTAAGAGTTTTGATGCACAAAGGAATCCCTGAATATGTGCAGTGGTTAATTGAAGCTAAGGTTCGTCTGGCAGGTGAACTCCCAGATGCATTTGTGTCTCACATGCCTAGCATAGGCAAAAGCTCTTATACCAAAAAGCGAAGAGCAAAAAGGTTACAAGTCTGTCATAAATATGGTCGATGGAGTTGTAATACTAAATGTCGTTCTTTAGGAATGATCTCCGATAATCAGGAAGGTAAAATACGATTCATCAAGAATGGCCTGAGTAAGGATTCATTGGATGATATCCGATTGACTCTTGAGACGCATTCTTGTGGATCAGTGCAACGCGAACTTCTTGGTTTATGGAGTATTTTTCACAAAGAACGAGAGCGTTATAGTCCCGGGAATTTGAATTTAAAAGACCCTATTTGCCAGTTTGTAAGAAAACTGGATGGAAAGCAAATCCCCGACTCATAGAAGGCGTTGAAGCCGTTACTGGACGTAAAACCAGTGGAAGATGTGAGCCACAGTCACAATTACTATACATACAAGTTGTCATATTTGGAAAATTTATCTTTTCTTTTGACAATAATGTACTTGCTTCTGTAAGCGTAATAAACACGTTATCCTTTTCATCGCTATAAATGCGTGTTCTTCTTTCCGGTTAAGTAGCGGATACGGTACTCCGTGACTCTCAAAGTCAGTTAGTTTCGTTTCCTACAATAACTAATTTCTTCCTTTCTTCTCTTAATTTCCTCCTTCATCAATGGAGTCTTCTCTTTCCTCCCTACGAAAGTATTTTCCTTCCCTTCCCAATAAATGTTCTTAAAAAGATTTATCAAGCTAGATGTGAACGATTCAGAGTATTTATGCACAAAGGCATTTCTGATAATGTGCGGTGGCTAATCGAAGCTAAGGTTCGTTCAGCTGGTGAAGTTCCAAATGCATTCCTCCCCCGTATGCCCGGCTTTGGTAAAAGCGCTTATGCCAAAAAGAGAAGAGCAAGGAGGCTAGGCGTCTGTCATAATTGTGGATGGTGGATTTGCGGCACTAAATGTCGTTCTTCAAGGATGATCACCAGAAATCGTGAAGATAGAAGAAAATTCATTAAGAATGGCCTGCGTAAGGAATCTCTGGAGGATATCCGAGAGACTCTTGAAGCGCACTCTTGTGGAATGGTGCAATTTGAGATTGTCGGTTTATGGATGACTTTCCAAAAAGAATGAGATCGTTACAGTCTTGGGAATCTGACTTTAAACGACCCTATTTGCCAGTTTGTAAAAAAATTGGAAGGGATGCAAATCGCCAATTCATAGAAGGCATTGAAGCCGTTACTGGACGTAAAGCCAGTGGAAGACGTGAACCAAAGTCACGACTACTGTACATGCTAGCTGTCGCTTTTGAAAATTTTCCTTCTCTTCCAAAAATAATGTACCTACTCCTGACGTGAGCCACAGTCACGACTACTGTCGCTTTTGAAAATTTTCCTTCTCTTCCAAAAAAATAATGTACCTACTCCTGACGTGAACTACAGTCACGACTACTGTACATGCTAGCTATCGCTTTTGAAAGTTTTCCTTCTCTTCCGACAATCATGCTAGCAGCCATTTTGGAAATTTTCCTCCCCTTTTGGCAATAATGTACCCACTCCTGACATGAGTCGTAGTCGTGATTACTGTGTATAGCTGTCATTTTGGAAATTTTCCTTCTCTTCCGACAATAATGTATCTACTCTTGAAAATAAAATTATTGCATTATCTCTTCATCTCTATAAATACATCCTCTTTTCTTCATTTCTCACAAGGTTAAGGATAGGAATGGAGAAAACCTCAACTCGTAAATCCCGAAGTATTTGTGTATTTTCTGGGGCTTTTCCTGGAAAAGATGAAGAGTACTTAAAGGCAGCCAACCATTTGGGTAGAGTATTAGCTGAGCGAAAAATACATTTAGTTTATGGAGGAGGTAGTGTCGGATTAATGGGAGGCGTAGCATCAGCAGCATCTTTAGGAGGAAGTCAAGTTCTGGGCATTATCCCTGGACCTTTGAAGTTTGTTTCTGGGGGCACGATCGGAGAAGAGCTAGTGGTTAAAAATTTGCAAGAGCGTTTGTTACAAATGCTTTTTAATGCTGATGCTTTTATCGCTCTACCAGGTGGTTTTGGCACATTGGGAGAAGTCTTCCAAATTGCTTCCATGGCCCAACTTAATTTGCATAAGAAACCCATTGGGCTGTTGAATGTTAACAATTTCTTTACAGGTCTGATATCTTTTGTGGATTACGCTGTGCAGAAGAATTTTATATCAAGAGTAGCACGACAAATCCTAATATCCGCAACAACTGCTGAAGAATTGCTAGATAAAATGCAAGCTTTTGTTCCTGAACCAGATCCAGCGATGATTCAGATAGACTGGACACGACAGTCTTTCCCGACCAGTTCCATCCCATAATTGTCCTTTACCCGGCCTGTTGAAGCATTGTGGAAGAAGAAGCGATCCGATCTGTTCTTCTTGTCCTTTAGTTTTATTATCAGCATTTTCTTTCGTGTTTCAGTTTTTCTTTTCAGGGAATTTCTTTTTTTTTTTTTACCTTTTTAGGATAGTTTTGTTCATGCTGATATTAAAACCATAGGACAAAGCCTTTAGTTTGGAATGGCTGAGTAAGGAGTAATTTTTTTTACTCTTGAGACGCATCCTATTAGGTCTACTAGTCATGACATTTTGGGGTAGCTAAGCTTCAACCTTATTTGGATGACATATCTCACAAGGGAATCTATATTTTCTGAAGAAAATATTAGATGAAACCTTGGATATTGATTCCAAACATCCGTTCCCTTACATAATTTGTCAGTTTTATTTCTCATCATCAAGATTCACTCATTTCATGGAAGTTTAAATTTTTTGCACTCGCCTATTATGAAAATTCACACTTCCGAAGAAATTATTCCAACTTCAATTGCCTTCATACAAAGTTTGCTTGGGGTACTAAGGAAAGCTCCTTAACCCCAAAAAGGAGAAAAGAGTGCTTTTTTCCTCAATCAATCAATCAATCAATTTTCCTTCAACGATAGGAGAGTTCCTATCGCAGAGGTTCTAAGGAAACTCTTCCGAATCAATCAATCAATTTTCCTTTAACCTCAAAATCAATCAATCAATTTTCCTTCAACGATAGGAGAGTTCCTATCGCAGAGGTTCTAAGGATGGAACCTTAACCTCAAAATCAATCAATCAATTTTTCTTCAACGATAGGAGAGTTCCTATCGCAGAGGTTCTAAGGAAGGTTCCTTAACCTCAAACTCAACCAATCAATCAATCAATTTTCCTTCAACGATAGGAGAGTTCCTATCGCAGAGGTTCTAAGGAAGGTTCCTTAACCTCAAAATCAAAATCAATCAATCAATTTTCCTTCAACGATAGGAGAGCTCCTATCGCCGAGGTTCTAAGGATGGAACCTTAACCTCGAAACCAATCAATCAATTTTCCTTCAACGATAGGAGAGCTCCTATCGCCGAGGTTCTAAGGATGGAACCTTAACCTCGAAACCAATCAATCAATTTTCCTTCAACGATAGGAGAGTTCCTATCGCCGAGGTTCTAAGGATGGAACCTTAACCTCGAAACCAATCAATCAATTTTCCTTCAACGATAGGAGAGTTCCTATCGCCGAGGTTTTAAGGATGGAACCTTAACCTCGAAACCAATCAATCAATTTTCCTTCAACGGTAGGACAGCTCCTATCGCCGAGGTTCTAAGGATGAAACCTTAACCTCAAAACCAGTCAATTTTCCTTCAACGATAGGAGAGTTCCTATCGCCGAGGTTCTAAGGATGGAACCTTAACCTCGAAATCAATCAATCAATTTTCCTTCAACGATAGGAGAGTTCCTATCGCCGAGGTTCTAAGGATGGAACCTTAACCTCGAAATCAATCAATCAATTTTCCTTCAACGGTAGGAGAGTTCCTATCGCCAAGGTTCTAAGGATAGAACCTTAACCTCGAAATCAATCAATCAATCAATTTTCCTTTAACAGTAAGAGAGTTCCTATCGCCGAGGTTCTAAGGATGGAACATTAACCTCGAAATCAATCAATTAATTTTCTTTAACGATAGGAGAGTTTTTATCGCAGAGGTTCTAAAGAAAGTTCCTTAACCTTAAAAAGTAGGAGAAAAAGGTTTTTCTCCTCAGGGTTTAGGCGGCGAGAAGGTTCTCAATGTCTAGTTGAGGTCGGACGAAATTCAGTAACGACCTTGCATGCGTCATGTCTCATGAAGCATGCAAAGGGGGGCAGCTGTTGACACCCAATTTCGTCCGACCATTAAACATTAAAATTACGCAAAAAAAAAATAAAAAATAAAAATAATAAATTATATATATATATATATATATATATATATAATAACAAAATAATAATAATAATAATTAGTTTAGGAGGCATTTTTGTTTTATAGGGTTAGTTTTGAAATAATATGTATATATATATATCTATGTGTCTATAAGATATAAAAGAAAAATTCTAAAAAAATTGACAAAAATGAAAAGTTTGGGGTGACAATGACAAAAATGAGAAGTTTGGGAAGAATCTGACGAAATTTGGAAGTTCTAGGAAAAATTTTGGTGATTATTCGCAAGGTTTGGGCCTAGCCGACAGAAAAGATAAATTTGACTCAATCAGAAGCTTCAGGAACATATCAGAAGTCAAAGAGACGTAAAGGACTAAACCTGTCATTTTACCAAATTAAGAGATTAGTTTGTTTTTAATTAAATTTCCAATTATTTTTAATCATAGAAATTCAAGCCTCCTTCCCCTATAAATAGGGGTCCAGATCTGTGAAGAAAGAAAAAAGAGAGCAAGATTTGAGCTCTTTTTTAAAAAAAGAAAAGTTGTAGCTTTAGTCCCTGGTTCTCCTTCCTCACCAAAAAAAAAATCCTAAACTTCTATTCCTGCTCCCTACTGCCAACGTTTCTAAGCCAAAACCACTTTTTCGTCAATCCTTTCGCCGTTGTCCTCACACCGGCCACTATCCTCATCCCCTCTGAAATAGCCCTAGCAGCTGCCGCCAAGCCCAGCCGTCCGATTGCACTATTGTTGCCGGAAAACGAAGAAAAAGGAAAGAAAACTGTTTCACCTGCCAAATTTGAATTTTTTTTCCTTTTGTGTATAACTCTCTTTTAACCTTTCATTTTTTCTTGTTTTTTTATTCAAGTCATTAACCTTTTTTTTTTTGCAGAACTAACAATAATCTTTTGTGTGCTTTGTTTATTTTTATTTTTATTTTTTCTATGGAAGGTTGTACCTCCATCATTTACGTGGATGGCCAAAAGCCCCACACTTTTATTTTTTTTATGGAAGGTTGTACCTCCTACTTTTCATTTTTGTCTATATAAGTCACTAACCTTTTTATTATTTTTGTGGATATGTCATTAACATCTAACTTTTGGTGTTTATTTTTTTGTTATTTTTTTTTATGGAAGGTTGTACCTCCTACTTTTACGTGGATGGCCAAAAGCCCCACACTTTTATTTTTTTATGGAAGGTTGTACCTCCTACTTTTCATTTTTGTCTATATAAGTCATTAACCTTTTTATTATTTTTGTGGATATGTCATTAACATCTAACTTTTGGTGTTTATTTTTTTGTTATTCTTTTTATGGAAGGTTGTACCTCCTACTTTTCATTGTGTTTATATAAGTCACTAATTTTTTATTTTTTGCAGATGGGCCATTAACAATTATTTTTTATTTTATTTCTTCTTTTTTTTTCTTGATTTTTCCATGGAAGGTTATACCTCCTATTTTATTTTTTTTACGTGGATGGTTAAACACACCACGTTGTTTGTTTATTTAATTTCTGCAATTTATTTATTTTTATATGTGGATGACTAACCTTATTTTATTTATCATTTTTTTTCTTTCTTCTCTATGTTTTGGCCAAAAAGCTCGTCTTACTTTTCTTTATTTTATTTTTATATCATTACAATAAAAGCCCCCCCGTCTTTTATTTTTTTTGGAATATTAAGACACATTTTATTATTTCCTTCAAAATAACAAAAGTTTAACCTTTTATTTGCCTTAAATAAAAATAAATTTAAGAAAAAAATCATAACCAGATGATTCTACAAAAATCATTTTTTTTAAATAAAAGTATATTTTTAGATCTATGAATTAGATATTTACTTTTAAAAAAAAAATCTTTCATCAAACAAAAAAAAAGAGTGCAAAAAAATAAAATTTTAAAAAATAATTGTTTTTTAAAAAAAGAAATTAATATGAAGGTCATAAAAATATCAAAATTCCATAAAAATTTATGACTAAAAATTAATAATTAATAAATAATTAATATTAAATCAGGAATTAAAATTTTTATTAAATTCCATGTCCGGGTGATCCGATAGGATTCATGGTTTGGAAAATATCAAACTTTAATAAAAATGAATAAAAGTTAAAAACCAAGATTAACAAAAAATCCATATTCGGATAATTCAGCAAAATTGATGATATGGAATAATTAAAATATTTAATAATAAATTAAAATTTTAAATTTTCATTAAATTCCATATCTGAGTGATCCGATAGGATCCTCGATTTGGAAAATATCAAAGTTAATAAAAATGAATGAAAGTTAAGTAAGAAGATTAACAAAAAAAAAATTCATATTCGGATAATTTAGCAGAATTTATGATATGGATTAGAAATTAATTAAAACACTTAAATAAAAATTAAATTTCATTAAATCCCGTATCCTGGTGATTCGATAGAATCCACGGTTCGGAAATATTAAATTTATAAAATTATTATAGAAAATCAAGTATCAAAGATTTAAAATTTCATATTCGGCTGATCTGATAAGATTCATGGTTTGGAATTAAATTAAATAGAATTCATTAAAATTAGTCTCAACAAAAGGTTAGATCAAGAAATAAATAGTTAGGAAAAGATAAAAACTGAACCCATGGTACCAATTTCCAGGCGCTTTAATAGGGTTATTTTAGCGTAACCGACTCACGATCTTAGAATCTCTTGCAGACCATTACAGGTATCCAATCGACCTAGATAAACAGATTAGTGGCGACTCCATGAAAATTCACGTTGCTACAATTGTCATTATTGTATATCTGACATTTTTCATAATAAGTGTTGCCTCTACTAGTGCCCATTGGTTTTTATAACAATAGGTTTACATTTGGGTGCATATAAGGTTAAGATATATATGCATAGCTGTGACTTGAAGTTAAAGCAACAACAATTTTTATGTCTTTGCTTGTTTTAACTTATGTTTTATTAACAAGTGCGCCATGGTTTCCTTTATAGTTTTATTTACTTATTATTGCATAGCCTGGATGACACATGTATATTTTTTGTGTAGGGTAGGCCAAGTAATTAGTTGCACGTAATGATTTAAATTACTTTACAAGTAATAGTTAGCTGATTGTAACCTAAATGGGATCATAGTTCCCTAAAAGCTTACCAGTGGTTGCATTTAAGGCACTGGGGCCCTCTTTTGCCACAGACATGATAAAAGCCATGTATTTAAACACATTTTGATACACAGTCATTACACAAACCGTGTTTGACTACTATAGCTCAAAGAAAATTCTATGTGAAAAATCAATTTAATAAATCAAACATGGCTGTGCTTAAAACCATGTTGGGTGATACGGCTCTGGACATAAATGTGTTAAGAATGTATTTGGCCTTTGGAACTTAGAAAATGTTTCAAAGCTAGAATTGAACTTAGCCTTTTTCCTAACTTTGAACACAAAATTCATTTCGAAATGCTCTAGACTCCTGCACCAAAACTCAAAGACTATAAGATCACAGGACAATCAAAAGATCATTAACCTAGTATTAATAAAAAAAACTAAATGAAAACAAAGCTAAACAAAAAGATTAACACTTAATTTGCCTCCCAAGAAGTGCTTGGTATAATGTCGTCGGCCTTATGTGATGCTTGATAAATCAAGGAGGATCTTCATTCCTCTCTAAAGCTTTGATCTCAACATGACCATTCACCTTATGTCGGAAGGTTGAATTATAAAATTCTTTTGGGTTAGGCTCCATATTCAATGATAAAGCTCATTGCGGCCTTTTGGAAAGCATCTTGACCAGTTGGCTTAACCACATCTCAAAATTCTGTATGCTTGCTTAGTTTTGCTCAACTAATTATGCACTTAACAATCATTACTAGGAAGTCCTTCTACATACACTTTGCATTGCATCATAGCTTGCTTTCGGCTAGCCAAAAAATTTATGAACTCTCTTACCAAGGTATCAACTTGATTTGCCAGGGCTGAATAAGCATTGGAATTCTGAACTGTAGCTGCTTTACTTGGTTTAATCCAGGACGATGATTGCCATTGCTAGTTGTTTATAGCCATCTCCTTAATTAATTCTTGTACCGCTTTAGATGTCTTCCTATTCAGAGTACCACCAGTTGTTACATTAATCATTTTCTTAGAAGCATAGCTCATATCATTATACAACATTTGCACTTGTTTCCATGTTGGTAATTCGTGATGTGGTCACCTTTTTAGATAGATCCTTGAACCTTTCCCAAGCTTCATATGATATTTCTGAATCCATCAGACTAAAAGTAGAAATAACATTATGGAGCTAAAGGAAAAAAATTTAGTAAAAATTTCTTGGCAAAAGTATTCCAAGTGATAATAGTACCTCTTGGAAGTAAAGTCAACCATTGCTTTGCTATTCCTCTTAACAAAAATAGGAATGACCTCAACTGAATGCTATCTTCATTAGCTCCATTAATTTGAAAAGTATCACAAATATCTAAGAAACTAGCAATATGAGCATTAGGATCCTTATCTGCCAAACTATTAAACTGAACTCAATTCTACTCCATTTGAATAATATTTGGCTTATTTTCAAAATTGCTGGCATTGACAAGAGGCCAAACAATGCTTGCAAGAGAAAGAGCATATTCAGGCATAGTCCTTACTTGATTACGGCCTTCCATGATTAGATGCTCTCAAATTTTTCCTTGCTCATTTACTTCAAGATGTAATGGTTGTGACTCAGTACCCCTTGTAGATAAAAGTTTCCTCAATGTCCTTTCAATTTTTGGATTCACTTTAACAACTTCACCAAGATGGCTACGAGTCATCCACTAGAATTCTTGCAAGAAAAAAATGAAGAAATCAATAAAATAAAAATAACTAGAAATTTAAAGAAAAATACTACAACAAAATAAATGCTAGATTAATAAACATCAATCATTTAGGTAGCAATCTCGACAAAAGTTTCCCAACAATGATGCCAAATACTTGGTGCGTTCGTTAGTTTGCTCAAACTTTTCCCACTACACTAATAAATAATGTGGATGGGTCAAATCTCTTTATACTCACAAATATGTGAACTCATAGGCAAGTTCACCTGTCATCAAAGTATAGCAGTGGAAGTGCCAAGATTATTTTTCCCAAATAATGAAGCTTGTCTCCCATACTGAATCTTTCAATATTATCTAACCAAAAATTAAGGAGTTTGTTTAACCAACTAACTAAGAATTAACTAAACTAAAGTAATGCAGAAAAAATAACTAACTACTGACAACTTAAAGCAATAAGATAATCAACAATAAGAAATCTTATACTTAAATACGAATGCCCCTAAAACTCTCTTGTGTTGCTTTTACTTCAGTTTAACAGGATTGTGAATAACTTGGACAATGGAGTACTACGTAATTTAGATTAACTCTATATTATTTCAATTAGACTAATCCATATTCTTAAGTTACTGATAGGGTGTCTTGACATACCATTACTAGTCCTATGACTCAACTACTAGGTTTCACCTTAGTCTAGAGGTATTATATTGCTCCTATTACTCCCAATTATGATAATATCCCTTATATTCAACAGTGATCTGTAACAAACACACTAAACACTACTTTTCATATGTTTATCATCCCATATTGAATTAATAGGTTGACTACTATTAATCAATGCAACAAAAAACATTGGATAGATTGCAAGAAAAACATAATCATATTAAACCAAAAATAATCACAATCACAAAATCATCCTAAGGTTCATATACTCAAAGTATGAGCACGAAAGTTTAGTTCATGGTACCGTTAAATAAACAGTACAGAATCAAATAGAAAACTAGGAAAAGAAGTCTCCATCTCTGAATTGCATCTCTGCCAAGGAATCATTAATCCGGCGTGCATTAAATGGTGTCGATCATCAAGACTGCCTTTGGTAGCTAGTGTCCATGAAAACTTTTTTTTTTTTTTACAGTTTCTTGCCTTCTTGTACCCCTATTTTTTATTCTCACTAAATAAAATGAAATACAGCAGTCAAACATGATTTGCAACACAACCGTGTTCAAGGCCGTGGAATAGCTTTGTAACTTAAAATCTCATAAATTAATGACATAAGTTGGGAGACATGGGTGTGTAGGAATGAGACACGGGTATGTAAATGCATTAACATGGGCATGTAACAGAACATGTCTACTCCAAATTTTGACCAAAACTTGTAATTTAGGTTCAAAACTTTGTGGAAATGCTTCCTAACCCAAATAAAGTTGAAATATCACCTAAAAAATAAAATATGAAACAATTGGCAACAAATCCTAGCATAAACACATTAAAATACAAGCAAATATAAAGGAAAAATAAATAGAAAACATAAACAAATATGCGTATATCAATATGGTAATCTTTCTTGGATTTGTTGTAAGTCCTAAAGGTATTAAAGTTGATCAATAAAAGGTGAACGCAATTCACAAATGGCCGGTTCCTACATCCAATTCTGAGGTGAGATCTTTTCATGGGTTAGCTAGCTTTTATAGGAGGTTTGTTAAGAATTTCTCTACTATTACTATACCTCTTACTAAAGTAATTAAGAAGATTGTGGGATTTAAGTATGAAGAGGAACAAAATGAAGCTTTCTTGTTGTTTATGGAAAAATGAACCATTTTCAGCATTTCCTAACTTTGCTAAAATTTTGAGTTTGAGTGTGATGGCTCAGGAATAGGTATTGAAGCTGTCTTGGTGCAAGAGGACTACCCTATTGCCTACTTTAGTGAGAACCTCAATGGTGCCACATTGAACTATATACATGTAAGAAGGAGCTATATGCCTTGTTGAGGACATTGGAGACTTGGCAACAATATTTGTGGCGTAAGGAGTTTGTAGTTCACGTGGATCATGAAGCCCTTAAATTTCTTAGTTGACAAGGCATGTTGAATAGGAGGATGCAAGCTGGGTAGAGTTTATTTAGTCTTTTCCATATGTCATCAAATATTTGTAAGGCAAGAAAAACGTTGTGGCGGATGCCCTTTCAAGAAGGTATGTCTCACTTTCTACTTTAGAAGCTAAAGTGCTTGATTTTGAACATTTGAAAGACTTGTATGCTTTTGATCTTGATTTTGGTAAGGTTTATGTTAAGTGTGCTAAAAAAACCTTTGAGAAATTTTACTAGGTTTGTGGCTTTTTTTTTTTTCCAAGAAAACAAGTTGTGTGTGCCTACGACCTCATTGAAGGAATTGCTTACAAAAACGACACATAGTGGTGGTTTGATGGATCATTTTGGTATAGGTAAGACTTTGCATGTTTTGAAAGAAGATTACTATTGACCAAATATGATGAAAGATGTTAATAAGGTTTATAAGCATTGCATTGTATGTAGGAAAGCAAAGTCATCACAAACAACCTAAGGGCTGTACACACCACTTCCTATTCCTTCACATCCTTGGATAGATATCTCTTTCAACTTCATAGTAGGCTTACCTAGGACTAGAAAAGGCCAGGAATGTATGTTTGTTTTAATGGATAGGTTTTCTAAGATGACACATTTTATTTCATGAAACAAAACAAATGATGCTGTGAATGTTGCTGAGTTGTTTTTCAAGGAGGTGGTTCGGCTTCATGAAGTTCAACAAACCATAGTCTGATAGAGACTAAAGTTCTTGAGTCACATTTTGAGGACTTTATGGGGGAGGCTTGGTACAAAGCCCTCGTTCTCTACACCATGTCACCTATAAATAGATAATCAAACTAAGGTAATGTGAACATGTATGAGCTAGTGTGAACTTTTCATTTTGTGTATTTTGCACATGTTTTTATTAGGATGGCCTACCTTGCTATTATTTAAGTTTCATTAATGTTTTATACCTACTTTGAGTTAAGTTTTAGTTGTCTTAGGACTTCTAGCTCAAAAGGTCTTTAGCTTGCTTGTTCCCCACATAATTCAAACTCTTTACCTTAGGAATCACTATAAAAAGGCCACATTTTCTTGCAAAAGACCAAATTGAAAATATGTCAAATATTTCTTGAAAAAGTTGCTCATTTGAGTTCTTTGTGAACTTGTTTTGGTGCATAAAAAAGGCTGGCTTTCTTTGTTCTTCTTTATACTTTTCATTTCAAACCACAAGTTGATTCAGGGTCGCGGTCAATTCTCAATTCTTTGAGTGTGTTTTGTGGAGCATGTAGCATCTTAGTCATGTTTCTTGGTTAGACACTAATGGAGTTCACATCATTAGTGTATTAAGCCTCCACCGTGAACTTACCTAAGGTGCACTAGGCCTTCACTTGTACCTTAAGTCATAACTTGCCTAGGCTATAAGTGCATTAAGCCTTTAGCTTAGGTGCTCCACTATCCACCATTACTTAGTTCAGCCTATCCATGATGAGATACTAGCTTACTAAGTTCCAAGTAACTTCCTTGAGTGCACTATGATCCTACATTGGTATTTTGGGCCCAAAGAGTCAAACTAGGCTACCAACGACACTAAATGCTTCATTCATACTAATGGCATCCTATTTTAGTCATTGGTAGCCTAACCATGCTCATGATCTTTTTTCATAATTCCATTGCTTCCAAGTGCAATGTTCTCTCCCCTGGGTAGATTTAATCGTAGCTGAAAGCATAAAAGTTGTAAAACTTTCTTCTAGCTTTGCGTTGGTTCTTAAATCGTCATAATTGGACACCTGAGTAGAAATACTATAGCATGTCAATGCTGTTGAGACCTGGTGCCGTCATGTTGGGAACCAATACTGTAGCACCATAGGCACTTCCATCAAGTTACATATTAGTTCCTAGGTGCCGCAGAATTGATGGGGTGCCCTAGTGCCAGTCCTTCATGCCCAACTATTGTAAACATGCTTCCTAGCTTCTTGGGAGGCTTCTAATAGCCTTATATGTCTCTAGGGTCACTTCTTCAAGCTTTATACCTCTATTATGGGCTATAATGGACATTTCTGTGCCTTTAAAACCTAGCCCTTAGTGCTTCAACACACTATACTAGGCCTTGAAATAAGCTATCCCACCATGAACAATCCACACAACATTGAATGCAATTCTCACAATTGATGAAGTGTGTAAACTAAATCCCTTACCTCAATTGAGAAGAACAAGCAAGCAATCAAGCAGCACACCAGGAAATTGGGTTCCACTAAGAGTTCTTATGGTTCCAAGAAAAATCAACACATAATGTACCAATTCAAGCTCATTCTTACTAGACCAAAGCTTGTGGAAGCTCAAGAAACCAAGAGCAATCAAAGAACAACTAGTCTTAACCGAAACTAGACCTTACCTAGCTAAAAAACATGATTTTGAGCTTAATTCATCCAACCCATGCACAAGCAAGCTGTTTTCCACCTGTGCACTTCATAAGGCTTTAGTTTCCACCAAGATTTGATGAATTAGTGAAGATTTAGCCATGGAATTTGAGAGGAGAAGGAGGGCTATGGTTTTGGGAAAAGAGATTATGAATAATGAAGTCCTAAACCCCCAAAATAGTTGAAAAAGCCCCATTCTCCATTTAGTCCTATAATTTCTTTAATTTTTGTAAAAAAAACCCCATGCTCATATTGTACCATTTACTTAGGCAATTTTTGTCCCACACATTGGTTTCTTGTCACTTAGATTTAGAAAACCAACTTATGAGCTTGAAAATTGGGCTCATCACCTTGGGATGAAAAATGACCATTTTGCCCCTAGTGACACTTAGGTGCAAAAATGACATAGGAACCATCTAACCCTTAACAAACATACTTCAGTTGCCAATCGAAACCAATTAAGGCATTAACCTGAATATTTTGACTTAATTAAAGGTCTAACCTAGCCACTGTGGCCTTGTTGCTAGGGATGGCAATTAGGTGGGTCGGGTCGGGTCAAGTTTGAGTCAGGTCATTCAGGTTCAGGTTTATTCGGGTAAGCATGTATTTGGGTCCAGGTCGGGTTCAGATCAGGTTATTTGGGTTCGGGTTGATTTCGGGCTGAGTAGATTTTAGGTTCGGGTTGGGTCAGTGTGGGTTTATTTGGTTTCGGATCCAATCAGGTCGAGTTATCAGGTCTTAGACCAAAATCAACTTAATTGTCAGATTTACTTGGTTCACTGATGCATAAGCTGAAATGGTTGAATCGCTTCAATTTTTTTGTTTAATTTTGATTAAAATTTAATTTAATTAGATATAAAAAATAATATAAAATTTATGAAGATATATTAATATATAATTTCTTTAATAATATATTATCTCTATGCCAAGTTTTTTGTAACATTCACTATTCAATAATTAATCTATAATTTTTTATTTTTAACATTTTAGTATATAATAAAAAAATGATTATATTAAATAATAAATAAATTCCTATAGTTTCTAAATATATACTTTTTAAATTTTTTTCTAACAAATAATCTCCCTTTGTCCCATTTTTTTTGCTCCATTTTACCTTTCTGACTAGTTTGACTTGAATTTATTTATATTATTGTTTATTAAAAAATTGAAAAAATATATATTTAAAAATCATGTATAAATTTTTTTATTTATATATTAAATTGTTGAAAACAAAAAATTATAGATTAATTGTTAAAATATGAATTGCGTAAAGAATTTGGAACAGAGTGAGTAATATAAATAAATTCAATTCAAACTATTCAAAAAATTCAAATATTTCAAAGAATATGGGATGGAATGAGTACTATAATTTCTAAAACCTAATTATTCTTATCTCTCTATCACCATTTCACTAATTATTTCCCATAGCTCTCACTCACTCGTTCTACAATGTTAAATAGATCAACAAAATAGAAGAAATTCATTCACATACATTAAATCATAATTTTTCTAAAGTCTTTACGGACCATATGTTTTATGTTAATTTAAGTTAAAAGGTCTTGTCAGGTTTAGTCATTAGGTCATTCGGTTTAGGTCAGGTGGGGTTCAGGTTTCAGTTTTCTCGGTTTCACTTTAATCGAGTTCGGGTTCAGGTCGGGTTGGGTACAGTCAGGTTCGGGTTGTTGACTTTTTTGGTCAAATTGGGTTAGGTCGGGCTTGAGTTCGGGTGAGTCAGGTCAGGTCTTTGGGTCGGGTAAAATTTTGTCATACCTACTTGTTGCCTAAAGGGATGTAACACATAATGAGTGCATTCTCTAACATGCTACCCTTCATGCCCCATCTTTTATCATCAAAGTAGATGAGCTCTTGTTTTAGATTTCTCTAGCAAGGGATTTTCAATATAAGTTTGCCTATTTTCCATATAATCCTCCTCCTGCACTATGTGCAAATTGGGGTAAGGGTAGGGACAACCAGCCCTGTTGAAGCCAAAAATTTGTATCACAGATGAGGTATGGCAAAGCTCAAAAAATCTTGGTTTAGCAGCTTGGGTTTTGCCAGGCGTCAACAGCCCTCCAAATAGTCAAAAAGGCTTTCTTATTCCCCATTGTGAATTAGCCCTAAAGGCAGAACTTTAGGCAATCCATAAAGCTATATTTTTCACATCTACACGGCCTCACCTCAATAACAACTCTAATAGATTGTTCATAGGTTCTCCAGGTGCTCATTGGTGTTTTATTTCTTAGCAACTCTTGCACTACTTCCGTCCACCAGACTGTCTAACTCTTGAATTCTATTGTCCACAAGCTTATTGGTGCTCCTTGGTGCTCTATTTCTTAGCAACTTCCACTACTTCCATCCAACAAATTGTGCAACCATTGAATTGCTTTTAGCATTCCTTTGTCATCATGGTTCTAGGCAGAAAATTACTTCCACTCATCAACTTGCTATTTTCTATACTCTCTTAATCCTCCTCCATACTTTATTGATTTTGATTACAAAAAAAATCTCAAAAGCTCCATCACTGGTACAATAGTTTGGAGCGTATTAAAAAAGGTTAATGTATAGGTTACTTTTCAAGAATTAATTCTAATCCATGTACGTACACTTAATAAAAAATATTTGTATAATTTCAAGATGTGCTAAATTTACAAAAAAAAAAAGTATAGTCCCCTCGATTTTAAAGTACTTAATCATTTGATTTTTCATACAATTTGAGAACAGCTTGTCGTTTAATGCTTTTGTAGCAAAGATAAATGATGAACACAGTTAATATAAAAACACTATATTCACAACGGTTCATTATTTATGCTTTATGCAAAAAATATTAAAAGATGAGTTATTTTAAACTTTCGTGGAAAAAAGTCAAATGCCAATTAATTTGGAACATGTATGTGTACATACATATACATAATACATACATTCATTTATATATGTTGTAAAATTTTGATATATAGCTTAAAGATAAATCATGTTTATAAATTTTACAACTTAATCAATATTATGAAACCCATTTCAAAAACCTCTTACAGCTTTTTAAAATTATTCCATATTCTTTCCCTACAAATGTCATGCAAATGCTCATATTGGAATCATGACAATCTCAACCACCACCGCACTTGCTGAACAAGTAGTTGCCACGCACAAAGGAGACAAAGAACCTAGCAATGTTTGCCACTACTAGCCTTTAACATTATAACTTTATCTTTCTTTTCTTGCTTAGGATTGAAAAGTTAGCTTAATTTAGTGGGTAGAGATATGTTATAAGCTCTAATTCTGAAGTTAGATTTTGAATTCTCACAAATATATGGACGCATATGTTAGATAAAATAGTTTCGAAGCCAAGATTCAAACGAATGCAGGTTTCACTAATAGAAAAAGGCCATTTAGCGACGGTCAAATTAGCGACGGCTAAAAACAGTCACTAATAAGTGACGGCAAATGGTCACTAAAACTCCGGTGAAAGTTTAGCAACAGTTCTATGTCACTAAATTTTAGCGACGGCTTACCGTCACTAAATTAGCGACGGTTTATAGTCGCTAAACTTAGCGAAGGTTTACCGTCGCTAGTTTAGTGACACGTAGCCTTCGCTAAAGTTAGCGACATTTTGCTCTCGCTAATTTATTGATGTTAAACTGTCGCTAACTTCCCTCCCTCACTTTCAGCCAAGTTACTTAGCATCAAGTTAGTTAGTATGTACTAAATTATTCGAAGGCTACCCTTCGCTAATGTTGCAAGGGCAAGAGGTTGGTAATTTGCAACGGTAAATAGTCGCTAATTATGTTGCGACGTTAAACTTTAGCTAATGTGACACATATATATCCATTACTAAAACCAAATCAAATGCCTAAAGAGATTGATGTTAGGTTCTAGTTTTCATGATGTCCATGCCATTATTTAATTTATCTTTATCATGTGGACGTAAATTTTACTCAATTTACTTAATTTAGTTATTGTTAATTTATGTTAAATATACTATAAATTTGATTTAGTTATTGTTTATGTTCAGTTTTTCACAATTTTGTTTAGTTATATGTGATTAGCGTGTTAAATTTTAGATTTACAAATTAGAATTTGGGTAATTAGATTTTTTTTTCTGTTTACTGAGCTAAAATCTTTTAAGAATTTTTAAGTAATTTAACAAAAAATCTAGTTAATTAAAATTTAATTAATTTGAATAGGTTCCATTTTATATAATATATTCGCATCTAATTTAGCCTAAATTTATTAGAAGTATGGCTAAGTTAATGTTATTTGATGATATAGCTAAGGCTGCTACAAGCCTGAAATTTTTAGCACTAATTAGCGACGGCTATGCGTCACTAAGTCACTAACTAGCAACGGCTATGAGTCACTAACTAGCAACGGCTATGAGTCACTAACTAGCGATGGCTATGCGTCACTAAGTCACTAATTAGCGACATCTATGTACCACTAACTAGGGACAGCTATGCGTCACTAAATAGCGACGTCCATGCGTTACTAACTAGCGACGGCAAAATGTCGCTAACGGGCCGGCAAATACCGTTACCAGAAAATTTGTGACGGTTTGTTTTGCGATGTTTAGCTGTCGCTAATTAGCGATGGTATCCGTCACAAAAAAATTAGCGGTGAGTAAATTAGCAACAGAACACCGTCGCTATTTCATATTTAGTGAAGGTGTAGTGTTTGGATTCATGCTCATGGAGGAAATCTATTGAGCAACCAAAATCATGGAATAACTCTATCTTGTAACTGTGCATGTGATACTTTTTATACAAAAAAAAAAAGATTATTAATTACATTAATGCATTGGTCGAAACTTATACTCCCTCTGTCTCTAAAAACATGGCCTCTTTTGACATGCACAAATATTAAAGTTGAGCTTTGATTTTGTATTTATTTCATCAGGAAAAGAAAGAAAATGTCCCACATGTAGAGCTCCCAGTGGCGGAGCCACATTCACGTGAGAGGGGGCAATTGCCCCCACTGAAGTTTGGTGAAATTACACATTTAGTATCATATTTTTAATAAAATTTACAACGTGATACCATAAATTTTAAAGTTTACATCTATATATTATAAAACAAATTATCATTGCCCCCATTCACAATTTTTTCTTGCTCCGCCCTTGACAGCTCCTAGCTTGAAGCAATTCTAACCTGGGTCTCATATGTTTTCAACGTAAAAATTATTAATATTTGCTTACAAAAGTTGCCACCAATAACTACTTCAAATTAGGTTAACAATGTCTTAGTAAATAATCTTACCTGTAAAGGAAAGAAGTCAACTTCTTTGGGACTGCCATAAAAGGAAAAAGACCAAACTCTTCTGAGACGGATAAAGTAGTATCTTCTTTCATGAAATTTTTAGTCTATGTTTTCTTTATTGGCACGTTATGTCCAGTTGTACAAGATTCTTATACAGAGGCAGTTAGGAGATTAGTGCGTGTTTCCATCATGTCCGCCACGGAGACTAGGACTAAGAGCCTATTGAGTGATGACTAGGATACCATGCACTAATTCATGTAGTAATGGACGCAAATTCTCAGCTAATTTCTTATAGGATGCTTGCTTGAGTAAAGAACTTTGGAGTCCCTAGTGTTATCTTTAGCTAAAGGCTTATTCCTCAATAAGAAAGCCACTCTCAAAGTAGTAATAATGACTTGGTTTACATTGTCTTCATTTTTTTTGGACAAAAATGTAGATCTATGCTAGAAACTTTAAAATTTATATGTTTACTAACATAATATATAGTTAAAAACTAAGACGTATTGTTCTTACACAATTTATTTTCTTCTAGCTAAAACGAAAATTTCTTTTGTTGAAAGAGTTGGGTAATAGTATATTAGACATAGACAATAACGTGGGAAAACCTAGGTTTTAAATCTTGAAGAAAAAGGGAAAACAAAAATGAAAAATTACAGAAAGTCAGGGTTGTAGTTAAACTGAATTCCATGATTTTGATCCATGTCCTGAAACCTAAGCAATGATTCTTTTTGCTTTATTTCAACATTCAATCTTTTATGAGTGTCTTGCTTATGCAAAAAGTTTCCGTGGAGAAATACTACCTTAAAGAAAGGTGAAACCCATTGTAACACTTGAAAGTGAAGGAAAACTTAGAAAAATTGATCAATGGAAACAATAGTTAATGCGGTTAAAAGTGTATATATGAAGGTAATTGATAAGTGATTATTTTATAGGATAAATTTCATTTATGGTACCTAACCTTTTTGCATTGTCCAAAACGGGGTCCCTAACCTTTATTTTGTCATCTTAAAGTCCCTACTCTCCATATTTTTGTCTAATCGTGGTCCTTCGGTCATTTTCATGGTTAACTTTGACAGAATTTTTATGAAAAATGACAAAATTGATCATACATTTTCTTATTCCTACTCAAATTACCCTGATGCTAATAAGTTTGCCACTACAACCATCTTCTCCCCTTCTCTCCATCTCTCATAATCTTCGGCTGTCATGATCCCAACCCATTTATCTAAAATCACATCCTTGTATCCTTATCCCTATTTGCTATCTGAAGTCGGCCAATTTATTACTACATTTGTCTAGGTTTGCTCAAGATTAATCTAGATCAGACACAGATAAAGAATGATTGAAGTTCAAAGTCAAAATCCAAATTTCTATTTATAAACCAGAACCCATTAAACCAATTCCATCTGGTCATTGAATTGAATAACAGTAATGATAAAAAATCACTACTAAAATTCCCCCGTTTACCAACACGCAAGTAACTGCATCTGGTCATTGAATTGAATGACAGGAATGATAAAAAATCACTACTAAAATTCCCCCGTTTACCAACACACAGTTACCAACTGCTGCGCGTTGATAAACTGAAGTTACCAATGCAGAGCCATTGGTAAACACATGTTAGTAATCGATTCATTGGAAATTTTTTTACCAACCCGCAAAAATTAACACATTGGTAAATTCCAACGCGTGCATGTTGGTAATTACCAACGGTCAGGAACCGGCCTTGGTTTCCAACGCGTAATTGTAGTTACTAACATTCGCTCATTGGTAATTACCAACTACCATGCGCGTTGGTAATTACCAACTGCCACGTGCGTTGGCAGTTACCAACTGCCACGCCCGTTGGTAATTACCAACTGCCCCGCCCGTTGGTAGGAGAGTTGGTAATTACCAACGCGTCTACGCGTTGGGAAGTTCCAACTTACAATAGTTGGTAAGGGGGTTGGTAATTACCAACTTGCATACGTGTTGGTAAGTAACAACGCGGGTGACAGTTGGTAATTACCAACTCGTGCAAGTTGGTAATTACCAACTCGTGCGAGTTGGTAAACGGCCGTTGGTATTTACCAACGTGCACGTGCATTGGTAATGTACATTTTCAGTTCCGGGCCGGGGTTGTTTCATGTTTTTCCCTATTTGAAATAAGTTCGAAACGGAGATACCAATTCCAAAGTTCCCCCAGCATTGCTAAGCAATCAAAATTACACAGATAGGCACACATAATTTCCATCAAACATTCTCTAATACATCATAATTGAAACAAGTACATATATGTCTGGAACAAACCATACAACATTCAATGGTCAACCCATCTCAGTAATTTCAATTGAGTCTTAGGTCTAACAATTCTTGTCTAAGTCTGATAACACAAGAAATTATTAAATAATTTACCTGTTGAAGACGACCATCAAGGAGTCATGACTATCTCCTAATCCTCCAAGTCTGAGTCATCAGGATACTATGGAACTTGTTGAGCTGGTGGGCACGGAAGGTTAAGCAAATGACAAATAATCTCCAACTGAGCCCGATTCGCCTCCAATGCGGCTCTATTCACCTCCATCTTTGCTCTCTGTCTCCTCTTAATTCTCTCGAGCTTCCTTTCGTACTCGGCATTCCTTCGCACATTCTCCTCCGCCATCATCTTCTGTACTTGCTCGTTGAATTGCGGTGTCTGTGTGATATTGATAGGTGGGATGGCATCTGGCAGTCGGCGGCCTGGTATGACGCACTGCTCAGATCCTAAATCAAAAACACGCTCTCTCTTTCTCCCTCCAGATGCAGTACTAATTATTGCAAGTTCATCAATTGGCTCTAATCCATCATCTTGTTGTGTTTGTTCCTCAATCTTAGCACTGATACGAGTCTATAGAAACATATTAACATATTTGAATCGGACATTATTAGTAAAACATGGTAAGTATCTTTAGAATAGTTTAGAAAAAAAAGTTATAATACTTATAGCAACTTCTTCACATCACTTACTAACATTCCGTTCTTCATTTTATGTGTTGATTGAAGGACTTTAAATAAGCCAGGCTCCTTCTTCTCTAGATCTCTCTCTTTCTCTAATTGAATGAAATGTCAGATTAATAGGTAATTTAAGTTCATTATTTACTTAAATGTAAAATGGAAGAACATTAACGAGATATATACCATTTGCTCTCGATATGCAGACATCGAGATAGATCCCCCTGCATATGTCACGCTGCAAGAGCCAGATTGTGAATCCTCGTCACTTACTGTTGCTTGCATTGCCTTGAATCTAGCGGACTTCTGAATGAACTCGGACTGGCCCAATATGCCTCCATTTCCGCATATGCAGTATCGGACATAAAGTTTGCCTTTGCTTGACGTTTAACAGGATCCTTGACACGTTGGATTTCTGACATCATGCATTTGTAATGCTGTGCTCCCAAGATATTCCACACCTGATACACCTCATTATGGTGTATCGGATCTTACTCATAGTTCCTCTGTAAAGGTTAATATTTCAAAACTATTAGCATGAAAAAAGCAAGTAGTTGTTTTGACAGTAATACATCATTATTATAGTAATATACGTGTTATACCTCAAAAACACGCAAACATTGTTGAAGGTCTGATAGAGAGACGGAGGACCAATCAGAATAGGGTTTGAAATGTGTGGTGAAACATGGTGTCACTGACAGTATCGCTGCAGCTGGAATGAATCTGCACAGTTCAAATGATTAATCACAGTTATATGTTGATGATTCACAGTAATGTAAGTAATATTATTATTTTCAGAATGTTTGTAGGATATTCATCACTTACGTGTTACCATGTGGGGATATCCTCATCCGAGCTCGGGCTGGTGTCTGTGACATCGATGATGGGATGTCATCAATATGTATGTTTTCATCTGAGGGATGAGTTATCAGTATCGGGTGCCTAACATGCTGCGCACCAGATCCATGTCCAGATGTCGTGCCTCCACTGTCGTCAGATCGGTGCTGATGTGAGGGGACGTGCGTTGCTGGCGCTGTTATGTCTTGCGTCTCTACACCGACATCGTCCTGTGCCCGGGATGAAGAACCCATCCTCTGTTGAGCATTAAGTATTGGCACCATGACCTCCTTAAACTGCACAAGTGGTCCCTTCCCAGGTCGGCGCTTGTAAATGTTATCCCCTTTACGAGGCATCTGCATTTATTATTATCTAAGTAAGAAAATTAAACATTCATATGTTTGCTGACATTAATTGTGGAGTATTCGCTTGACATAAATTTACCAAATATGTTCCATACAACTAATGACTCGTGATGACTAAACATGCTAACTGTTATCTTTATTCACCCGACCCAGTGCTTCCAGTATTGTGAAACTCCTCATTTTCTTCAGTGTTAGTGTCATCAGATAGAAACTCCTCCTCATCATTTGTTTCGTCATTAGAACCCCCCTCCTAAACTAAATCTTCTTCAATATCATCACTGACACCCGGGTCAGCTAACTCCTCAACTGGGTCATCTTCAATTCTTTGACTCATAACGGATCCACTTTCTTGATAAATGTCATCCTTGTCAAAAATTGCATACTAGATTATCCATCTAGGTTTTATCTTCATAACAGCTAACCACCCATTTTTCTCACGTGACTTTGTTGGATAGGGTATGTAGTAAACTTGGCCAGCCTGTGATGCTAGAATGAAATGATCAAACTTCTAATATCTGCGGCTATCCCGGATCTCAACTAACCCAAATTGTTTATGCATTCGAGTTCCACGTTCAGGTGTTGGGTCAAACCAGTTGCACCTAAACAAGAAAACATTCTTATGTAGATAGCTAGGATATTCGAGTTGAATGACTTCTTCTAATATACCATAAAAATCACATTCAACTTCGCTTGAACCCGTGTTTCGTATGCAGAGTCCACTATTAAATGTTGATTTGTCCTTGCCCCATTCACTTATGCGAAACTTGTACCCATTTGTGAAATAAACAGGCCATGTCTCTACCTGACGTGAGGGTCCACATGCAACATCCCACAAGATGTTATCGACTATATTGTTACCTGGGTCATCAACCTATGTAAAACAATTTCATTTTAGGACAATATATTTGGAAGTTTATAACTTAACATATTGCAATACATAGTGAGTCAAATTTTGCGTACATAGTGTCGGAGCCAGCTTGAGAAATTGTTTTCAATGTGTATGTCCATCTCAGACATGGTTATAACGGGTGTAGTTTCCCTTACCTACTCCACAAACATACTGTGACCAAATGGGGAGAGGAGAGAAATATGTTAGTTTCGTTGGATGATTAGTACTGAACTTCAAAATAATCAAACTACTGGATGATCATTAAGGATGACTTACTTTAGATATGGCCTAATCTCAGCACAGTTTAGAAGAACGTATGTGGTTGCAAGTCTGTCGTCTGTGAGGAATCTATATCTACATGCACCATATCGACGTCCCGGAAAGGTGAATATGGACACAACTCACCATTACATAGGACAGGACCACCATCATCATTTCGCGGTACTTGGTTCATCATGAAGGGAACATGGGATTTAAAGTAATGAGAGCAAAAGATGGAAGTCTCCTCTATAAGGTATGCTTCACATATCGATCCCTCAACATGAGCAGTATTAGAAACCTTCATTTTTAGGTCATGCATGCACCGCTCAAATTTATACATCCATCGGTACTGAACAGGTCCTCCAACCCTTGCTTCATATGGCAAGTGAACTGGGAGATGCTCCAAGACATCAAAAAACCTTAGAGCAAAAATTCTCTCAAGCTTACAAATTATAATTGGAATATTGGCCTCTAACGCCAACAAGTGATTATCATGAAGCTTTGGAGAGCACAAGTCTCTAAAGAATAGGCTTAACTCCGTTAATGGCTTCCATATATTCTTGGGAAGTGCTTCAAGGGCAATGGGGAGAAGCCTTTGCATCATAACATGGCAATCATGACTCTTCATGCCATACATATTGCAACCAGAGGTATCAACACATCTCCCAAGATTCGAGGCATATCCATCAG
This sequence comes from Aquilaria sinensis, assembly GCA_005392925.1. Classification (NCBI taxonomy): domain Eukaryota; kingdom Viridiplantae; phylum Streptophyta; class Magnoliopsida; order Malvales; family Thymelaeaceae; genus Aquilaria; species Aquilaria sinensis. Next base: position 28,737 of record SMDT01001081.1, read on the forward strand.
GGAGTGGTAGAGATTTTACCCAAGCGATCACATCTTGCCTTTGGTTAACATCAAATGTGAACCTCGCCTTTGGTTTGAATGAACTACCATCATCAAGAGGAACCATGTTTAACTCCTGCCGATTGCAATAAATTTCAAGGTCCTTCCGTGCTTTAACATTATCTTTCATTTTGTTCTTAACATCCATCACAGTATTCCATATATTCTAAACACGTTCTTCTCAATATGCATGACATCAAGATTATGGCAAATTAAGTTTGTGGCCCAATAAGGTAACTCCCAAAAAATGCTTCGCTTCGTCCAATTATGTGATTTCCCATAATCGCACGGGCGATGTTGTGGACCATCATTACCAATTGATGGAATCCATGAGATTCTTTTAAATATAGCCTCACCTGATAAGCATTCGGGAGCCAATGACTTCTCTGATTTCCCTTTCTTAAAACAAGTACTATTTCTTCTATATAGGTGGTTCCGGCCAAGAAATTGCCGGTGATAGTCGAAAACAGAAATTTTTCCGCCATACTTAAGTTGGAATGCCTTACTTTCGCCCATACAAATAGGGCAAGACAATCGACCATGTGTCATCCATCCTGAAAGCATACCTTAAGCAGGAAAGTCATTTATGGTACACATTAATGCTGCTCGAAGAACAAAATTTTCTTTCAATGACACATCCCATGTTTCAACACCATCAAACCACAGATGTCGTAGCTCTTGTATTAGAGGTTATAGATGAAAATCAATCTTATGATTTGGGCTACGTGGACATGGAATCAACAACGAAAGGAACATATAGGGTTTTTTCATGCACATCCAAGGGGGCACATTATACAGAGTAATGATAACAGGCCAACAAGAGTATTGTTTTCTAGATCATCCAAAAGAGGTAAATCCATCGGCACACAACCCCAATCGGACATTTCGTGCTTCCGAAGCAAACCATGGGTATGTCCGATCAAAATGTTTCCAAGCTTCACCATCTGATGGATGTTTTATAACATATGGGATTTGTTTTTGCTCCTTATGCCACCTCATCTGCTCTACTGTTGACATTGACGCAAATAAGTGTTGTAGCTGAGGGCCTAGTGGTAAGTAATGCATGGTTTTTCTAGGTCAATCTTTACCCCGACCACCCTTTTTTGGTTTACATCTCTCAGTTCCACAGTACTTACAAATACGAAGATTACTTTCATCTTTCCAGAACAACATGCAATCATTAACACATACGTCAATCTTCTGGTGAGACAGGCCTAACTGTGAAACTAATTTCTTCATTTCAAACCAATTTGATGGCATCTTACTATCTGTAGGTTGAGTCTCTTTCATTAGTTGGGCAATGCCATTAAAACATGCTTGTGACATGTGATACTCAGACTTAAGATTAAGAAGACGGATAGCAGCAAATAACTCAGAATGATTTTCACACCCATCCCATAGAGGGGTTGATGCTGAATTCAATAGATTAAAAAAATTTTGTGCACTTTCATTCGGTTGCGCAACATTGTCTTTTGAAAATTGTGAGAAATTAGGCCCAACGGCATCTAATACCATCCTTTCATATGGATTCGTCAAAGACCCCTGGTCAAACTGATCAAATCCACCCACACTTGGGTCTGTATCTGATGCTTCATTAAATAGCTCCCCATGAGCCGTCTAATTCAAGTAAAAGGGCTTAAACCCCCATTTGTACAGATGAACTCTAACCTCGTTAGACTCTTTAAGCCGCAAATTCTTACACTTCCGACAAGGACAACGAATGCATAACCCGCTCATTGTTTCAGGATGAGAGATAGAAAATGATATAAATTCATCAACCCCGGACCCCCACTCTTATGTGTAACCCATTCGGCCAGGCAAGAAACGGTTACTATACATCCAACTACGAGCCGACTTCATTACAAACTAAATCTGTTGGTAATCCTATACCCATCAGTGTCATCAAAGTTCGCAATCACAAAACTATTATTTGACAATATATCATTTTATAGAACAAACCATCATATTGTAAATAATACTATTAATAATTATTTGTACCCTTCCGACAGATGTATAACAGTGACAGAATATATATATAACAAAACACATCCTTTCAATTATCAATACTAATACTATTAGTAATTTTAATTAGAGTATTGTTTTTATTATTATTATTATTATTAGTAGTAGTATTATGATTGTGCGGTGCATATTACTATAATTATAATGATGTAATAATAATTATTATACGTTATAGCATATTATATTATATTATTATTATTATTATTATTATTATTATTTTTATTATTATAATAATTATTATTATTATTATTATTATTATTATTATTATTATTATTATTATTATTATTATTATTATTATCATTACTATTATAATCATTATTATTATTGTAATTAGTATTATAAATATGAGTGTGCAGTACATATTATTATAATGCCACCGCTCAAATAATAATTATTATATGATAGGCGCAATTGCTGGAAATTAAACAAAAGGTGAAACATGGCATATAAATAGAATAATGGTGCACTACTCAACTAGTAATTAAAGGTTCAGGATCAAAAGAGAAAATCAAAAGATTTTATGGACTAAAATGACTCAAACAAAGTTAAGAAGGACAAAAAAAAATGACTATGCTAATTAAAACCCAACATTGAGCACAAAGTAGATTAAAACTTAAGAGTAGGCTAAATGAAGCTGAAAATCAAATAAGCCAACTACACAGATAACATTTGTCATTGCTCACCTATAATAACATAATGTGTGTTTTAAAAAAGTTAGTAATAGAAATGTCACATATTGATCATGTGGCTCTATTGTAGCAGTAAGTGCAAATACAGGCAACAACAAAGGACAATCATAAAAAGCTTTTTATTTAATTAAAATAAATGTCAAAAATTGGAGTTCGTTCTACAAAAGATAAAGTTTTGGGGATCCAACATCCAATTTGTGGTGTTTTTGTAATTAAAAAAGTGAGTTCAATTGTTGATGCCATAAAAGCAAGAACAAAATAGTAAGGCTACTTTCATTGAAATTGGGGGGCCATTCATGGAGAAATAATGTTTGCAAATTAGTAGGATAAAAGAAAATGTTTAAGGAACTAAACATGGATTCAATCACTTTTATAGAGGCTTCGCACCTTGCAGTGCAGGCTTGAAGAAAGTAGGGGTCAATTGGAAGACAAGAAAAATTTGAGGACCACTAAAATAAAGCATAAGATTCTAAGGACCTTTCTTTGTTCCAATTCATTTTACCTTGACAAGTTTGTGGGCATTACTCATCTCCGTGCCAAAACTTTGTTACTGCAAAGTGTAGATTCAAGTGGAAGATGGGAAAGTTTAAGGAACATTAAAGCAAAGCTTTGAGATCTTGGAGACCTTTCCTAGTATTTCTGCAATTTTTGTTGTGGACAAATTCTTGGACCAACTGCTACACGGTTGACTTCCGTCCAAACTTATGCTGTGTTCTTGGTTGCCAATTAATATATAACGAGATTCATTTCTCCCGTAAATGATATAAATTCGATATGCAAGAGCATTTAATGTAAATATAGTAAAATAATTATTAAACAATTTTGTGGATAAAGAGAGATCAAGATTAGAGTTATGGAATTAAAAGTGAACCATTGATGCAAAAAAATTTCCATGAAAATTAAAAACTGAAATTTGGATTTAACATAGAATCATGATCTAATATATATATGATGAGGTTTTGAGATTAATAAAGTAAAGAGCTGAATTCTAGTAACTAAAAGTGGTGCTCAACCATGACTTAAAAAAAATTAAAATAATAAAAATGAAAAAAATTGCGGGTTTAAACCAAAAAGTTTAAGCAAAGTCTAGGAACAATCCAACTCATGTCCAAAATGATACAAACCAGGGGGAAAATGTTTTTCCTTAGAAGATAAAAATAACACCCAGAAAAAATTATGTTTACACATTGACACAAAAGTTAAAGTAAAGTTTGGTGGTCAATAAAGTAAATGGAAATGATATAGGTAGTGAAGTTTAATATTGAGTTAATAAAGATAAAAAAAGGATCAGGGATTGAAACGTATTTAACTTAAAAAAATGTGAGATAAACAAAACCTAGAGAAAGTCCTTATAGTTTTCCTCTCTAGAAGCTGCAGCCCCCAAACTTGCGGACCTGTCAACCCTATACATAATTACTATCTGTATTATTATGGGTATAGTATTATTATTAGTCAAATTTAATTACTATGGGTATTATTGTACTTAATACTATAATTAAAGTAATTATTATATATAATTAGTATTGGTATTGTTATAAGTATCATAATAATAATAATAATAATTATTATTATTATTATTATTATTATTATTATGATGCTTTCGACGTATTATTATTATGACTATTATTAGAATTATTACTGTTATTATAATTATTGGGTACAAATAATTTTTTTTTGTATTATTATTATTATAATCATTATCATTAATATTATTATTATTGTTGTTATATTGTTCATATTATTCTTATTATTAAGCGTATTATTATTATTATTATTAAGCGTATTATTGTTGTTATTATTAAACGTAATTATTATTACTTAGTTTCATTATTATTATTATTTTCTAACTTACTACTACAACTACGTACTATTCTTAATTATTATTATTACTATTATTATGTTTATATTATTGGGTACATGAATATTATTATTATTATTATTTTTATTGTTATTATTACCCAACACTAAATCACTCAAACTAAAGCTTAAGTCAACTAATTACGATCTAAAGAATATAGAAAAAATAAATGAAATAAACAATCTATATGGAAATTGAAAATACCTATCTTCAACATAATTAAATACCATAAATAAATTTCATCTTCACATTTTTCATCACTAAAATTACCCATAAATAAAAAATAATTAACACAAAATAAATGGCAAAAACCCAACTAAAATAGCCAGAGCAATGTAGGAACCATAGTCATAATACATAAATTTTAATCATAACATAACTAATAAAATACAATTTTTTCCCTCAAAATAAAAAAAATTTGGATATAGAAAAAAAAAACGTACCTTTACCAGCTTCAGAACTTGAGGAATAACAATGACTAGCTATGGAACCTCAGATAAGAGTTGAAACTAAAAAAATGATGCTCCAAAATCAAACCATGATTTTTCGCAACTATATACCTAAAAACAAAAAATACCTATTAAAATACACACGTACCCGTCAATATTACGAGCCGATCTATGAAACGGAGGGAAAAGTGGCGCAAAACGGCCGGAGAACGACCTCCATTGGCGGCGTCGGCGTTGGAAACGGCTATGCGAGCTCTTTCTCTCCCCCTCCTCCCCGAAATGGCCGACTGAAGCTGAAGGAGGAAGAAGACTAATTTAAAAACCCATTACCAACGGCTAGCTGTTGGAAAATTTCCAAATGAAATGCACCGTTTCATTTAAAAATTTACCAACGGCTAAATAAAAGCCCAATCCTTCTACCAACATAGGGAAGTTGGAAACTTACCAATGGTTGTGACTGTTGGTAATTACCAACGGCTAAGCCGTTGGTAAAAATAAAAAAAAATAATTTATTGTGCTACCAACACGTGCACTTTGGAAATAGACACCAACGGTCCTACGCGTTGGTAATTACCAACGGCTTAGCTGTTGGTAAATAACCTGTTGGAAAAACAACAAAAGTTAGTAGTGAATAAAAGAACAAATAAGCAAAATTCAACTAAACAAACAAACAACGCCTTGAATTGATCGCAAGCCTCTAATTAGGCTCTCTTTGACCAAATTTGTGGCATTCGGTGAGCCACAAAGCCACCATGGATGGTTGTTGTAGTTAATTGGACTATGTCTGTGACTTATCGAAGAAAACATATCCGACCCCATTCAATTTTGCCTTAGCTTTTTCTGCCCTCATGTGCCTCCATGGACAACTTCGCAGGTTCTCCTCTAGATCTAAGTTCTCCTACGCATTGGCCTCGGTGGGTTCTTTTCCAGATCTACACTAGTCAATGAGGCCACTAGAGTTGATCATCGATGCTCATGCCTCCATGGACTAACCTGCTTTGAGAGAAGACTAGAAGATGTGTGATAAGCTTATATTTGTTATATTTATTTCTTTCATATTTAGTATGTTTTAATATGTTTTGAACCTTAAAGATATATTTTGAGTATGTTTTGTAGCTTAGAGCATATCTAGACTCAATTGATTAAGAGTGGATTTAATTTGTCATTTTACAAGTTTTAATTTGGTTGTGTTCTTTTAGTATTCTGACAGATTGGCAATGTTCTAGTAGAAAAATCATATCTTCAGCTACAGAGATCGGAATGAAGTGATTCTTGATTCATTGAAAAGATAACATCTGGAGCTACAAATCACATTCAGACCATGGATCCAGTTTACACGTTAAGAGGGTCAAATTCAACTTCAAAGTCGCGATTTGTGAGTCATCGTTGGTTTAGAAACAGTTGCGGTATTTTGGACATATCTTTGGTTGTAGATGTCCGTTTTAAGCGATTCAGGTGTCGTTTTGAAGCTAAGAAAGAGATATACAACTTTCATGATTTTTGTTTTGAGTGATACTTCTGTATCAAGGTCGAATATCAGCTTGAAGTTGTTGTTACTGTTCTAGAGCATTGCTTGGCTGACAACTGTGAAACCTTCTAGTTATTTTGAATCTTTTTATTTGTTTGGGGTAATTTTGTAACAATATAGAAATTTTAGGGAAATTTTATGCATTTACCACACTAGGCAATCTTTTTAGGTTTTTAAGAAGTGGCTGCCGCCAGCTGCTCCTGGCTTCATCTTTCTTTTTTCGGAATTTTAGTTTTTTTTCAATTATCATTCTTTTTTTTTTTTCTTCCAATCAAGAATGAGTAATTTTCTTGTTCAGTTCTAGGGACGATTTCTATCGCCAACACTAGTTGTGAGGATTGATTTTACTTGCTTAAATTCTCTTTAAATTCAAGTATTTACTTATTTGTTGTTCAGATTTATTGCAATTAATTTTCCTATTCTCATTTTTTGGATTGGTTATGTGATTACAAGTTTGCTTGATTTTCTTTCAACAGCTTAGGTGAAGAATTCAATTAAAAGCAAGTGAATTGATTGGAGATTATTTTTATTTTCGGTTAGCTTATACGAAGAAGTAAGACAGGTTAAATTGTTTAAGGTTTTGGATTATTGCCTGGAATAAACTTTTATTCATTGTTCTTAAGGCTAATTTTGGGTTTATTAGAAATTGCTTTTCAATATCTGGTTACTCAAAATTATGAAATTAATCTGAAGCTTTTTCTGATTAATTTTACTGCTGAATTCTTAAGATTCTATTTAGCTTTAAAGAGAATCTTGTTTATTTGCTTAGATTGAAGAAATATTTTCTTTCGATGATCAACTGCGTGATTGGAATGAATAATCAACCCTGAACTAAGCATTTTTAGAATTGGTTAATCTCATTTTGATTCTACCATTAATTTATTTCAGTATTCGTTTCAAGAAAACCTCCCAACCTTTTATTTCAATTTTTTTTAGAAGAACCTTTATGATAAGAAATTTCCCTTGTGATTCGACCTGGTTTTCACTGATAGACTACAAATTTATTTATTCTGAGTTCTTAGGGAGACCAGAATTATTTTTGGCAGTTTCGATGACCTACCAATGTGAGCTTTTCATAAACTAGATCTGTTATGGCCCTACTAGTGAGAAGCATGTCTGAGGAAGGTAAAGTGCTCTAAATTAAATTTGAAACCTTAATCCATGTTTACATAGCAAGAATAGGAAATTTTAGCAAAGTTCACTAAGTTCCAAGAAGGTTAAGGCGCTAAATGAGGTTTGGGGGCAAAATGATAATTTTGTATCTCGACAAGTTGGGCTAGGTCCCGAGTGGTTGAAAATGAGTTTTTATAACCTAAATTTTAACTTTAACCCAAACTTAGTTGAAATAAACAAGGATTAATCAAGAATAGCTAAGGTTACCAAAAAATGGGGACTTAAGTGTATCATGTATAATACTTTGACGGCTTAGATTGAAAATAGGGTTATAAAAGGGTAAAGTGGAGGGGTGGCTGCCATAAACCCGAGTTCATCCTCTCCACCCTCATTTTTCCACCCAATTAAGCTTGAAATAAAAGTTTCTTGGTGAAAAGAGAAGCCATCATAAGTATATAGGCCATTGGGAGCTCATTTCTAGCATAAAATCAAGGTTTTGGAGCTTGAAAGCATGTTTTCTCCCATCCCCTATTTTTAGTACGAGGTAACCAATGTGTTCTTGATTGATTTCATGTTTATTGGTTAGTTAGGAGCTTGGATTTTGGTTAGAAAGTAAGAATTTGATGTTTGGTGCCTATGTTTTGCTTAGAACATAGGTGGAGCTTTGTAGAACTCAAATTTTTTAGGAAGAGTTACTTGTTCCTTGCTTGTTACTTGGAGTTGAGGTAAGGGAGTTGCGTTTTTGAGTTCAATTAATGCTATTAGAATGAGTTTACTGGAATAATTCAAGTAGTCCTAGCAATAACATTAGTTAGTGGGCAAGGTTGAATTATGGTGGACTATGAGGTTTGTGATGATTTGGATGATGTTATAATGCATCCTAGATTGGCTTGTGATAGTTGGTTGTGATCTATGCAAAATGTTTTACATGTATATTAAATTTGGAGGCTTACAAAGCATGTTTGATACGTTTGGTAAGTGTCCAAAGTTCATAGCAGCAAAATTTGGGAAAATTCTGCAGTTTTGCAGATTGGTGACGCGTCATAGGCTTTGTACTATTGCCCACAACGTGTTACCAATGCTAGAAAGTTGGTAGAACATCGACAACTATGGCAATGCGTCATTACAGTTGGCGACGCATCGCCATAGGCGTGTTGGCTGAATTCTCCAAGTTTTGCTAGGAAGGTCAAGGAGAGACCTAAGGGGGTTCTTAGGGTACCTTGGGGTCTAAGCATTCCAGGGGTACTCTGAGATTTTCAAAAGTCCTTTAAGACCTAAGAGTTTTCTTGAGTTTGTGAAGCTTTATGGTTACTTGTACCATAAGCAAGAAAACTAGTTTACAAAGGATCACAACTGGGTATCACTAGCTTGGGTGAATGGTTTAGAACCCATGGTAGCCTAGCCGTGCATTTAGCCATAAGGTTGCAAAGAGACACCTTAGTGCACCTAGTCTACAAGGTCTTTATGGCCTAGTCTACAATAGTCCCACCATAATGCCCCTATACAACATAAACGGGAGAGGTTCAAGGACTAGGCTGGCAAGCTAAGCTTCCTAGAGGACAAGGCAATGCCTTGTAGTTCAAGGGCCAAGATGAGGAGAGGTCTCAAGGGACCTAGGTATATGCATATACTAGACCCTTAAGCTGTATGAGCTCACAGTAGGTTACATATGTTATCATATGTAGAGTATTTAATAATTTTCTTGCAGGTATAGTGAAGACCCTTACTGAGAATTTCTAAATTCTCACTTCCTAGTTATGTTGTGCAGATTTTGAAGTTGTTAGGCTGGGTAACCACTGAGGGTTATCAAGGTAGTAGCTTTTGTTGCAAGTATTACACTTGAGAATCTCTATGATTCTAGCCTACATAGGTAACTTGTTGGTCAAGTAACAGTACTAACTACAGTCTTCCTTTGGCTGCAGAGCCTAGCACTACGTGGACAAAGACTTTTGTGACTCGCCACTGGGACTTGCATCCAAGGTGGGAGTTAGTTCAAGAAGATCTCAGTTGAGGCTTGTATATATAGTACGCTTAGCTGCCTCAATTGTCTATGTTTTAAGGAGTCCTAGACTTTAGGGTTGCTCTTAGGTGAGGGTATTAGTCTACTTTATGTATGAATGCTCCCACATAATTGTTTATATGTAGTAAACTCACATAAATGTTGATTTTGTATGCTTTGTCTATTTGAACTTATTTTCTTTGGAAATGTTTTAGCCAAGTCAATGTCTTATGAAGTTTTCTTAATTCAAGTCAAAGCATGAAGAGCATGCATTTTGCATATTCTAGGTTAATCAACCAGTATCACAGGATTTTAATCTACACACACACAGAACTAGCCAATTGCAACCATCGTGAGACTAGCTATCACAGGCTTCCTAGGCAGGGGCCAAGGACGGCCGTGTCAAGATCGCCAATGGTGATGTGAGGAACGCCTAGTTTGGGGGCAAAGACAGCTCGAACTTGAGGTGATGTGGAAAACGCCACTGCTTGGTGCTTGTTGGCCCTATGGCTTGCGAGCAAGGGACTGAAATATGGGCAAAAAAACTGTTAAGGGAGGCAGGGCAGTGGAAGAAAGGGATGTTCTAGAGGTGGGAGAGGACTTCAGGTAGCAAATGGGGATAAGGATACAAGGATGTGATTTCAGGTGAATGAGTTAGGAACGTGGCTGCCGGAGATTGTGAAAGAAGGGGAGAGGGGGAGATGATGGTTGTAGTGGCAAATTTATTAGTGTGAGGATAATTTGAGTAGGAATAAGAAAATGTAGGACCAATGTTGTCATTTTTCATAAAACTTCTGTCAAAGTTAATGCTGAAAATGACATGAGGACCATGATTGGACAAAAATATGGAGGTTAGGGACTTTAAGATGACAGAATAAAGGTTAGGGACCCGTTTAGGATGATGCAAAAAGTTTAGGGACCATCAATGAAATTTACCCTTATTTTGTATATAGTGACCAACTAAAATGTTGCATTTTAAGAAGTCCATCTATGATAGTTTCTTTCCTTGTGAATTAAGGTTTGGTTTTCCCATTCAGTTTGGAATTGGGTTGCTTGGTGGATTCTTTTAGCATGTTTTTTTCATATTTCAAAGTAGTTTTTATGACCACGTTAGGACTTGTGTTTAGTTGACTGTTTATGTTTGGCAAGGGAGAAAGCTTGTTTACAGCTACTCTAGTTTGCATGATGGAAGTGTTGGCAAAAGCGTTTACTAGCATGAGTTTCAAAGTGGGGCAATAGTTAATGTGTTGGTTGTTGTTGATGCATCAATCATGTTGGGGTTTTCAGACATAATGGTGGCCACGGAGGCATTGTCTAATAGGGTCATCTAACTAGAAAACTTGATGAAGGCATTAAGAAAGGCATAGGAGTACTAAATCTTGTTCATCATGAGAGTCGCAAGCCCTAACCTGAATTTTAACTTGTTTATTGAAAACATTAAGCGAGTGAAGAATAGGATAACGATGTTCTAAAATGGACATTGGTTATTCAATAACCACATAATTATCATGCAGCGACTACAGAAAAGGACCAGCCTTGGCCCGTTGAGTTCAATAGGGTGGATTTTTGGGTCAACATCTTTAATGCACCATTTAAATCATTCAGTGTGGAGATTGTATTTTGGGTAGTAGGCTTGGGGTGGTTATTCTAGTGCATTTCTCAGCATCCTCCTTAAGGATTGAAGTTCACATAGATATACCACGACCTTTATGATGCGGCTTAATGGTGTAGGACGAGGATGGAAAAAGGTGCCAAGGTGTCTGGCTTTGGCAAGCTTTTTTTCCCTTACGCTATGGCAAGCAATAATAAATAACCTAGGGGAGATTTATTTGAGGGGGCATCTTATGAGTCTGTAGGTAGGGCCAAAAGTAGGCCAAAGGTGCAAGAGAAATGAGGTCTTGGGTTCAAGTCCTGATGAGGGACGCCCATTAATGCGCCACAAGGGACAATACTACCACGTGCTGGTTCGCCCACACGTGGTCGGCAGAGGCCTAACCCTCCGCCATCATTAAAGTATATGAACTATGGGATGGTTTTTTGAATGTTATAATTTTTTAGTTTAATCTATTTTTGTTTTCCTTGCAATATATCCAATGTTCTTCGATGCGTTGATTAATAGTAGCTAGCCTATTAATTCAATGTGGGATGATGAACATGTGTCAGCCAATATCCAATATATTTGTTGAGGATCACCAGCGGATAAATGGGATCTTATCATAACCAGGATTAATAGGTGTGATATAATACCTGTGGACTAAGGTGAAACTTAGTAGCGGGTTGTACGACTTGTAATGCGTTCTTAGGAGTTGCGATAGGTCTAGATATCCTATCAATGACTTAAGAATTAGATTAGTGTAACAGGACTAATAGGGAGCTAATCTAGATTAGGTAGTACTTTACGGTCCAAGTTAATCACATTCCTATTAAACCAAAATAAAAGCAACACAATGGAAGTTCTAGGGAGATTTGATTATAAGTATGAGATTTCTTATTCTTGATTGTCTTAATTGTTTTCTACTGCTTCCAATAGTTAGTAATTTAATTTTTCTACAATTTTTTAGTTTAGTTAATTCATATTATTTTGTTAAACAAACTCTATAATAGTTAGTTAGATAATAAAGCGAAGTGGAATAAGGTAAACAACCTCCATTCTTTAGGGAAAATGATCTTGGTACTTGCCACTGCTATACTTTGATGATAAGTGCACTTGTTTGTGAGTTGACATATTTTGTAGTATAGAGGGATCTAACACATCCAAGTTTTTATTAGTGTAGTGGGAAAGGTTTTTTGTGAACTATGAACACACCACCTAGCCCTTTTCACCATGTCATAACTTACTGCCAACCTCTTATCATTTTTCAGGTTGACCTTGATCTCGCTTACTTTCAAATTTGGTTCATCCTTTATTGTCTGCAACACATGATGTAATCAATTTAGCAATTACCAACTCTAGTTTGAACCTCCTCTTTTATGTGTGCCCCTTTTTAATAGGCCAAATCTCGAAATGATTTAGCCTTGTACTGTGTGATTCCCAGATCCCAAACTAACAGCCTTCATAACATACTACCTAAACCTTCTTGCTTTCATTTTTCTTGTAAAAGACATTCCTATGAGATCGAGCCACATGCTTGGTTACTAATTCTTTGATCTCCACATGATCATTGAATTATGTACCAACCTCAAAATTTAGATTCTCATTTGAAGGATTATACATAGGCTATCTGCTTCTCCAAAACCTAAATCTTTCTACATCCATATCTTCTTCTGAATCTTTGTTAGACTCACCACCACCTACATCTGAAAATTCAATATAATCAGTGCCATCCCTTTCACTATCTATCCCAAATTGAAACAACCCACCATATTCAATTTCACTTTCCTTTTCATCTACCTCTAAGAAATCCTCATTATCATCATCACTAAAAGATTCCCCCACTTCAGCCCATCCTTGTGCCTAGCTCTCTTAGGTTTCAAAATGTCTAAGATTCTCCCTAGTGTGCCTTAATTCCTCATCATAATAAAAAAATATCTAATATCATTTAGAAAAGTAGCCACATCATCATGGTATGCATTTGACACACTTTTGGCTTACTTTTCTCTTGGTTGCTTTTTGGACTTACCTTTACTGACCACACCCCCCTCAGCTGTACCTCCCTAAGAAACACCTTTTTCAATTTCACCAACCCCACCTTCTTTATTTACTTCACATGTACTTTACCGACCAGCCTCGCTAGGCAAATTATTAACTACTTTGGATGTACTAGGCCCACTAGCCACATCATGCCTTAGATAATTTTCTTTCCTGGACCCTTCTTTACAGTGTTCAATATAAAAGATAGCCTATTCTATTTTCATAGTCTGCTATACAACTTCAACTGCACTAGCCTCATCAGACATCAACTTCAGATCCTCTCATTTTCTTAACAAACCCTAGTTCAACTAGTACCAAATCTAAGCTACATTGCTTAACTTCAGAACATGTTCATACCTTGTAAAGTACTCCTGGATTATCATACTCTTTTTTTGCCCACCAACATAGCTGAATGACCCATCTTCCAGCCTACCACTGTGATGGATTGAAAGCAGATTCCAAAGCATCTAGGAAGCATTCTCAATATACATTTTCAAACAACAAACAAACAAACACTTTATCAGGCAATAGGCAAACTTTATGAACCATACACGTAAAACTGGCCACCTTTACTTCAACATATCTTTATAAAACTTCCCTATTTTACTGCTAATTAAAAGTAACTAGTGGGAATGCAATGTGACAATTATGGAGGAAAGCATTCAAATTGGCATTGTTAGATGCACATGTAGAGGAGCAGGAATGAACATGTACATTTTATAAAGAATTTTTTAGGGCACAAAGCAATGTTTATTATGGGCCGGGTGAACCAATATGGGAAAATTATTCATCAAATACTTGGGTAGACTGAGGGGGGGAATACAAGTTTCCAATGTCCACAACTCTGGATGAGAAATTTAAATTTTGAAGAAGTAGTTATGGGATTTATGGGTTGTTGGGTTTCGGGAGCCAAAAGCGCAGCGGAATTTAACCGAAACCCTCCAGGATCCAAGTGAAACGGGGTAAACCGGGTATTCGAAAATTTTCATACCTAATTTTCGATTGAGATCTCTCACTCAACTGTAGAGTTGAATCACAAAACCTAAACAGTTGACGTGTTCAGGCTCTCTATGGTATCCACACGAGCCTCTCGGGATCACCACGCTTCCACCACGTCCCGGTAGATGCGTTTCTCTTGCGCTCGCAGTGCTAGCTTGTGTCCTCCAAGGAATTGCAAGAGAAGAGTGCGGCTGTCCTTTTTGGAGGCTAGGGCAAGGAGACCTACGAAATTCTCACTTAAAAGTTCTATTTACAGTGAGACTCAACTTCCAGGCCTAATGGGTTTAAAAGCCCTAATCCAATTAGGATTTAATTTCGGGCTTAATAATGGCTCAACTCTTGGGCCCATTATTAATACAAAATTAAAGTGAAACCATAACCCAAATAATTAGCCCATGCACTCTAATGATCCAAATTGCTCTATGTGTGCGACCCAATAGGCTCTTATCACGTTGGCAATGATCATAAATCACATTTATGATCATAAGCAATGAGCGGTGTCTAGCAACACATCATTGCTACCCAAGTGACAAGATTGTCGATGATTCGACTATACCTTTATGATCATCACCGATATATGCCATTGTCCCTTTGTCCAAGATATCAAGACTAAGCACGAGACATGGAATGTGTCACTCTCGTATAGCCCAATCTTTGGTTTCTTGATTACCGAGTAGACTAACTTAAACTGATGACATTGATATCGCATATCAACTCATCCGAGCATGGCCATGCATTTTCTAAGTCTCACTCTATCAAGGGGCCCGAAGATATCGCTCCCGTTACATAGGAGGGACAAATCCCATCTTGATCATACAAATCCCTCCGCATGATATGTGACATACCCAATGACCTCCTTCAAGTTCACTCAGTTACGAGCAACAAAGGAAAGTATCAAAGTATGTGACTCACATGTAGGGAACCTTGATGATCTTAGGTCGAAGGACTACATATACCCTGATCACTATGGGAATCACTTATGACACTCATATAACGATCCATGTAGTGTTCTCATGGTGGGTCGGTCCAGTACACAAGTTCTCCAACTTGTACCCATATGTAGACTACATATCTCATATTAGTCTCCACATATGCTAGTCGTTATGTATTATTGCAACCCGCTCCACAATAATACTAGACCAGGGACTTTTAAGAATATCATTATTCTAGGGTTACAATTATGTTTGTTAAGTTACGCAGGAACAAAACAACAAACATAATTGCCGGATTAATGCCTTAATAAAATATCATGACTCAATTGTGCAAAAATACAATCATCTCATGATTGGCTTTTAGGCACAACACTAACATGGGCAGTATTCAAGCTCAATGCTAAAGTCTCAAGGGCACGATGGAAAAGCAATAGTTGGTGTTTCAACAACAGATGGACCAGATGTCACATATGGTGATGGAAAATCAACAGAGCAATCATGTCACCAACAAACAAAGCAATTGGCTCCTGGGGAGAGTGCTAGAAGACAAGAGCCATCAGATAATGAAAACCAAAATTGAATGACCTAGGAAGAAGCTGTGACACCTCCTAGAGAAAAAGTATAGCTAGAACTATCAAAGAAGAAAAAAGTCAATGAGTGTCGACCTCCTTTGCCATATCCTTCCTATTTATCTAAAGATAAAGATGATGAGCAATTTACCAAATTTCTTGTGATGTGTAAACAACTTCATATTAATATTGCTTTGGCAAAAGCTTTAGACCAGATGCCTCGCTACACAAAATTCTTGAAGGACATCTTAGCCAGGAAAAAGAAGTTCGAAGAATTGTCATGAGTAATTTTGACTGGAGAGTGTTTAGCCATTATCCAAAAAGACTTACTGAGTAAAATTAGTGATCCAAGGCATTTTACTATTCCTGGCACTGTTGGTCATTTGACGATTGGTAGAGCATTAATAGACTTACGCGCTAGCTTTAATTTAATGTTATATTCCTTGTTTAAAAATTAGAACAAAGGGAGCCCAAACCTATTAAGATGAGCATTCAATTAGCTGATAGATGAATTAAATATCCTGGATGAATAATTAAGGATGTTCTAGTAAAAGTTGATAAATTTATTATTCTTGTTGATTTTGTGGTCTTGGAAATGGGCATGGATCGTATGTTCCTGTTATTCTAGGCCTTTCTTACCCATTGCCAGTGTGTTGATTGATGTTCAGAATGGTAAACTAGTTTTAAAGATAGGAACAAAAGTGGCTGCTTTTCATATTTCAGACACTATGAAACATACTCTTGATAAAAATGATACTTTTACTCTCTAGATTCCATTGACATTGAAGTTGCTCATTGTTTTCAATAATGTGTTTTGGAAAATCAATTAGAAGAGTGTATAGTGTAAGGTTTTGAGAGCCAAACAAGCATAGTGGTAGGTAACCAAAACCCTCAAGAATCCAAGTGGAACAGAGTAAATTGGGTGTTCAAAATTTTTACCTAGTTGGCTAAGATCTTTCACCTAACTATTGAGCCGAATCACAAAGACTTGAACAATTCACATGTTCAAGCTCTCTATGGTATTCACACGACCCTCTTAGATCACCACACCTCCACCACATCCTAGCAGGTGTGTTCTTTTTGCGCTCGTAGTGCTAACTTGTATCTTCCAAGGAAAGGCAAGAGGAGAGTGCGACTGGAACGTTTCAGAACCCTTCTGATTTCATCCTTCTTAGGAGACTAGGGTTAAGGTATGAAAATCCTTACTATATGATGTATATATAGTGAGGTTTAAGCTCCCAAGCCTAATGGGCTTTAAAACCCTAATCCAATTAGGTTTAATTTTGGACTTAATAATGGCTCAACCTTTGGGCCAATTATTAATCTAGAATTATCATGAAACCAAAACCAAATAATTCGGCCTATGCACTCAAATAATCCAATTGGCTATAAGTGTGTGACCCTATAGGCTCCTACCACATTGGCAATTATCATAAATCACATGTACGATCATAAACAAGGAGCGGTGTCTAGCAACACATCATTGCTACCCAAGTGGGAAAATAGTCGGTGATTCAACTAAACCTCTATGATCATTATTCGTATATGCCAATATCCCTTTGCCCAAGAAATCAAGACCAAGCATGAGGCATAGAATGTGTCTCTTGTATAGTCCAATTTATGGTTTCTTAATTACCGAGTGGACTAACTTAAACTGATGACATTGATATCGTATATCAACTCATCTGAGCATGGCCATGCATTTTTTTAGTCTCACTCTATCAAATTTAGGACGGAAAAATTCCATCTTGACCATATAAATCCTTTCGTATGATATATGACTTACCCAATGACCACTTTTATGTTCACTCAGTTAGGAGCAACATATAGTAATATCAAAGTATGTGACTCACATGTAGGGAACCTTGATGATATAAGGTCAAAGGACTACATACACCATGATCACCATAAGAAACACTTATGACACTCATAGAATGATCCATGTAGTGTTCTCTTGATAGGTTCATCTAATACACAAGTTCTCCAACTTGTAGCCATATATAGACTACATATCCCATATTACTCTCCATATATGCTAGTCTTTATGTATTATTGCAACCTGCTCCACAATAATACTAAACCAGGGACATTTAAGAATATCATTGTTCTAGGTTTATAATTATGTTTGATTACATTACACAGAAACAAACAACAAACACAATTATTGGAATAATGCCTCAATAAAATATCACAACTCAATGTACAGAACACGATCATCTCATGATTGGCTTTAGGCACAATACTACATATAGCTCAAGGAGAAGAATTTGGAATAAATAGGACAAAGAAGAGCTAATTGTTCAATCGGAAGTCAATAGGGCTTAAAATGTAAAGAGAATATGGAAAGAGTTACCCAAGGTATAATGAAGAGAAAGATCTTCATAGAAGAACCACCGAATTTGGAGCTGAAAAAGCTACCTGACCATTTGGAATATGCATTCTTTGTACCAAACTCCAAATCACCAGTGATTATCTCTGTACAGCTGGGATGACCCTTCCTACAATAGAGCCGGATTACTAAGGCAACAAGGTTATATTGGTAATTATTATACTTAGAACACTATTTTCAAGTTAGAGTCTCTATTTAGTATGGTGTAGTAGCAAAAAATGAATAAAATTGATCATTTAAACAAGCCGGGTCGAAAAAGGCAATTTGGACATTTCACATAGTGACCCACTTTTCTTGCATGGTTGGATAAAGCATGAGAAAATATTGAATTTGGGGTATCACAGCTTTTCATGATTTTCACTCTATCATCATGAAATTGTGAATTGGCTAGATTATCCATAAGTGCTTTAAGTGTAACCCTTAAAGAGTTAGGGACTGAGTTGAACATTCTTGTAATATAGGGCATAGGCATGTAATTAAATCTAGCTAACTGTAGCGTTCGGTCCTTAATTCTCCAGCGTGTTGCACACTTTCGCTAACATTTCCAAAGTAGCCAATTAAGCCACCAACTGCGTGGGAAATGTTGGTGAGGCGGTGGAAGGCTGATTAAGCCTATTCCGCCACTTTTTTCCATGCCCAAATAGCGAAAACCGCTCCTCTTTCTTCCAAATCACCATAGCCAAACCTTGAAGCTAAAAGAAAAAAGAAGCTTCAACCCTGCTAATCCAACCAAATTGAACCACAAAATAAAAGGAGAAATGGAAGAAAAAACAACATGATGCATGAGGAAGCTTGATATGAATTAATTAGCTTGGTAAATGTTCTAAGTGCACTCTTCCATGATTTATTGGTTCTATCTAGTAGCAGCAGTAGGAATTATTGATGTATGCTTGTTCCATGCTTACTTATTAGGTAAAACAAACAATTGGAAAAGCAGCAGCTGGAATTATTGATGTATGTTTGTTCCATGCTTACTTATTAGGTGAAACAAACAATTGGAAAGCTTGGGAAACAAGCTTAAGTTTTAAAGATACAAGGTGGCCGATTGGTGGGTTGAGATAAGACAGCCGATTTGATTTTATTTCCTTTTATATATTGGTTTGTTAGGCTGGAATGGGTTGGAGATAAGTAGAGGATAAATATCTTTAATTATTATTACTGGGAAATATTAGAGAAATAAGGAACAAGACACATGTGAGTGTAAAATAAGTGAATTAGGACCGAATGGATTAAGGTTTGGGTTTTTGTTTAATTTTCCATACTATTTCCTCATTAATTCCTAGTTTTATTGGGGCTATAATAAATGATTTTTAGTTTTTTTTAAAGTAAAACAACTAATAGAAACCAATTTTCATGAAATTATAGCAAACTTGGGCTATAAGTAACTTAAGGGCCGAATATGTAGAGTCCAAGATAAGGGTTGGGTTTTGGTCACTCAAACCATTTGGGTAATTGTTTAATCTTGGCCTAGAAATTATTTATTATATTTTCAAATGATCAATTATAGGACATTATTCAAACTACTATATGAAGACCCTAGATGAGACCAAAACCATGATAGTCAACATATTAGCAAGGACATGGAATGGTTGCATTTAATATTGCTAGGGTAAGGGTTAAATTTAGTTATCTCTTGTTTATTTATGTTAATGTTAGCTAAGAAATTTGTATATGGTTACAATGGCTACATTGTTTAGGAAATAAGCATGAGAAGAATTGGTAAAGGCAAGGTAGCTCACGGTTAGAAATTGGTGTGGAATACACCGAATCCGTGGAGCAATTATGCAGATAAAAGAGTGTTAAATGGCCTAAAACCCGAGGAGATTTAAGAGATCCTTAGAAGAGCTCATGGAGCTAAGGATGCCCTAAGTAGTTTAAGGAATCCTGAAGGGGGTGTACATCATATCTGATACAAATTTGTTTTGCAATATACTTGGTCCTTCACATAAATGGGAAAAGTAAATTGGATGGCAGTGGAATACTAGCAAGTCTAGTAGTATACTGGCTATAAGCTAGAAGTTATAAAGACAACAGGAATCAGGTAGGTCCTCTTAATGAAGATAAAGACCTGTGATTCTCTTATAAATGGGACTAAGGAGGAAATTAGAGGCAAGGTGTTCCAATTGGACCCTTGAATATGGTGATCATACATTTGAGGCCTAGTGGTTGGGAGCTCACCATCTAGGAGGGAGGTAGCTTATGGGGACCTCTAACATGGGATAATCAATGCTGGCATGCTCTAAAAAGTGCATGGATCTAGTGTCAGAATTATGTATACGTTTTATACATTGAGTCCTATGGTGTTTGTTTTTAGGTATGTAAAACCTTACTGAGTATTCATGAAATATCCACCCTTAAAAATTATGTGTAGTTAATGTGGATATGGAGCCTAGCCACTATAACATTGTTTGCTCAGAAGGGTCAAGGTAGTAGATATTGGACATGAACGGACTAAAAGTAGTCAGACACCGCGCGCACTGTATTACTAAACAGTGCATGGTATAAGCCTATAGTATGGATCTTGTACTAGGATTCTTATGCCATATAAGGTCTTTTATGCCTTAGAAAGTATAAGCCTCTAGTAACATTTTATCTAGTTGAATTAAGAAACTTGCTTGTTCTAGTTCACATGTTATGGGACATGTATGAAGGACAGTTGCTTAAATATGGTTAAAGGAAATATATGTTTTACATTTTGGTACTATTTTAACATTATTTTTAAATGCTGGCTAGCCAGGCTTGCAATTGTATATTTTGTGTTTAAAATGAATACTGAAGCTACTCATGAATTATGCTAGAAAGCTTAAGAGCGTGTGCATGTTTTATTGTACCAATGAGCAACAAAATGGTAATGCAAGTAATAAAATGAGCTTCCGAATTGTAATGGCTTAATGAGCAACCATTAGATCCTGGAAGGCTTCACTCCAAATATGAGTGAGGTGGGTCCTACAGTACCCAGGTAAGGTAGTGGACGCCTCAGGTAGTATTAGAGCAGTGGTTACTAGAGGCATTAGGTGTAATGGCATACGAGTACAAGGATCCTATGGTGGACTCATGTGCTATGTGTAATTACTGCTGAACATATATATATATATTGTATTATAATTTGTCTTATGCAAGTAAAGCATTGTGAATATAGAAACTTAAAGAATGCTTCTATAGGCCCTACAGTTAAGTTGGGGCCAAGAGATGGCTTAGTGAAAGGTATGAGTTGACCTTGGCACAAACATTTTGGCATCTGCTGGCTAGCACAATATGGTCATGTGTATATAAGTTAAAAGGTTGGTTAAGACCCTAGAGATGCATCAAGGATGCTTGGTGCATATATGTACACTATATGACCTATAGGGTGCGCATGTATGCATATGGCCAGTGGACCCTAAAGGCAGTACTACCAAGCATACCACAAAATTATGGTGGAAATCAATGTACAGCTAGGATAATGGTTTCATTTCCTTAATGGTGCTATAGGCATGCATGTTTATCAAGCATAAGGGAGGTGCGGGCGTACAACTTAGTTAAAGAATGTCTTGTACATGGGCTAGAGAACTAGCAAATGTTTCCTATAGGAATGGAGAACCTAGGCATAGTAATGACATTAAAGGTATTCCATGGTGCACTACAGACACATGTAAGATGCCAAAGTTTTAAGCACATGCAGTTTAAAACGCATGACACCTATAGATAATGCATGAGCATTACTATGTGAATTGATCCTAAGAAATCATGAGAATACAGGGCATTAACCAAGGGAATAGCATAGAATGGACTAAAAGCTATGACTCATAAAGGCCAAAGAAGGCTTAGGTCTAGTAGTTCATTCTATGTTCTAAGAGCAGTCTATAAGAAAACAACATCCCCTACTTAATATGGTATGTTGTGGATTGCCAGAATTGGTGAATAAAGAATACTAAAAAGATTCCAAAAGAGGGGATTTTGGTAATTTTATTATGAAAAAATTTTATCTCATAAATGGGAGTAGAAGGCTAAAATAAATTTTAAAGTAGGTTTTCTTGATGAGCTTAACTGTTTTCATCTGTGAGGAAAAAGGAAAATTACCATTTTGGCCCTCAAAAGGTTATTTAAGTGTTGCTCTTGAAACCTTAGTGACTTAATTGCACAATCCATAAATGGGTTTTGATTATAGGTGTAATTAAGTGGGATTTTGGTCATTCAACTAAAAGTTGCCTAAAGGAATGACCAGAATATGCCAAATAAGTGGATGACTGCTATAGCCACCTAAAGCAGAGGTGGAGTAGTAAGGCAAAAGAAAGAGTTTACTATAACTAGCCTAGGAATACATAGAAATAGCTATAGTACAAGTACAAGGTGATTCTCCCACCTTATAAAAATGCCAAACAAGAAAATGAATAAAGTACCAAATGAACATAGGCATAATGTACTACAAATGGTTGGCGATGTTTTCTAAATTTCAGGTACAAGTGTGGAAGGTTAGTGACTTTTTGGCTATGCTTGAGGAGGAACATGGATATATGGGCTAAGGATATGCAACCTTCAACCTAGTACCCAACATGTAGCTCCAAAGCTCCATGAATGGATGAGTAGCTAAGGAAGGTTGTTAGACCTAGATTCACATAAGGGTGGCTATAGAGGACCCTGATTGAGTCAAGAACATGCCTGGCTAAAAGGCATTACTAAGTAGGGCAAGGGCTTGATAGCCTTCAACCCAAGAATACCCAGAGAGCACCTCAAAGACTAGTGAGCCACTGCCTAGCTGGGGTAATAATAGGTCTTATGTAGTCTAAACCCAAAACACACTGGGGGCATGTGATCAAAGATATATATTTAGACATCCTATGGTGACATGGCTGGAAGGGCTAGGGTTGGACATCCTTTACCCATTGCAAACTAGCATTCACTAAAGGCAACAATGGACATTGGTAAGCTTAGCTTGTTGAGCTGAGTTAAGTGCACCTATAAGTGTGTGTCAAGAACTGGTAAAGACCTACAATAGAAGGTAAGGCCTAGTGTACAACTGGGGTTATGGTTAGGGCTAAACAGCTTATACCTAAGAACACTCCAGTGTGCATCAAGGGCCTAGGGTAGTTATTGTCCAAAGGTAGGTTTGCTACCCTAAATTGTTGTTGACCCTAATGTGTAATGCCCGCAAAATCCTACATAATTAAGCCTCGAGATATGAAGAATTTTTCCTAAATTGGGAATTAAGTTCATTGAGTTCAAGAGACATTAAATTAAGTGGGATTAGGGAGTATGATGAGTGTTGGACACTCTTAGAATTTAATCTTGGCTTAGGCCAAGCAAAATGATGAAAACTTAAAGTGAGGGACTCAATTGGACAAAAAGGACTTTTGGTGGTTGGGCTCAATTGCCCAAATGTGAGGAATTAAAGGAGTAAGGGGGGGATTAGCCAATTTTAAAGGCATTGGATGCCATGGCTGCCACCTTCTTCTATTTTCCATTATTTTAATCCACCTCCCATCCAACTCATCACTTAGGATTCCTTCCCCCACCTACTTGTCCCCTACTTTTGACAAATTCTCCCAACTTTCACCAAAGTCTACCAATTTGTCACCTACTTTTGACTATTTTGCCCACCACCCAAACAAGTCTTCCAATTTGTCACCTACTTTTGACTATCTCACCCACCACCCAAACAAGTCTTCCAATTTGTCTCCCAATTTGTCTCCCACTCACTCCCATGTGAATCACATGGTTTCACTCTATATATACACCCATGGCTGGCCATACAAGTTCTATTTTAGTCTCTATTTCACTCATTTCACTTACTTACTCTAAAACAATCATTCTCTCCTCCTAAAGCTCAAACACTTCTCCAACTCTTTCTCCCACAATACCATTCGGCCAAGTATTGCTCTTGGTGTTCTTGAGTGTGAAGCTTGTGTCTTCAATGTTCATAAGCTTCCAAAGCCTTCCAAGGCAAGAAATCAAGTGGCGGGAGGAAGCTTGAAGGAAATCAAGTATAAGGATTCGGCCATACCTCCCTTGTTGAGGTATTGTGTGTTTCACCAAGTTTTCTTGGTATATGTAAGCTTTTGAGCTATGGTAATGCAAGAATATACTTGCTAATAATTCAGCCATTGTAGGTTCTCAAGCTAGAAATTAAGTTCTAGCTACGACAAGCGAGGAAAAGGCAAAGAAACAAGCTTTTAAAGCTTTCGGGCAACAAAGTTGCTAAGGGTTTTGTGGTAAGGATTCTTATACTCTTTGAGTATTTGGGCCCTTGGGTGATGGATATTGGATGCCATGAGATCCTAAGAGTGCTGCAGATTTTGTTGATTAGGCAACTCTGTGCTAGCTAGCTTCATGTAAGCATTACGGCTAGGAATTGAGTCGGCTAACTAATTCCCAAGCATAAAGAGCTCAGATTTTAAAATGGATTAATAAAATGGTTAACCTAAGAAATGAGAAATATGGATCATGCTTGCTCTACCCTTCTAGGGAATAAGGTGTTAAGTGGTGTATGTGTTGTGTGCTTCTATGTTTGGTTGTGCATGCTAACCCCTGATTATTATTATTATTGTTATATGCATGTACCCGTATCTTCTTTGTCTTAGTGTTTTCTTTGCAGGGGCATGGAATATTTGTTGCCATGTTATTCTTGGCTATGTTAGGCTTTGGAAGCCATATGTTAGGCTTTGGGAGCCATACAGAATCCTTACTGAGTTTTACTCATCCGCTCTTCTCTACTTCATGTAGGGAAGGGAGTACTTGAGAGGCACTAAGGTCAAGAATATTTTATACTTTTTCTGTGGTAAAGGTGTTATGCATATGTGTGGTAGTTGCTCAATATTCTAAGTATTCTAAGTGTCATGGGTTGCTTGTGTAACAAGCTAATAAGTGTGGACTTTATGTTCAGGACTTGGAGTCTAGATTGTGGGAACAAAGTCTCTGAGGTGGAAATGTGTTCTATGTGTGATTTGCCATATATAAGCATGGGCTATATATTTTGGTTTATCTTAAAAACCAAATTTGTGAATTTAAATGCTTACGGACACTTTCGGGTACTTAAGTAAAATGGCATATATGTGAACTCTTTGGCATTCTGGTTGATAGTCATCTTTAGGCCTAAGTAAAAAGTTGATAGATATGCATGATTATGTGTTCTAAACACATGTTTGAATGTGGAATCATGTATGTCTTGACCTTATATGTATGTTTAAAGATGAACATTAAGTAAACATGAACTAGAAAGGAAATGCACGCCTATAATGAGCTAAAGTGGTAACCAATGCAATTAAAGACATGTATGTGTTTATGTGCAATAGTAGGTTACCAAGACACATATATGCAAGACGTATGCATTATAAACAAGCTTTTCAAAACTTGAGTTGGTGTTTTGGTTGCCATGCATGTACTTGGCTAGTTGAGCAATGAAATGAACGCACAAGTTTCACATAACTACTAGCTTGTTTCCAAGAGCACAATATAAACCTTTAAGTAAATAATTAATGAGCTAGTACTAGTAATATCCTGGGAACATGCCTGTATATTTGATAAGGAATAAATGCCCATTCATGGAATTCCGCTGCATGAGTAATTAATTGGGCCTAAATGGGCTGGGGCTTAGGCTGGGCATGACATAATGTTTCCCATCCTGAAAGACCTTAAGAGTATATGTTTCATGCGCTTAAAGACTGACATCAAGGGGTTATGTTGACTCCTAGAATGTACAATCTAATTAGAGGACTTAAAGGCCATAATGCAAAGTGTGCATATGTGCAAGTGCATCAGTACCCTAATGGTTCTAAGAGGAGTAATGTTACATAGAGCAAACTTGGACTTGGTGAACATGGACTTTAAGCTTAGGAGCTTGGAGTGTGGTTAAGAAAGACCTGAGGTGGAACTAAGCAGAATATAAGGGGTATAACCTAAAAAGTATTCACCAAGAGCAGGTCCAAGTCTAATAAGGATGAAGGTGAAGGTTATGCCAACATAATGCTAATGGGAACTAGTCATTAGGCAAAAGGGTTGCCAAAGAGGGATCAGAAGACCTTAAGTAAGAGAATAGCATGAAAAGCTCACAACCCAGTGCATTAAAACATGGTGCACTACATAGAGTTAGATAAGAGCAGTTATATTAGCTCCCATGACCAACCAGCTCCTCAGAAAATTATTTGATTGAAAGTTCAAAGTTGATCTCTCCCACCAAGAGAAGAAGGGAGTAGTATCAATAAGGATGCAAGGCTGCTAGAAGTTAAGGCAATCAAGAATTACCAAGTGGCTTAGAGTAACTAATGCATATATAAGTGCCCATAGGTGACTATAGTTCCGAGTGACCTAAAGAAGTAGTCACAAGCATAAAGCTACTAGCTAATGGTTGGAAGAAAGACTCCTTCAAACCTTGTGATATCATTAAAAATATGATTCACTTCCAGCACTCTGGAGATTGACTCAGTAGACTGGGCATGCATAAAATCTTAGCCTAGGGACCAAATGGTGCCATAATGGCATAGGGTAGGCTAGGAGGTGTATGTGCCAGGCATCTTGTGATGCACATCAAGGACAAAAAAAAACTTAGTGATGATGTGTGGGCATATAAGGGGCATTCTAGAGGAAAGGCTAAGGTAGATGATGGGATTACACACAATGACACTAGCAAATCTAGAGCTTGAAAAGCACTAGCGAATGGATTGAAGTAAAGGATGTTAAAGTCAAATGTACTCTAGAGTAACATAGTGCACCAAAGAGTGATTTTTCTAGTATAGGGACGTACATGGAACCCTAAAGTATAATGAAACTACAAGAAAACTAAAGCTACAAATAATTACCACTTGAAAGATGTTAGTGTGCATAATGGCTAGGCCAATATGCACCAAGTCCACATTGAGTCATGAACCTATATAAGCATCAATGGTGCACAAGTGAGATGCTAGGGTACCACCCTGGTAAGGGCATATACATATTGCCTTAAGTTCATGATAGATGTTGTGACTCAAGGGTACTGACAGAAGTAAGTAAGCTGAGTCTGAAACTAAGCTGAAGAAGTTAAACTTAAGCAATATTGGAGGACATCTATTGACGCATATAAGTACATGGATGTTGCTTAGGTATAGCACAAAGAAGTTTCTAAAGGACTTGAGTTCCATAGAAATTCCTTAAAGCCTAAATAAGTGGGCCACATTGGAGATGTCATACTGGGAACACAACCTTGTGCTGAGTATGCATCTCGGTGAAAATAGGGTGTGTGAAACATAAAAGTCTTACTTCTAACAAGAAGAGGATGTCTTGACTGAAAGTTAAGGATTTAATCAGTACTGAGGTGCATTAGACTCGTGGGGTCAAGTAACAGTGTTCTTACTCTTAAGGAAAAGCACAAAAATCAAAATGTTAGGACAATGGTCCAACATTAACTGAAGTATCAATATAGAAAAGAATCTGACTTAAAGGCTGTCTTGGCACTAGACAAGCAAGCAAATGGTTAAGAACTAAGGGGATGCCAGTGGTTGTGACCCAAGGATCAAACCATATAGAGGAAATGCATCACATGGTAGAATTGAGTGGGATATGTGGCACAATATCCTAGGGATACTCAACTAAGCAGGAATTTGGAAGACCAAATTATTGAAGGTGAGGAGAATGTGATGACCTTTCAGATGGTAGACCGGAATTACTAAGGTAACAAGATTATTTTGGTAATTATTATACTTATAATATTATTTGCAAGCTAGATTCTTGGTTTAGTATGGTGTAGCAGCTAAAAATGAATAAAATTGATCATTTAAACAAACTGGGCCCTTTTTGGTCATTTCAAATAGTAACCCATTTTTATTGCACAGTTGGATAGAGTATGAGAAAATATTGATTTTGAGGTGTCACAGTTTTTCGTGATTCCTGCTCTATCATCATGAAACTGTGGATTGGCTAGATTTTCCGTAAGTCATTTAAGTGCAAACCGTTAAAGATCTGGGGACTACTTTGCTTGTTCCTGCAATCTGGGGGCTAGGCATGTAATTAAATCTAAGAGGAAATAGAGCACTACTAAATGCTACGTTTGGTCATTAATTCTCCATTGTGTTGCACAGTGTTGCTAGTATTTCCAAAATAGCTAATTATGTCACTAGCTGCGTGGAAAATGTTGGTGAGGTGGTGGAAGGTCGATTAAGCTTATTCTGTCGCTTTCTTGCCTGCCTAAACACCCTAAAACCCTTTCCTCTCTCCCAAACCACCATAGTTGAACCCTGAAGCTAAAAAAAAAAAATTTAAACCTAGCTAATCCAACCAAATTTAACCACAAAATCAAAGGAAAAATGGAAGAGAAAACAACATGATGCATGAAGTAGCTTGGTATGAATTAATTAGCTTGGTAAATGCTTTAATTGCATTCTTCCATGATTTAATGGTTCTATCAAGTAGCAGCAGCTAGAATTATTGATGTGTGCCTATTCCATCCTTACTTATTAGGTGAAACAAACAATTGGAATGCTTGGGAAACAAACTTAAGTTCTAAAGATACAAGGTCGCTGATTGGTGGGTTGAAAGGAGAAGGCCGACTTGATTTTATTTGCTTTTATTTATTGGTTTGTTTGGCTGGAATGGGTTGAAGATAAATAGAGGATAAATATCTTTAATTATTATTACTAGGAAATATTGAAGAAATAAGGAATAGAAACATGTACGTGTGGAAAAAGTGAATTAGGACCGAATGGGTTAAGGTTCGGATTTTTGTTTAATTTTTCATATTGTTTTCCTAATTAATTCCTTGTTCAATTGTAGTAAGAAAATACGCTTTTTAGTTCTTTGTAAGCAAAACAAATAATAGAAACTAATTTTCAAGAAATTGGAGCAAACTTAGGTTATAAGTAACTTAAGGGCTGGATATGTAGAGTCAAAGATAAGGGTTACATTTTTGTAACTTAAACCATTTGGGTAATTGTTTAATCTTGGCCTAGGAATGATTTATTTTATTTTAAAATGATCAATTATAGGACATTATTCAAGCCACTATAGGAAGACCCTAGAGGAGACTAGAACAAACACAACCAACAAATTGGCTAGGACATGGAATGCTTGCATTTAATATTGCTAAGGTAAGGGTTAAATTTAGTTATCCCTTGCTTATTTATGTTAATGTTAGCTAAGAAATTTGTATATGGCTACAATTGGCTACATTGTTCATGAAATAAGCATGAGAAATGTAAGTAAAAGCAAGGTAGCTCACAGTTAGAAATTGGTGTGGAATACACCGACACCGTGGAACAATTGTGCAGATAAAGAAGTGTTAAATGGCCTAAAATCCATAGGAGACCTAAGTGATCCTCAGGAGAGCTCATGGAGCTGAGGGTGCCTTAAGTAGGTCAAGGGGTCCTAAGGGGGCAGTACATCATTTCTAACACAAATTAGCTTGCCAATATACATATTCCTTCACATAAAAGGGAAAAATAAATTGGATGGTAATGGAATACTAGCAAGGTCAGTAGTTAGGGATGGCAATTGGGTGGGTCAGGTCAGCTTTGGGTCAGGTTATTTCGGTTTGGGTTTAGTCGGGTTAGCATGAATTCGGGTTCAGGTCGGGTTCAGGTCAGGTCATTTAGGTTTGGGTCAATTTCAAGTTGAGTTGATTTCGGGTTCAAGTTGGGTTGGGCTGGGTTTATTTGAGTTCGGGTTCATTATAGGTTGGGTCAATTTCAGTCTTGGGTAACTTCAGATCATATTTCGGTTAAATTTGGGTAAACCTTTGTGTTTGCTCGAGTTACTTGTGTGTAGGCCAAAACAATTGAATCGATTCATTTTTCTTCCAATTTTTGTTAAAATTTAAATCAAAGAATTCAATTTTTTTGTGTGATTTAATTTAAATAAATTTTTCATTTTTGGAATATTTAGTTAAAATATTCATAAAAATCTTCTTCATTATAGTTTAGTACATATTCAGGCAATGTAACATTGTTAGTAATACTTGACTGTTTTTCTAAACTTATACCTTTCAAATATCATTGTACAAATCATTCAGATCCTCACATAGCTATCATCCTGACATACACTGCAACAGTTTTGCTATACTTATGTTTTGATACATTTTCTTTGAAATTACTGTGAAATGCAAATCAAGTTCACTATTAGTGACTAAATTGTAAATTTTAAAAAATTTTGGGTGAAAGTGCAAAGATTTCAAAAGCTCAAGGTCCCATGTTGTAATTATTAGGGGTGACTGAAATGAAATTTTTTAAAATTTAAGTACCTTATTGCACTATACTTAAAAGTTTAGGGATGAATATTACACTTTTATCAATTGCCTATTAAGATCATTAAACTTACTAAATATAAAAATTACTTCTGTTGGAAAAAATTCAAATATAGGACTTCCTAAATACTGAAGTTGCTTCCCCAAATATGATACCTGCAAGCTACAATATATAAAAGTCCTCAAAAAATGGAAGTTACTAAATATGGAAATTCCCTTTCAAAATATAATAATTATTAAACATGAACATCTAAAAAAAATGAAACTACTAAATATGGAAGTCTCCTCCCCAAATATGAGACTTACTAAATATGAAAGTACAAAAAAGTAGATATTACTAATTACAAAAGTTATCATTCCTGAATATGGGACATATTGAATATAAAAGTCTCAAAAAATAAAAGTTACTGAACATGGAATTCTCTTTATTTAGGACTTACTAAATATGGAAGATAATGAAAGAGGAAAGTTAAGGTTTAAGGTGAAGGTTAAAACCGGGTATTGTCGAGTTTAGTCATTGGGTCATCTCGGGTTCAAGTCATGTCAGTCTTGTGTTTGGGTCATTTCTGGTTCGGGTCAATTTAGGCTCGGGTCATTTCAGGTTCGGGTATTTCAAGTTTAGGCCATTTGGGTTCGGGTTTTCTCGGGTTCATTTTCATCTAGTTCGGGTTTAGGCCGTTGACATTTTTTGTCAAATTGGGTCAAGTTAGGCTTAAGTTCAGGTGGGTTGGGCTAGGTCATTGGGTTGGGTCAGATTTTTCCATCTATACCAATAGTATACTAGCTATGAACTAGTAATTATAAACAGAATAGAAACCAGGTAGGTCCCCTTGATGAGGGTAAAGACTTGCAATTCTCTTATAAATAGGACAAATGAGGAAATTAGAGACAAGGTGTTCCAATTGGACCCTTAAATGTGGTGATCATACATTTGAGACCTAGTGGTTGGGAGCTTACCATCTAAGAGGGAGGTAGCCTACAAGGGCCTCTAACATTGGATGATCACTACTGGAGTGCTCTAAAAAGTAAACGGATCCAGTATCACAACTATGTATATGTTTTATACATAGAGTCCTATAGTGTTTGTTTGCAAGTATGTAAAACCTTTTTGAGTATTCATAGAATACTCACCCTTTACAATTTTGTGTATGTAATGTGGATATGGAGCTTAGTAACTATAGCATTGTTTGCTCATAGTGGTCAAGGTAGCATACATTAGACATGGAGGCAGTAAAAGGAATCAGACACCATGGGCACTGTGGTAGTAAAAGGTAGACAGTATAAGGCTATAGTATGGATCTTGTACTAGGATTCTTGCCCATATAAGGTCTTGTATGCCTTAGAAAGTGAAGCCTCTAGCAACGTTGTATCTAGCTGAACGAAGAAACTTGCATGTACTAGTCCACGCAGTATGGGACATGTATGAGGGATAGTTGCTTAAATTTGGTTAAAGGAAATATTTATTTCATGCTTTGGTACTATTTTAGAATTTTTTTTCGAGTGCTGGCTGGCCAGGTTTGCAATTGTATATTTTGTGTTTAAAATGAATACCAAAGCTACTCATGCATGATTATTGTTAGAATTAAGCTAGAAAGCTTAAGTCCATGTGAATGTTTTATTGTACAGTTAAGCAACAAAATGGTAATGCAAGTAATAGAATGAGCTTCCACATTGTAGTGGCTCAATGAGGAACCATTTGATCCTGGGAGGCCTCACTCTAAATGTGAGTGAAGTGGGTCCTACAGTACCCGAGTATGGTGGTGGATGCTTCAACAACTGAACAGGAAACAAAAGAAGACGCTTTTACCAATGCTACAAAAGTGAAAAAAAGCCATAGCTTGGTCAATTGATGATATAAAGGGAATAACCCCATCCTACTATACACACAAGATTTTGATGGAGGAGAATTACAACCCAATGGTCTAACCACAATGAAGACTAAATCCAAATGTTAGGGAGGTGGATGGAGGTGATAAAATTGTTGGATATCAAGATAATCTATCCTATTTTAGACAGTACTTGGGTAAGCCAAATTCAAGTTGTGTTAAAGAATGGAGGGATGACCATTGTTATGAATGAGAAAAATGAGCTTATTCCTACATGAACAATAACTAGATGAAGAGTGTGTATCGATCACAAGAAGTTCACCGATGCCACTAGAAAGGACCACTTCCTATTTTCTTTCATTGATTTAATGTTCGAACGCTTGGCTGGTCATGGTTATTATTATTATTTTGGATGGCATGGTAAGTTATTTCCAAACTCTGGTTGCTTTTGAGGATCAAGATAAGATGACCTTCACTTGTCCCTACAGTATGTTCGCTTATCCCAAAATACCTTTCGGTCTATGTAATGCCCCTGCTAGTTTTCAAAGATGCATGTGATGTAGGACCATCCACCTCAAAGGCTTCCAATTCATCAATGGGCCCATTGAATATAAGCATAAGACCTCTCACAAGGGAAAAAGGCCAAAGAAACACAAGACGTACTCCAAGTGCTCATTCTGGCACACTTGGAGCCCGCCATAGAGCCCTCCCACATAGTTTCACAATCTACCCGAACCCTTTGGGTCCAAGACCTCAAGAAATTCAAAACATACAATATAATGAAGATTCAAGCTAGAGAAATGATGGAAAGCGCATCAAACATAGGAGGCCCAAGCCAAAACCCTAAGTGACATATACAGTGTACCCGAGTGTCTCCTCAGAGCCTTTCCAGGCTGTCTTATTTGCTCGAGCATTTTTGTCCAACTTTCTTAGTTAGTTTGTTTCTCTTATATGTTATTTAGCTAAGTAATAGGTTTGGAATAAATGGGACACATGCCACATGGATTCTAAGTGGAGGAATGTTCAAACCATGTTTCCAAAGCCCAGTTTTACTAGGATTGATTCTTTTTATAGGTTTAGGGTTTTTTCTTTCATTCAAGCTATGAAAGGCTAAAAAAATCAGATTCTTAACTATAAATAAGGGCATTATTTTGTGTTTTTACAAGTAGATTAATAAGATAAAAGTTATTGTGAGTAATACTTTAATCTCTTGTTCTTTCTCAACTTTTTGGTGCATTTAAAGTTCTTCTTTTACAATCAAATTTCTTCTAATTTTCGTTCTACAAATTTGCTTCTCACTTTTGCTTCTGTTTTAAACTTCTTTTCTTTCTCCCTTTCTCAATTTCTCTTGCTTGGACCAAATTGGTGGAATAGACTTTCGGGTATGCTTTGGAACTAGTATCCATGGGCAACATGCAACACATCAAGTGGTATTAGAGCTAAAGTTCTACAAGCTAGACTTATCTATCCTATCCATGTGTTATTTACCTTTATTTCATTATTTTCTTGCATTATTTCATCCAGCCTAGTTTATTTTGTGATAGTCCTTTTCATATTCCTTCATGTGTGTTTAGAGTTCCTTTAATTGAGCCCTTCTTTGTTCTTTTTCATTCAAGTCATCAAAGTGCTATTTCCATTCATTGTTCCTTTGTGTTTTCATCCAAAATATCTAGAAAATACCAAAAATATTTTTTTTCTCATTCTATTTAATTTTTATCCTTGTTCATCAAGTTACTTTCTTTCAGTACAAGTTACATTCTCTCTCTTATTTCAAAATCTTAATTCCATCATTTTATTTTACGGTAAAAGGTGTTTCAAAGTCTTAAAAATTCAATTTTAGCAAGAAAATCAATAAATATCCATCAAACAAAGGTTGGAAAAGAGTTAAAAGAGGGAAAAGCTTTAGTTTTCAGCAAAAACTCTAGTTGCCCGAAACTTTAATCTCCAGAACCTTAATTTTCTCTCTCTTGTTTTTTTAATTTTTCATTGGAAAGGCATCCTATTCTTACCTTGTCATCACTTTGCAAATTATTTTCTAATCTATTTTCTTTCCATCAAGAAGGATTTTGAAAGGTTTTGAAGGATTTAAAGTGCTTGTGTGCTTTAAGTGAGTTGTTTTAGAAGTTGGGAGCTTTGATTGTTTATGCAACTTTAAACTAATAAATTAAAAGAAAAATAGTGTTTGTGAGGATCTTTGATTTCAAATATCATGTCTAAAGAAATTGGCCAAGACATGAAGAAGGAGATGGAGGCTTCCCCTATGCAAGCCATCCTTTACCTAAGTTCTGAACTCTAAGCCATGATGGAAAGGATGGAGAGGTTGAAGGAGTCAAACTAAAGGAAGGAGCAAGGTGCTTCCAAAGCACCCCAAAGAGGCATCATAGGCCACCTACCTGAGGTGCCTTTAAGGACAGATCTATCTACAAGCCATGAAATCACCAACTAAAAGGATGATGAGCTTGAGAGTGTGCCAACACCACCACCACCATTTAGGAGACCTATAAGGAGGCAGCCAAGGGAGGACACTAACCTTAAGACAATCAAGATTAAAATTCCACCATTTAAGGGAATGAGCTACCTAGAGGCTTTCCTTGAATGGGTGGCCAAAGTGGAGATGATCTTTGAGTGCTATACTTATCCAGAGGACAAGAAGGTAAAAATTGTCACTTTAAAGTTTACTGACTATGCTCTTGCTTGGTGGACTCAGGTTGTAAATTCTAAACAAAAAATCAAGAGGAGCTAGTGCAAACATTGCAAGTGCTGAAGACCACAATAAGGAAGAGATTTTTGCCTAGCTACTACCAAAGAAAGCTACACCAAAAGCTCCAAAGACTTACTTAAGGAACAAAGTCTTTGGAGGACTATTTCAAGGATTTAGAGGTAACATTGATGGAAGAAAACATAGAGGAGGATCAAAAAGCCACCATGGCCAAATTTTTGCATGGCCTAAACCCTAACATTGTGACCTTAGTAAAGCTGTACTTTTGTGTGGAGCTTGATGATATGGTACATGCAGCCATTTATATGGAGAGGCAACTCAAAAAGAGAGGGGCAGTAAGGTTTTGCCATAAAACCTAAAGGTAACCCAAGGCCAACATGGGAACAAGTAGGAGCCAAGGATGGGGGACTTCAAAGCCAAACTCAGAGCACTCTTGAAGAGCCAATCTTAAGGGCCTCCAGAAGGAAGTGCTGAATATAAGTTTGGAGCTAAAAACCAAGACAAGAATTATTTTAAATGCCAATACAGGGGGCATCAATAGATAGATTATGTCAATCAAAGAACTGTGGTGTTTAATGATGTTGGAGAAGAGGTCACTGATGAGAGTGATGGAGAGGAGCATAAAGACCCAAAGATGAACTAAGATAGACATTGTGGAAGAAAGAGTCACACTAGTAGCAAGGGAAGCCTTGAATGTTCACATCAAGGTGGACCATAATTGAAAGGAAAATCTTTTTCACTCTCGGTGTTACATTGGGGGAAAGGTATGTAGCATGATTATAGATAAAGAAAGTTATGCTAATGTTGCTAGCACTACTTTGGTCGAGAAATTACAGCTGCCTACCACAAAGACACCTAAGACCCTAGAATCTTCAATAGCTTAGGAATGAAGATGAATTGAAGGTTATAAAGTAAGTCAAGGTAGCCTTCAAGATTGGAAGATATGAAGATGAAGTGCTTTGTGATGTTGTTCCTATAGAGGTTGAGCACATTCATTTGGGAAGACCATGGCAATATGATAAAAGAGTCATATAGGATGGTTTCAAGAATAGATACTTCTTCTAATTCAAAGACAAAACCATAACATTGGTAGCACTTTCACCACAACAATTCATGAAGGATTGAAGGAAAATACATGGTAAGGCTGAGAAAAAAATCAATAAGAAGAAAACGAAAGAGTAGGGCCTAAGTGAAGAGGGGAATGTTAAGAGACTTAAAGGTAAGTGTAAGGGGAGTGACCTAGAGGGGAAGAAGAGTGCTAAGACTTCCCCTTGTAAAGGTAGAAAAAAGAAAGTTGAGATAACAAAAGAGAGCTTGGTAATAAAGATTAGTGATGTGAGGAAAGCCCTTCAGGCACAAAAGCTAGTGCCTCTTTCACAATACAAAGAAACTTTGTTCTTATCAAGTGACTTAACTGACACACTTTCTAGTGTTATTGTTTATTTGTTGAAGGACTTTAAAGATGTCTCTCCCGAGGAGACAAAAGGACTACCACCATTGAGGGGCATTGAACATCAAATAAATGTCATCCCTAGAGCTCGTATTCCAAACAAGCCAGCCTGTAGGAGTAACCCTAAGGGACAGAGGTAATCCAAAGGCAAGTTAAAGGCCTACTTTCGAAGGGCTATGTGATGGAAAGCTTGAGCCCTTGTGCTGCGCTTGTGATCCTAGTGCCTAAAGAAGATAGAACTTGGAGGATGTGCATGGATTGTAGGTTAGTCAACATAATCACTATAAAGTATAAACATCCCATTCCTAGACTAGGTGACATGCTAGATGGGTTGCATGGATCCACTATACTCTGTAAACTTGATGTTAAAGGTGGTTATCATCAAATTAGGATATAAGAGGGGGATGAATGGAAAACTACCTTTAAAACCAAATTTGGCTTATATGAGTTGTTAGTCATGCCATTTGGTTTATCTAATACTTCCAGCACTTTTATGAGACCCATGAATCATGTTTTAAGGGAGTTCATTAGAAAGTTTGTAGTTGTTTACTTTGATGACATCTTAGTGCATAAGAAGAGCTTGCATGAGCATGTTGATCATCTAAGGCATGTGTTAGAAACCTTAAGAGCACAAAAGTTGTATGCCAACCTTAAGAAGTGTTCTTTTTGCACTAACTGTATGATCTTTCTTGGTTTTTTTGTGAGCTTAAAAGGTATGGAGGTTGATTAAGAAAAGGTAAAGGCTATACAAGAGTGGTCAACTCCTAAGTTTATTTCTGAGGTAAGATCTTTTCATAGCCTTGCTAGCTTTTGTAGTAGGTTTATAAAAGATTTCTCAAGCATTAGTATTCCTTTAAATTAAGTAGCAAAGAAGAATGTAGGCTCTCAGTGGCAAAAAGCACAAAAAGATGTATTTAGGACACTTAAGAACAAGTTAAGTAATGCACCTATCCTAGCTTTGCCTAATTCTTCTAAGACTTTTGAACTTGAATGTAATGCATGTTGACATAATATTGGAGCTATTTTAATGTAGGAAGGAAGGCCTATAGCTTACTGTAGTGAGAAATTGAGTAGAGGCATCTTGAATTACCCCATCTATGATAAAGAAATGTATGCCATAGTGAGAGCTTTTAAAACTTGGCAACACTATTCATAGCCCAAGGAATTCATCATCCATATGGGCCATTCTTTAAACCACTTAAAAGGCCAAGGAAAGTTGAATAGAATGCATTGTCAAGGTGGTATATTCTTTTTTCTTCTTTAGATTATAAGGTTTTAGGTTCTGAGTATTTGAAAGACTTATATGAGAATGATTTTGACTTTGGTGAGCTATATACAAAGTCTGTACGTTCGGGTTTTGACAAGTACTATAAGGTTGATGGTTTACTTTTCATGCAAGATAAGATGCACATTCCTAAGCATTCTTTGAGATATTTGCTAGTCCAAGAAGCTCATGCAGGAGGCTTAATGGGACACTTTAAGGTTGAAAAGACTTTAAGTGTGCTCAAAAGGAAGTTCTATTGGCCAAAGATGCAAATAGATGTTGAAAGATTATATGCTAGTTGTCTTGAGTGTAAAAAGGCTAAGTCAAAACTAAACCCTCATGGACTTTATACTCCATTACCTATACCTACTTATCCTTGGATTGATATTTCTATGGATTTTTTGTAGGACTCCTTAAGACAAAAAATGGAAAGGATTTAATCTTTGTGATTGTGGACAGATGATCTAACAAAAGAAAGTCTAAGCTTCAAATTTGAGGAGATAGAAATTTCCAAGTGTTGGAATAGATCAATGATAATGCCTAAAAATTGGACTTCAGAGGTGAGCACAATGTGAGTACAACCTTCAATGTTTCTGACCTATCTTTGTTTGATGTATGTGATCATTTAAGGACAAATGTCTTTAATGAAAGGGGAGATGACAAAAGGCCATCCAACCCAGAGGCTTCCAAGACATCAAAGGATCTTGTGAAGATAAGCATGGGACCTCTCACAAACCAAAGGGCCAAAGAAACACAAAACACACTCTAAGTGCTTATTTTGGCATACTTAAAGCCTGTCATAGAACCCTCCCACACCATTTCAAAATCTTGTTAAGCCTTTTGTGTACGAGACCTCAAGAACTTTAAGACGTACCATATAATGAAGATATAAGCTAGAGAAACAGTGGAAAGCTCATCGAACATAGAAGGCCCTAGCCAAAACCCCAAGTGACAATTATAGAGCACTCGAGAGCCTTCTAGGAGCTCTTCTAGGTTTCTTTGTATGCTCGAGAATTCTTTTCCAATTTTCTTATTTAGTTTAATTTTCAGATATATTATTTAGCTAAGTAACAAGTTTGGACACATGGGACACATGCCATATGGATTATAAGTGGATGAGTGATCAAATCGTGTTTTCAAAGCCTAGTTTGACTAGGATTGCTTCTTTTGCTAGGTTTATAGTTTCTTTCTTTTATTTAACTTGTGTAAGGCCAAAAGCCCTAGCCTTTTAACTATAAATAATACCTATATTTTGTGTTTTTACAAGCAGATTAATAAAATTAAAGTTGTCTTGAGCAATATTCTTCTCTCTTGTTCTTTGTCAACTTCTTGGTGCACTTGTTAATAAGTTCTTCTTTTCCAATCAAATTTCTTCTAATTTCCCTTCTACAATTCTACTTTTCATCTTTGCTTCTGTTTCTAACTTTTTTTTCTTTTTCCCTTGCTCAATATCTCTTTCTTGGACCAAGCTGGTGTAATAGACTTTCGGGTATGCTTTAGAACTAGTATCCATGGGCAACAAGCAACACGTCAGCGTATGTACAATTTTTTATGATTCTATGAAAGACATCATAGAGGTTTTTATGGATGATTTTTCTATTCATGTGATTTGTTTGACAAATCTGGATAGGGTCTGAGAAAGATGTGAAGAAACCAATTTTGTGCTCAAATCGGAGAAATATCACTTCACAGTTTAAAGGGTATAGTCTTTCACCATAGGATATCTAATGGTGTTCTAGGCTCTTGCCAGAATCTGAGACTGACATGGTAGGTTAACCGGGAAGCTTTCTTCGAGTCATTGAACACTTGATTGGCAAAAAAAAAAAAGGTAAGAAGGATCCCCATAAAGTGTCCAGGGAGGGATCTTTTGATGCCCAAGTTAGGCCAAGGGTGTGGGAAG
Source organism: Aquilaria sinensis (assembly GCA_005392925.1). NCBI lineage: Eukaryota > Viridiplantae > Streptophyta > Magnoliopsida > Malvales > Thymelaeaceae > Aquilaria > Aquilaria sinensis. The sequence continues at coordinate 68,294 of SMDT01001081.1, forward strand.
AAGTGTGTTGTGGGCAGGAGAGGATGGCTTACCTCAATTGCATGAAGAACACCATTTATATAGGGTCCTAAGTGTGAAGGCATGAAGGAAAAGCCTTAGATCAGCCGAGTACATGTTTGATTAGCATTTAGAGCTAAAAGCCTGCTTTTCCCAACCAACCTCTGCAGCTAGCTGTTCTGACAGGAGTAGAGAGAATGTCTTACCTGCCCCTGGTTGCACGGCCATAATAGTTTTTTTAGAGGGCAGTGGGGTTCTTTATGGCTTACCAGCTGATATGCTCTCATTGCTTGAAGGCCTTATCTTGGTCAGTAAAGGGTATCTTGACAATTAATATATGCCGAGGTACCTTATCCTCTAGCTGAGGTACTATTTAGACGTCCAACATGCCCTTTTAAGGTCGGGCTTGGTTTACCTCAATGGTGGACTTCTAAAGGCCATGGCCTTTTGGCCATCACATGTGCCCCCAAGGCTGATGACTGGAAGGCACTTCGGCTAGGAAGTCTTCTTTTTGAATGGTCCCATTACATTGGTGTCAATGATGGATTCATTTCTTCCTCATATTCACGTCATTTTGGCTTCCCCAAAGTGACCATTATGTCTTATTAGCCTATCAAGACTATGTGACATTTCATCTTCATAAAGTGTCTGTTACATCTTTTCATCTGGTTCAAATGACGTTACCCTATCAACCACTTCATCAGATCCTTATGATGTGAATGTGACCTGGATTCAGGTTTCAAGGTACACAGGTCAATCAGTGATTGGTACTTCAATGTCAGGTGTGCTTCTACGGTTCAGAAAGGCATTTTAATCATTACAATGTTTGCCTTTAATGCGTCTCATAGGTTTCCCTCTTCACTAGTATATATACCCCCTCCTATTTTAAGAGTTCCTCACTTCCTCATTTTACTATTCTTTGCTTTCTTTTTCTTTTGAGCTCTATCTTTTTCTCTTTTTTTCTGCCAAGTGCTTAGGCATTCATTTCTTCTTTATGTAGTTGTCGTTGTTGTGTCCCCATCAACTTTGTCCAATCAATCCTGTCCCAGCTTTCTAGAGAAAGGTTGGTTTTATTTTTTCCTTTTATCCTTCACCAAAGTGATCCTATGGCTGAAGTAGCTTCAAAGTCAAACAGCAACTAGGAGACTCTTGACTCTTATTCAAGCCATACCACTATAGAAAAGGTAGATAAGTGCCAGAAGAAGTACTTTATTCCTTCCACAACTGAAGTATAGATGTCGAGGAGTAATAAAATGACCTATCAGGGTTAGCCAAGGAAGATAACCGTATTCAATATTCAACTGAACATCAGGCTCCAACATCCCCCGCATGCAGTCATTAAGGAATTTTGCGAGTTTTATGGAATAACAGTGAACCAGTTGTCTCTGAATTCTTGTTCGTACTTCAGCACCTTCCTTTGTGTGTGTAAGGTGTTAAAGGCTGAACCCCACTTCCTCATTTTTATGCCGTATTACAAACTTTAGGCTCAACCTAAGGGTTCCTTCTACTTCATGCTCCCTAGGGAAGCAAGAAGCAAGAAGTACAATTACTGTTTTGGCATGCAAGATGGGTGGCACAACTAGCAGAATGAGTACTTCTTCATGATAGTACTTAAGTCATGGGGGATATCAGGCAACGTGTGGTTGAGCCCTCTTGAGATGGATGTTGAAGATCCTTTAGTTCTTATTGATGGCAAGTTTAAAGAGCGCTTCCAGGAGTTTGATGCTAAAATCAAAGCTGTAACAAACTGGTTAGAATCAAAGAAAGAGGATGAGCCTTATCCATTTCCCATTAAGTGGGATTTCATATCCAAAGAAGTTCTTCAAGAGCTCGAGGTTTACTTGGCTCATCCAATCGATCTGGACCCTCCTTCTAGCAAAGAAAAAACCTTTTTTTTTTGCAGCGACTTTGGTAGGTCCTTCCCTATTTGTCTTTTATTTCTCATGTGCTTATGTCCTTTTTTTTGTTAATTTTCCTAAGTACTCACACTGATGTCCTTTTTTATGCATGTATGGATGATTGCTTTTCTGCCAAGTTTTTCAAGAAGGACTTTTGTAAATGAAGGTTTTCCTAGCAAAAGTCCAAAAATATAAACAAGAAGGCAAAAAGCCTTCGAAGAAATAGCTGATTGAGCCCGTCGAGGAAGCTAAGGAAGTGGTGACTTTGGACATTGAGAAATCCACAGCTGAAGTCTAAAGAGATTTGGGCAAGGAAGTGCCCATTCCTACTCCCCCCCCTCAAGCCCCCAGACTACCGTTATGCTCTTGGTAGCTATAGTAGAGGATGCTTCTGCACCTTCTTCAATGTCCCTAAGGAAGAAGAATATGAAGAATAAAAAGGCAAAGAGGTAGCTAATATCCTTGTTGAAGTCGTGCAGTTTGCTAATGACAAGCAGGTTCTTCCCTTCGCCAAAGTTCCAGGTTCACCAACTTTCCTATTTCTTTTGGTCTTTCCAATATTTATGAGTTAATAGAGGATTCGTTGGGGACTGACCCTATCAATAAACTTCAGTGTGGTCATCTACGTGAGACTTCAAAGCCAGGTTGGGTTGCCAAGCACGAGGCACATTGTGAGCTCAAAATGCCCGCTTACCCAAAGATGCAGTGCCGAAGTTGGTAATTTGGGATGTCACTGAAAACATTTCCCTTTTTTACTATGACATTTTGGGGAAAATGATTCCCCAGCTTTATCAGGAATTCACTACCAATGCAATTTTCTAGGAGCTCACAAAGACTTTTTCTAATGAGGAGATGATCACCTCTAAGCTCACCGATTATATTGGTAGTCTACAGTACTCAATATCTCCCTATAATCTAATCGGTAATTAAGAGGATTTGTTAACTAACTACTATGAACTAGCTAAACTAAACTAATGTAGTAAAATCAACTACTAATTATTAGTAGGCAATGGAAAACAATCAAAACAATGAACAATAAGAAATCCTCACTCTTATAATCGAATCCCTCTAGAACTTCCTTTGTGTTGCTTTTACTCTAGCTTAACAAGATTGCGATTCACTTGGGCCGTGGAGTACTACCTAATGCAAATTAGCTCTCTATTATTACCATTACACTAACCGTATTCGTTAGACACCGATAGGGTGTCTAGGCATACCTCACTTGCTAATAACACATAAAAAGCCTTATGACCCACTACTAGGTTTCACCCTCATTTAGAGGTAGTATTTTGCACCTATTACTTCCGGCTATGATAATATCCTTTTTATCCAATGGTGATTTGCAAGAAACATACCGGATACTACATAAAGCATGTTCATTATCCCACATTAAATTAGTAAGTTAGCTACATTTAACCAATGCAACAAAGCACATTGGATAAATCGTAAGCAAAACACATAATCATATTCAACAAAAAAAAATCACAGTCACAAAATCATCCTAGGGTTCATTTAGTCTAAGCATGAGTATGAAAAATTTAGCTTATAGTGCATTAAAAAAAACACCAAAAAATCAAAAGAAAATTAAGAAAAGAATAATCCATGGCTAAATTTTTTCTTGTCTAACAAATTTTTTATTCGGCACTCACAAAAAGGTGTTAATCATCATAATTGCCTTTAACAGCCTTCATTCATGAGAATCTCTCTTTTTTTATTTTTGTTTTTCTAAAATAACCGAAGAAACCCTAAAATTTCGGTGAACATAGTTTGTATACGGAGTTGTGGTAGATCGTGTTACCACTCTGGAACTTAAAATCTCACTTATTTCAACCGGGTTTGGAAGATGGGCGTGTAAAGCACTACATGGGCATGTACAAGGGCATGTAAACTCTAAAAATTCTCTAAAACTTGCAATTTAGCTTTGAAACATCATCAAAATTCTTGCTAACTCAAATGAAGCTGAAACATGACCTGAAAAAAAAAATGAACTAATTGAGCACCATATCCTAGCAAAAACTCATCAAAAGGCAAGAAAATACAAGGGAAAAACCTATAGAAAACATAACTAAATATGATCATATCATATTTTTCCCCCATACTTGAACTTTTGCATGCCCTCAACCAAAAGCCAAGAAAAAAATCTAAAATTTTTTTAAAACCTTAAAATTATTGAAATGTAAAGTCATTTCCTTGAGCAAAGAGATATAGAGAGAATTGAGACTCTAATTTTCTTGAAAAATTAACAAAACTACCAAGCGTGCCATTCCTTTTAACTAGTAGTTCCAAAATAAATGCTAACAATTCATTCTCAAGTTAGCTACCCATATCTCTTGAAATCAAAATGAATAATAATAAATTTTCATGCAAAGTAGAAACCATAAACCATAGTAAGTCGGAGCTCACTATGCATAACCATTCAAACCAAAACCATGGATTGGGTGATTAATTGACTTTTTCAATATCTTTTCCTCTCAAACAATTCTTGTCATGTGTCAAAAACTTTTGTAGCAAGTATACACTAAAAGAGCTCTATCTATACCCAAGCTAATTATCAACAAAATCAAAGATAATTTTTTTTTATCATACTTATGCTTTTAGCATCTTTTCAAGCTATGATCAAGCCTTGGCTTAAGGGATGACCCTAACCTACTTCAACACTAAAAACTACAAAGTAGCATACTTATACTTTACTTTATCAACAATCAAACCCAAATCCATCAGCCAAACTTTCCACAAACCAACATAGAAACTCAAAACATAGCATGCTTTGAACAGTGTAATAAATACAAAAACTTGATGCAAAAATAGCTTATTGAGACCATCTTCCACTAGCTTGCTAATGAATCGCAAAAATATTTTAAAAATAGATTAAGAACTAAACTTGAAAGATTATGAATCCTTTACTTGGTCTTCAAGTTAAGAACTCAAGATATTAAATTAACAATCACTCTCTAATAAGTATATGCTCAATAAAATGATTAAAAAATAAATCAGCTCCAAAAATTTTAAAAATTTTTAGAAAAATCACCAAAAAGATAAATTAAAAAATGATCATAATAAATAAGGGCTGAAAACAAAACCCACTCATTCACACTTAAATTGTACATTGCCCTCAATGTACTAGCTTGGAAAATAAAGTGAAAAATGAGTGATAGAAACCGATACTACCCTAAAAAACAAAAATGAATTGCTTATCCCGCAAGTTGGAGTTCCAAACAAGAAAGTAGTTCCATAAAGAGTGTTGAATCAGCCTTCCAATTGAAGATTTAAAAGCGTCCAAAGAAAACAAAAAAAATGGTTAATAACAAAATATTGAAAAAAGAAACATAAGCAAATATAATGAGACTAATAAGAAATAGTATGAAACAAAATTAGGAGCAATCGATGCTTCAAATCCAAACATAGGTATCTAACAAACATATAAGTGACACGGCCCCTTATAGGCCTGCCCAAGAAGCCTATGGGAACTTGTCCCACACTAGTTGCAATTGGCTAATTAATTATGGGCACACTAGTTAAAACCTTTATGCTTCTAGTTAATTAATCCTACTATGCGACCATGCATGAGCAATACTTTGAATTATGTAACAAAATAAGTTATAAAGTATGAACATAAATCATAAAACATTGCCCAAGCTTTCCACTAAAAACCAAGTTTCAAAGTAGTTAAAGCATACAAAATAACTGTGAAATTAACTATACATAATCAATCGTGTGCAAGCATCCATGCAAAAGTAATGCTTGTACCCAAAAGTGACTCTAGAGTGCACTGCTCAACATGAACATTGGAGGCAACTAGTGTATGAAAACTATACACTAAAATTTACTGCTGAGATCTTCAACTAAGCTCCCGCCTTAAAGCAAACTTCCGATGGCAGGCTCCATAAGCCTTCCCATATGCTTCTTTAGCCTCTGACGGCCAAATAAATAATTGTAGCTAGCACAATAACCTAACCAACATGCAAACCAAAAAACTAGAATCATGAGGATTCAAATAAGCACAATACCTGCCTGTGAGCATATCTTAACAACCCTTAATGGTTGTCAGCTCGATAAACCTAAAATCTACACAACAAATGCTAAGGGAGTGAGAATTAAAGATTATCAGTAAGAGATCCTTCAACATGCAAGAAAAATACTGATGACACACATATATACAATATTTATGAAATCTACTGCATGCACTTGCAGTCTGAAGGCTACCATATGCACTACATTTAACTTTCTTAGGAGCCCTCTTCTTCCTAGTCCTCTCACGGGCGTCACTCCGTGCCTAGCTAGTTCTGGCCCCTAACTTGCTCTTAGTAAGCCTTAGCTTACTGATGCAGTAACTTAACCTTCCATTGATTGTTTTGTAGGTGAACATGGTGGATGCACCCCACTTGAGTTCCAAGGAACTCACTAGGTGTACTAAGCCTCCACATAGTGTGTCAAGTCCTCAAACTCACCTAGGTCACTTGTGTACCAAGCTTCCACCTCAAAACCTTACGAAGAGTGCACAAGGTTTTCACTTGTACCTCAACTAATATTACCTAGGCCACAAGTGCACTAAACCTTCACTCAAGGTACAAACCTATCTAAGCCTCAAATCTGAAAGCCTAACTAGGCTTCCGATGGTACTAAACCTTACACCCAACTAATGGTGCTTTATTATGGCCAAACTTACCTTCACTTTGAACAAAAATAAAAAAACACTTAGTCAAATTCAAGCTTGGTTAAGGAATGGAAATGATAGTACTCCTTCTTAGCTTCACGTTAAACCTTGAATTGCCCCAATCAGACACCTGAACGAAATGTTATGGTGAAAACACTACAACATGTTTTTTAATGCTGTTAAGTGCAGGTCCATAAGCACCGAAGCCGGCACTGAGCTGCCAGAGGCCATTTTTCTTCAGGTTCCAAAAAAGGGTCCTGGGCACTACAACGGCACCTGGCGCCAGGCCCCTATGGCCTGAACCTTCTCCTATGGGCCTAAGGCTCTTTGGGGGCTTCCAATGCCAACCAATGGCCCTAGGAACGCCTCCACCTGCCTCAAACCTGCATGTACACATGCACTAGGCCATAATGCACCATTTAAACCAATCCTATGGTGTCCACAAACACCACACAAATCATTAAATCCTCACTAGTCCACCACAACCAATGCCATCCACCAACAATACCATTCACTCATTTACATGAATTCTACTCCGAGCAAGTAATGAATGGCATTAATAAAGCATGAATCATAAATCCCTTACCTCAACTAACCTTGAACTAGCAACAATCAAGCACCACAAGCTCAAACCATAAGCTTTAAAGGGTTCCACTTGGTTTCCTAGGTTTCAAGCAAAATACAAGGCATATGGCACTCAATTAACAACAATCCAACAAAACCCAAGCTTCCAATAACTCAAGAAACAAGTAAAATCATGGATTGAAACCGTACCTCATGCACAAAATGGAGCCCAAGCACAAAATCTCCTTAACAAGCTTGAAAACAACAAAATAAGCATAAAACAAGCTATCCTCCTTATGGGTACCAAGAAAGCTTTCAATTCCTTCAAGAAGTCAAGAAATTGAAGTAATTTGAGCAAAAGATGGAGTGGAGAAAGGAGGGCTGCGAAAATGGAAGGGAAAGGATCAGTGAAGAGTGCCAAAAACTCATCCCTTCCTAGTATTTTAAACAAGAAAACCCTCTTCCACCCCAAAATTTTAAAAAACTTGCAAATTTACCCCTTCCCTAAATAATAACTAGGTAATTAAAAAATTTGGCAAACTTTGGTAACTTGGGTTTTGGGTTTTAAAAATGTCATTTTTACTCCTGGGGCATGTTCCAAGCCTTCAAGGTACAAGTAAACCTAGTGTCATAAACTACTTAGAACCAACTAACCTTTAAATAACTTACTTGATTTTGCTAATCCACCTCTAATTATGGCATTTAAACTAGGGATTTATGATTTTACCTTGCTCACCAAGCATTCCGCTAGGAAGGCTATAACAGTAAGTCTGTGATAATAGAGGACATGGATAATGTTATGATGAAAGTAGCAGCTCTAAGGCAGAACAAGGTCAATGGTGGCGTCGACAAGGGCATCTTCCTCAGCATTTCTTAAAGCATCACCATGCTCTAGTAGCCGCGGTGGAATAAGCACTAGGAATTCTCCAGCAAGATAACTCGTATGATGTGCTATTAAAAGCTTTGTAATCAACTGCGGGAAAACCATGGCTAATGTTGCGTCATGGACAGCTCTCACAATAATCCTCGTGATCACATAATCGATGGTCACTGGGTTATCAGTGGGAATGGCATGAGTAAAACCGCCTGCACCTCAATGACAGAATCAGCACATGGCTGATAGTAAAGGCGTTCAATTAGAAAGATGAACCATGAATGAATAGTAGGCAACAGTTGTGATGACAGAACAACAGGGTGATGCCTTGGCATAGAAGTCTAAGCCGTTGGGCGACCACACAATATCTACGTCAACTTTGCTTGAGCAAGCTATGGGAAATGATCTAGAAATTGGGTGATACCGAAATGGTGTTATATATGACTCGCATACATGTGGAGCTCTTTGTTGTGCATGAACCGCCATAAGGAAATCTCAGAGCAATGACCCATGAAAGTGCCATTAGTGTAAAACTCTCACACCAGAGTCATGGAAGCAAATGTAGATGGCTTACACAAATGCATCTAGCTGTGTCAGACCATGATATCCTACATCTTAAGGGTGACGAAGTAATCAAAATGTGGCTGAAAAATTATCGCTTGGTCCCTAAAGGCCCTGTGGAACAAGTATGCCTTAACGGTGACAAATCATATGGAGATCTCCTATGGTAGGTCATCCATCTCATCATAAACTTGGGCCACAATCCTAAAACTTAGCAAAACACTTAGTAAGTTACTTGGGTTGCAAGTAAGAGAGTTTAACACATATACATCATAGCCAAATTGACTCCTTAAAAACATCAATCAACAGCCCAAATGATAGGTATACCTATAGCTTGATTGCATTCAAATAAACAAGATCATGGCCCTAATAGGGCAAAGAACATTCCTAAAAAAAATAGCCCTAATATAGATGTATTTCTATAAACTTCTTGGATAGAAAAACATAGAAAACATAAAAAAGAAAACAAACTTGAATTAAAGAGAAAAAAAAATGTGAATCACGCCTTGGAGAGCACACAAGAAAAGGAAATTATTGGTTTCAGGCACCTTGGGTCTCAAGAAAATAGGAATTTGTGTTTAAGATTGCAGTAAAGGGTAAAATTCTTTTTTTAACCTATTTGGGTCAAACACAAGTATGTACCCGGGTGTGTACAAGATTGTGTTACTTAAAATTTTTAGGAAGCATGGGTGTCCACATGGTCCTATTGTAGACCGTGTTAGGCTCCTAAAGTCATTACATGTGCGTTCAATTTACAAGGCATGATGTGCATACATGGTCATGTTATGGACCATGTATGACGTACACAGGCTATGCTATGGGCATGTCTTGAACCGTCTTTGCCTGCTGGAAGTTGAGGCCAGTTCACACAGAGGGCAAATACGGGTACAGATATGGGTGTGTAGTTGGCCATGTGCATGAAACATGCCCTCAAACATAAGCGTGTTACAACCCGTGTTTAGGATCTAAAATCCTAGAATATTTAGGAAATAAAAAAAAAACAATACGGAGGCAAACATGGGCATGTTTAAATCTGTGTTCGTCAACATGGGTGGCTATGCAGTCATGTAAACAATCATGTTCATGTTCTAGAGATCAAAACTTAATCAACTTAGACTAGGAACACACTTCCAAACATGGTCGTGTTTCAGTCTTTGTTAAATAAACACGCTTTTATGAATGGTGATATATGTGCACGTGTTTAAGCTCTTGAATTTTAAAGTTTGGAAAAACAAGGGTAATAACATGGTCATGTTTAAGGCCATGTTATGAAACATGCTTTGATACATAGTCTAGACATAAATAAAATCTTTCATGAAAAATTATTTCTTATAAATCAAACATGGCTGCATTTGAACCATGTTGGTTAACACAGCCTTGAATACGAGCGTGTTCAAAGGCTTGTTTGGCTCCTTGAACTTTGAAAATTGTGCAAACTTACCCGGAATAAAACTTAACCTTTTTCTCTATTTTGAGCATAATTTCTGCCTGAAATACTCTAGATTTCTACATCGGAACATAGATTATAAGATCACAAGACACCCAATGATAATCAACCTACCTCAAAAGAAAATAATTAGTAAAGCAAAGCAAAAGACTCAATGCTTGGGTCACTTCCCAAAAAGCTATTAGTTTAACATCGTCAGCCCAACATCCTAAATGTCCTAATCAAAACTTGGCTTAGGTAAATTGAACATGATATCCTCGAGCTTGATGTCAGGAATCTTGCCTCCAAAATACCACTTAAGCTGGTGGCCATTCACCTTAAATATTCCTTTTTAAGGATGCTTGCTTTCTGTAACACTAAAAGGAAAAACCTTTGTTACTTCAAATTGCCCAAACCAGCATGATTTAAGCTTACCCAAAAAGAGTCAGAGTCGAGCATTATACATTAACAGTTGATCCCCTGCTTGAAATTTTTTCCTTGCTTGATCTTTACATCATGCCATTTCATCACTTTCTTTATAAATTCTAGAGTTTTTGTAGGAGACGTTCCTCTACTCATCGAGCTCATTTAACTACAACAAATGTTTCTAACTTGCATGCTCAAAATCCTAGTTAATCTTCTTTATAGACCAATATGCCTTATGTACTAACTCTACCAGGAGGTGATAAGGTTTCCCATAAACTAAACAACACAAGGTCATTCTGATGGGTGTCTTATACATTGTTCGATACGCCTGCAACACACCATCTAACTTAAGAGACCAATCTTTCCTAAATATGGACACTACTTTTTCTAAAGTACACTTGATCTCTCTGTTTCACATTTCAACTTGACCATTAGTTTGTGGGAGATAAACAATGGTTGTTCTATAGGTGGCCCCAAATCTACTGAGCAATTTCTTAAATTAAAAGTTACATAAATGTGCGCCCCTATCGCAAATTATGGCTCTTGGAGTTCTAAATTAGGTAAACAATTTTCGTACAAATGTAACCACTACACTTGCATCATTCGTAGGTACCACTTGTGCTTCTACTGACTTAGAGACATAATCCACCGCTACTAAAATAAACTTATTCCCCATAGACAATGAAAGAGGACCCATAAAATCATTGCCCTAGATGTTAAATACTTCGCAAACCTGAATTCCATGTTGATGCACCTTATCTCTTTTTGAAATGTTACCAAACCATTGGCAACTATAGTTTGGAGCTACATATCTTCTCGCATCCTAGAATAGGGTCAGCCATTAAAAACCCGACTCCAACACTTTTCTTGCTGTAGTGTTGCCTTGAAAGTGACCTCCCTATTGGCCTTTATGACAATGCTTCAATATTTTCTCCATATCAAGGAAAGATACGCACCATTGGATGATTTGATTTACAAAAATTCTAAAAAAAAATTGTTCATCCTAGAAATGATATTTTAATTCAGAAAAGAACCTCTTCTTTTATTAGTACATCATATCTCGAGGTAGCTCCCTCTATATAAGATAATTGGCATAGTCAACAAACCAAGGTTCATCTTTATGTTTAGAATTAAGCATACAAAGATGTTTGTTAGAAAATGAATCATTAATATCCTTCTCCTTCATAGACTCTTCTTCTGGATTCTCTAACCTAAAAAAGCTGAACTGTAGCCAAATTCTCTGCTCCCTTTCTGTCCAAGATCTCTAAATTAAAATTTTACGGTAAAAGAATCCATGAATTAACCTTGGCTTCATGTGATTCTTATTCAATAGATACTTCAAAGCAGAGTTATCAGTGTACACAATAACCTTAGAGAAGGGCAAATAAGGGTGGAACTTATTAATATTAAAAACTACAACTAACAACTTTTTTTTCAGTAGTAGTGTAGTTTTCTTGTGCACCAATCAGTGTCTTATTAGAGTAATAAATTGGTTGAAATGTTTTTCTCTATGCTAGCCTAAGATGGCACCCACTGTCCCATCACGAGCATCACACATTAATTCAAATGAAAGTGACCAGTCTGGCGACACCATTACGAGTGCATTAGTTAAATGGGCCTTGAGAATGCTAAAGGCTAGCAAAAATTCATCATTGAAATAAAAAATGGCATCTTTTTCTAACAACTTAGTGAATGGTTTCACTAACTAAGAGAAATCTTTAATAAACCATTTGTTGAAAGCTGCATGACCAAGAAAACTTTTAATCACCTTAACTAAATATGGCAGTGGTAGTTTTGAAATAGTTTCAATCTTTGCCTTGTCTACCTCTATGCCCTTACTAGATATCTTGTGTCCTAAAACTATACCTTCTTGGACCATGAAGTATTATTTTTCCCAATTTAAAACAAAATTCAATTCCTTGCACCTTTCTACCACTTTATCTAAACTACAAAGACATCTATTAAATGAATCACCATGAATAGAAAAATCATTCATAAATCCTTCATGATGTCTTCTACCAAGTCATCAAAAATTGAAAGCATGCATTCCTGAATGTGGTAGGGACATTGCATAAACTGAAAGGCATTCTTTAGTAAGCAAACGTACCATAAGGACAAGTGAATGTGGTCTTCTCTTGATCCTCTGGTGCAATTGAGATTTTAAAGTAACCTGACATACCTTCCAGAAAACAATATGGAGCATGAGCTAGTAAGCATTCTGACATTAAATCAATAAAGGAAGAGAGAAGTGTTCCTTTCTAGTGGCATCATTCAATTTTCTAAAATCAATACACACCCTCTATGTGGTGATCGTTCAAGTGGGAATAAGTTCATTATTCTCATTTTGAAGGATGGTCATTCCTCCTTTCTTGGGCACAACTTGAACTAGGCTCACCCATACACAGCCTAAGATGAGGTAGATTACTCCAACATCCAATAGCTTAATTACTTTAGCCTTCACTACCACTTTGACATTCAGGTTAAATATCTGTTGTGGCTACATTGCCGGTTTATGATTTTATTCCATCAAAATCTTTTGGGTGCAATAGGATGGATTTATCCCTTTTTATATCTATGATAGACCAAGCTATTGCGCCTTTTTGCATTTGCAACACTTCCAACAATTTCCTTTTCTTTTTTGCGATTAGCAAAGTGGAGATAATCACTGGTAACCTAGGATTCGAGGCTAAGAAAGCATACTCCAAATGATCGAGTAACTTTTTTTACCCCAAATCTAGTGGTTCCTCTATCGATTTCTTCCCCCTGTTATGCTTGGAGAAATGTGTTCTTTCTTTTCTCCATGACCAATAACTCCCTCAATATCCAATTGGACTACCACTTCTTTTTTTTGGGCTATCAACTTTGAATTCATTCTCTTGAGTGATACACACCTCCAACCAATCGTTCGAGACATATTCCTTAAAACAACAAGCAACATCAGTGTCTATTGAATCTAAAGAATAACAAATGTCATCTTTATCAAGATTATTTTTCAAGGTATTAGAAATATGAAAAAAGGTCTCTTCCATCCCTATCTTGAAAACCAATTTACCATTTTGAACATTAATTAACATTCTTGCAATAGCTAAAAATGACCGTCATAGAATCATAGGTACATGTGCATCCATATCCATGTCTAGTATGACAAAATTAGTGGGAATAATAAACTTATCAACTTTCACCAAAACATCTTCAATTATTCCCCTAGGATATTTAATCAATTTGTTGGCCAACTGAATACTCATCCTAGTTGGCTTAGGCTTTCCTAACTCTTATTTTTTAAACAAAGTATAAGGCATTAGATTTACACTAGCACCCAAATCCGCTAATGCTCTACCAATTAACAAAAGACCAATAGTGCAAGGAATAGTAAAACTCCCTGGATAACCAATCTTCCTTGCCAAGTCATTCTGAATGATTGCTGAGCATTCTCCATTCAGGATACTGAGGACAATTCTTCCGGCTACTTCTTTTTGGCCAAAATTTCCTTCAAAAACTTTGTGTAACACAACATCTATTCTAAAGCTTCTGCAAAAGGAATTTTAATATGGAGTTACTTAAACAAAGCAAAAAATTTAGCAAATTTTCCCTCATCCTTATCTTTTGATAAATAGGAAGGATACGAAAATGGTGGATGATACTCCTTGACTTCTTCTTTCTTCCTTGGTGATTCTGGTGGTTTTTTCTCCTTGCGTGGTGTAATGACTTATTGCTGAAGCTTTTTATGTGAATTCTCAACTTTTATCATCCTTTTTCTCTCATCATTTTTTCTATCAAACATCTTCTTGCAACTATGAAAAGTGATAGCGTCTAACTGTTTAGCCATTGGTGTCATGATTGCCTTGTTGATTTCCATCACAAATTTGACATTATGCTTGAATATCGACTGTTGCCTCTCAATAGTGTCCTTTAGAATTTGATATTGTGCTTAAATATTGCTCATAAATTCCATTACTATTTCTTGAAATTTTGTGGAAAAAGAAGGTTGTTGGAAATTCATGACCCTTCCTTGAACATTCCAGCTATTTGTTGGGTAACTCTCCCATTTTGGTCTACAATAAATGTTCCTAGGTTGACCTAAAAAATTTCCAACAAAGTCAACAAACTTATTCTTGCTCCTTTAATTGGTTACTTGAGACTCCCAGGTCAGGTGCTATCTATGGCAGTTATCATACAACATTGGTACAAGTTGTTTTTGACTAGCCAAAAAATTCCTAAACCATCTTGTTAAAGCTTTAATATGACTTGCTATACCTGAATAAGCATCAGAATTTTGAATTGTGGCTGTTCTATTGAACTTCACCTTTGATGATGATTGACATTGATAATTGTTCATCGTCCTGTCGTCAATTAACTCTTGAGCTTCTTTAGGTGTCTTGTTATTCAAAGTTCCACTAGCTGCTGCATCGATCATCTGCTTGGAAGTATAACTCAAACTATTATAGAACATTTGTACTTGCACTCATGTAGGTAATCCATGATGCAGACACCTTCTTAATCGGTCTTTGAATCTTTCCCAAGCTTCATATAACCCCTCTAAATCCTTTTGACTGAAAGTAGAAATATCATTTTGGAACTTTGTAGTCTTGGCTGGAGAAAAATACTTTAATAAGAACTTCTCGGTAAGAGCATTCCAGGTGGCAATAGAACCTATTGGAAGTGTAATGAACCATTTCTTAGCGCTCCCTCTCAATGAAAATGGGAATAGTCTTAACCGAATGCTTTCCTTATTAGCTCCATTAATTCTAAATGTATCACATAATTCCAGGAAACTAGCAATATGAGCATTAGGATCCTCATCCCCCAAGCCATCAAATGGAACATAGTTATGCACCATCTGAATAATATGAGGCTTGATCTAAATTTTTTTGGCATTAATAGAGGATTTAACGATACTCAATTCCATCTCTTCAAAATAAGGTTTAGTACATTTTGACATAGTCCTTGCTTGATTGTGGTCCTTTATGATTAATCCTTCTTGATTCTCTTCTTACTACTCTAACTCAGAATGTGAAGGTTGTGACACAGGACCTCTCGAAGATAAGAGTTTCCCCAAAATTCTTTCAATTTTCGGATCTACTTCAACCACTTTACCAAGATGGCTATAAGTCATACACCAAATTTCCTGAAAGAAAAAGAGAAGAAATCAACAAACTAAAAATAAAAAAAAACTCAAAGAAAAATACTAAAAAAAAGTAAATTGCTAGATTAATAGAGATTAACTTTTCAAGTAGCAAACTCAAAAAAATGTCCTTAGCAACAGCGCTGAAAACTTGGTGTGCTCGTAGTTTACAACAAACCTTTTCCACTACACTAGTAATAATGTGAATGTTTCAAATCTCTCTATACTCAAACAAACATATGAACTCACAGGTAAGTGCACCTATCATCAAAGTATAGTAGTAGTAAGTACCAAGGTCATTTTTTCATAGGAATGAAGGTTGTTTACCATAGCAAATATCTCCCTATTATCTAGCCAGCAATTAAAAGGATTTGTTAAGTAACAACTATGACCAACCTAAAGTAAACTAATAAAGTAAATTAAACTACTAACTATTAGCAGGTAATGGAAAAAAATCAAAACAATCAATGATAAGGAATCCTCACACTTAGAATCGAATCCCCCTAAAACTTTCTTTGTGTTGCTTTTACTCTGGTTTAACAAAATTATGATTTACTTGGACCATAGAGTACTACCTAATGTAGACTAGCTGCCTATTATTCCTATTACACTAACCCTATTCTTAAGTCACCAATAGGGTGTCTAGGTCTACAGCGCTTCCTAAGAACGCATTAGACATCCTACAACCTAATACTAAATTTCATTCTTCTCCAGAGGTATTATATCGCACCTATTACTCTCAGTTATGATAATATCCCTTTTATCCAATCATGATCCACAAAAAACATACTAGATATTACCTAACATATATTCATCATCCCATATTGCATTTATAGGATGGCTACTATTAATCACTGCAACGAACCACATTGGATAAATCGTAAGCAAAACACATAATTATATTAAATAAAAAATAATCACAATCACAAAATCATTCTAGGGTTCATATTCTCTAAGAATGAGTAGGAAACGTTTAGCTCGCTCATAGTGTAGTAAAATAAACAGCGAAGAATCAAAAGAAAACTATGAAAATAATAATCCATGGCTGAATTTCTTCTTCTCCAAGAAATCTACGATCTCGCACTCATAAAATGGTGTTGGTCATCAAAATTGCCTCCGGTAGTCTTCCTTCATAAGAAATTCCCTATTTTTCTGTCTATCTCCGCCTTCTTCCTATTCTTCTCACTTTTTTTTCTAAAATAACTTGAGAAACCGTGAACTTTAGGCAAACACAGATTGGTACACAGCCGTGTAGCAGGTTGTGTTACCCCTCTGGAACTTAAATTTTCACTTATTTTATCACGATTTGGAACATGGGCATTTAAGGCACTATATAGGTGTGTACAAGGGTGTATAAGCTCTAAAACTTCAGTAAAACTTGTAATTTAGCTCTATAACTTTACCAAAATCCTTTCTAACTCAAATAAAGTTGAAAAATGACCTAAAAAAAATGAACAAATTAAGCACCATATCCTAGCAAAAACACTTCAAAAGACAAGCAAATACAAGGGAAAAAACCTATAGAAAACATAACTAAATACAAACATATCATATGCCTTCAAAGTATTAGCTGTCACCTTTTTAATTAAGCCTTTTTGTGATCATTCCTTCTTATCAATAAGTCCACGTCTTCTCATTTTTTGCAATTATTTGTTATTTTTTAATACTATCATGACTTCATCATGAAGCAAACGAGTATCTAGAGTCAAACTAAAGAAAACTTGGCAAAGGCGTAGAGTGCCTTTGTAAAGATGGCCTTCAAGTTCGACAACTTGAAGCATACGCCGATGAAGGAACTTGAAGAGCTAAAGAAGCATGTCACCAATGAGGTGAAGGCCTTTTCCAATCAAGTAAACACTAAGGTGTAGGATCTCGACCAGAAGTTCACCCTCTTGTCCTTGGACTAAGATTCACTAAAGGTCAATCATGATGACCTTTAGGATAAGTTGTAGAAGACTTCCAATGGCAAGAAGGACTTAAGGTGGGCTCTTGAAGAGGCAAAAAAAGAGGATCACAGAGCTATAGGAGGAGAAGAAGGGCATGGGTGAGGAGCTAACAATGGTGAACAACCTTGCCATTAGCAGGCTACTAGATGGTTTCTGCTTGGCAAGGTGATGACTTCACATTTGTTATATTTATTTCCTTCATATTTAGTATGTTTTAATGTTTTTTGAACCTTAAATTGTTACTCATTTTTATAGATTAGAGCATATTTGGACTCAATTGATTAAAAGTGAATTTAATTTTCATTTATACAAGTTTTATTGGTTGTTTTTTAGGATTCTAGTAGATTGGTGATGTTCCAGTAGAAAAATCATATAGTGAGCTACAAAGATCAGAATTAAGTGATTCTTGATTCATTTTTAAAGTTAACATCTAGCTCTAAAAATCATATGTAAAACATGAAAATAGTTAACACATTAAAGGGGTTGAATTCAACTTCAAAATTATGACTTGCATGCAATCACTACTTCTAGAGCACGTTTGGTAATTGGGCCATAACTTTGGTTATAGGCCTCCATTTTGGGTGATTCAAGTGTCATTTTAAAGCTAAGAGAAGTCTCTACAAATCCAAAAGGGACCCATAGTCGAAATCCTAGTAAAGAAAGTCTAGAATCTGATTAAAAAGGTGACTAAGTCCAAATGGCTTTTAAAGTTAAGTTTGTTTAAGATTTCAAAAACTCTAAGTCAGAGCTAT
Organism: Aquilaria sinensis; assembly: GCA_005392925.1. Classification (NCBI taxonomy): domain Eukaryota; kingdom Viridiplantae; phylum Streptophyta; class Magnoliopsida; order Malvales; family Thymelaeaceae; genus Aquilaria; species Aquilaria sinensis. The sequence continues at coordinate 86,514 of SMDT01001081.1, forward strand.
TATTTTAAGGGGCTAGAGTTATGAATTCCAGAGCATTTTATCATATTTGATATTTTATAATTTTATTTTTCTTTCATGTTCCATCATGATAGTTTATGTTTTTACCCAGATTAGAAGAGCTTTTCTATTCAATTGTTGAAATTGTGGGACTCAGACTATTGTTCTTATTCTGATTTCAATTCAAGGATCTATATTTCTCTATCTCAAATGCTTATGCATATCAATTGTAATTAGGCTTGTTAGGTCTTTCTTTATGTGATCACTACAATTATCCTCTTGGCCCGTAGTTGTCTTGTAGGGTAGTGAAAGTAGTAAAATAGCTGATGAGCTTGCCTAGGGAAAATATAGTGCAACTTAAACAATGCATGCTGGTTGTTATTGTTAACTGTCATAGTCTCTTCCTAGATCATTAATGTTGTTATTGATTTGTGTTTTGGTTGCTTTCAACACTAATTGGTTAATAACAAGATCTAATCATAGTGCTAGGCTATGGTCGGCATGGTAAGTGAAGAATTAGGATTATTTTGGCTTTTCCATGTAATATATTGGCAAGTACTTGAATAGGAATTAAATTTTAAAAGTAGGTGATCAATTCAAAAAATTTTCTATAGCTCTTCTGATCTGAATTTTGTTTGATTAAAGTTTCTCAATTTAATCATTAGTTTCCTACTTTTACTTAAGTTCTATTGATTTTTGATTTCTGGCATACAAACCCCATCCCATTTCTTTGTTTTGTGTTAATTTATTGGTTGGAAAGAAACAATTGCTACATTAGTATCTAGAGTTTGACTCAGTTTCACTAATGTTGTAGAACTAGGTGAAATCAGATTCAATTTTTGGTGGGTTATGGTAGCCATCAAAATTTTGGTGTCCATTGCCGAGGACTAATAGTTAATTGGTTCTTTCTTAACATTTTTGTGTTTTTATATTAAAAAAAATTTTCTTTGACTTTATACTTTTTTGAATTTATTGTTTATGGCTCTTTGTAGCACTTTTGATTGTTTATGCCTGGAGCTCAATCTTCTAACCAAGGTGATTTGTTGTTTGATCTAGAGATAGATAGAAATATCAATAAATTGAGAAAGGGAAAAGTAGCTTACAACAGAATCTACTCTGTGCTTCCAAACTCTAATTTTAGTGAGCCTGAAGTTGTAAAGGAGAAAGTGGTGGCTTTCTAATAGAACCAGAATCAAACACTGAAGCAACTTGCTTCCCCCATATTAGACCAACAAACTCTGTGCATTACTTTTCCAGCTTTAGTTGGGAATGTTGCTTTTGAGCATAATTCTAAACAGATACATCTTTAGCCTTTTTTCCATGGTCTTGCATGTGGATATCCTCATAAACATCTTAAGTAGTTCCATCTAGTATGCACTAACATGAAATCTACTAGAGTCATAGAGGACCAAATTACGTTGGGTGCTTTTTCATTTTCCTTAAAGGATTCAGCAAAAGAATGGTTGTAGTATGTGCTAGGGTAAAAATGGGCCAGGCCGAGCTCGAGCTCATCCCTTTGTTGTTTGGCACTACTTGAGCTCAATTTTTTTAGGCTCGAGCTCGGCTCAAAAGCTAGTTAGGCTCAAATGACACATATAAATGTTTAGTGTTATGCTTACAACCTATATAAAAGATAGTGACTAAATCTGAAATTTTGTAGACAAATAACTAGAGAAGAGAAAATAACAAAATCTTTCCTAAACTTTATAATCTTTTTCCATTTTAACCTAATTTTGAAAACTTTACAAATGCGCCATCAACTTCCTCAAAATGTCAACTAATGAGCCATCACAACCTCTGTCGACTACCGCAATAATTTCTAGGCTTAGGAAGATGTCCTTAGCTTCATCCCTCAATCCCGAACCCATTCCAACTCATAAAAGCTCATGGTCAAGGTTTTAATGACAAGAAGTTCAATGGTAACAACTGGAAAACCCAGGAAAAACTTGCAACCTAGGGTAAAAAGTGGAGCTGCCGACTTGGGTCTCCTAAAGACGGCCGGCGAGGAATCATGATCATCGAATCAGCCAGCAAAGAATCAAATTGTTACCATTCCAGAAAGAATCATGATCATTAAATCAGCTTCATAGCTGACACCAAAGAGGAGAGAGATGACGACGCTACGAGCATCCTTGGTGCAATCATGAGGGGAGAAGGTGGGCAGTGGATCTAGTTGGGCTCCTGACGGTGACGAGGTTGAGAAGATGTGGGGACCAGACCAAGGGGGACTAAGGTAGGGAGTAAGGATTTTGGAGGATGAAAGAAGGTGAGTAGAATAAGCTCCTAATGGGAAATAAATAAAAGAACTCGTGCCCAAGAAGCCCGTGAGCTTATAAGGCCAGATATTTTAAGGCCCAAGCTTAGCCCCAAATTTTTTCTAACCCACGTTTCGAGCTTGAGCTAAAAAATGCTCTGCTCAATAAGCCTCAATTCGAGCTTGAGCTCAAGCTACTGGAAAAAAAGGTTGACCTCTTTTCACCCATTCTGTCTCCCTTTAAGGAGTGTCAATACATGGAATGAAATGAAATGATTGTTCTTTGAAAAGTATTTCCTAGCTTCAAAGGCGGTCAACATAAGGAAGAAGATATGTGGCATATGGCAACACCACAGGGAGACATCATATGAGCATTGGGAAAGGTTCACGAAACTATGTGCAACCTGCCCCCATCATCAAATTAACAAGCAACTATTAATCCAATATTTTTATAAAGGCCTTTTACCTACTAATAGAAGCATGATCGATGCTGCTAGTGAAGGAGTTTTGGTGGATAAAACTCCTGAGGCTACCACAAATTTAATTGCAACCATGGTAGAAAATTCTCAACAATTTGGCTATAGTCTTGATTCCTCATCTAAGCATGTTAATGAGGTAAATATTTCATCCCTTGAAGAGCAAGTTGCTACTTTAACTTCTCTTGTTCATCAAATGGTTGTAGGTAATATACAATCAACGAAGGCAAGTGAGATTTGTTCAGTTATAGGACATCCGATGGACATGTACCTAACTTTTCAAAAAGAACCCATAGAGTAAGCTAATGTTATTGGAGGGTTTTCTGGCCAATCACAAAGTAGATATGATCTATATACAAATACCTATAGCCCTAGTTCATGAGATTATCCTAAATTGAGTTATGGTGTCTAACAGAATTGATTCCAACCTTCATTCTAACCCAAACAATAACCAGTTCAGCCTTAATGCTCAGGTATGTCTTTAGAGGAAATTGTGAAGGACTTGACAACTAATACTCAACAATTTCAATGGGATACAAAGGCACTCCAACGAGATACAGAAGCCTCCATTCAGAATTTTGAAAAAAAAAAAAAGGACAGATGGCAACTGTAATTAGCAAACTTGAGGCACAAGCTTCCAACAAACTTCTTCCACAATCACTAGTGAACCCAAGAGAGAATGCCAACACAATAACATTAAGAAGCAAGATGAAAGTTCAGAGTCCCAATTCTGTAAGGAATGAGAAAATTCAGCAAAATAAGCATAATGAAGTAAAAACTAAAAATTCCAAAGAAGTACCTCAGCTAAATCCTCAACCTAAAGTTATGGTATCAAGCAAGTTCCTTGATATGCAAAGTTTATGAAGTATATGTGTACAACAAATAGGAGGATATGTCATAATGACAAAGTAATAGTAAGTGAAAATGTGTCAGTGGTACTCCAAAAGAAATTATCTCCAAAATGCAAGGATATAGGTACATGTAGTGTTCCATATAAAATAGGCAAAGCCAGATTTGAAAGAGCCATATAGGATTTAGGTGCTTAAATTAAGGTTATGCCTTTGTCTATTTATGAATCTTTAAATCTAGGTAACTTAAAAGAGATTGGAGTGATTTTTCAATTGGCTGATTGTTCAAATGTGTATCCTGCAGGTATTGTTGAATATGTTTTAGTACAGGAGTTAGTATTTCTAGTAGATTTCTATGTTTTGAACATTGTAGATTATGGTTCTTTTAATCCTACTCATTTATTGCTAGGAAGACCATTCATGAAGACATCCAAGGCTAAGATTGATACGGATACTGGCACTCTAACAATGGAATTTAATGGCAAAGTATGCATAGTTCACTATTTTTGACACATTGAAGGAACCTTAGAATGATAGTTCTGTTTCTTTTATTTGAAAAATTGATATTGTAGTGCAAAATAAATCAGGCCTAAATTCTGAAAACCAAGCAAAGTTGGCACAAAAAGGTAAGAAAGAAAAGGCCCAGTTGTAACAAGAGTAGGAGATGCCATTTATGGTAGGACAAAAAGTGTTGTGCAAATACATGAAGAGATGGAGGTGCTACCTGGTAGGACTAAGCTTAATTGGATTGAACCATTTGTTATTACTAATATTTCTACTCATGGCGTAGTTGGGCTTAAAAGTTTGAAAACAAACAAAGTGTTCAAGACTAAGATACAAAAGTTGAAGCCCTTCCGTGAGGGATTTTAAAGGCACCCCTAGTTGAGGATTAGAGAAGCAATTGGTTAGGCTAACAACATTAAAAAGAAGCACTGCTTGGGAAGCAACCTAAAGGGGGTTTGTTCCTTTTCTTTTTACTTTCATATTTATATTTTTATCATTTTTACTTCTTTCATTTAGCATTACATTAGGGACAATGTAAGCTTTAAGTATGATGGAGTAGCTTAGCTTTAGCCTTTTTCTCTAAATTTTTATTTGTATTTTTAAATATTTGAACTAAAATTTTTTTATTCATACTTTTGAGAGTTAATCTAAATTGTTAAGATAACTTAACTTTTTGGTTCTTAAGTGCTTAGCTTGAGTGTTAAGTTAGTAATCTATTAGTCTTTTTGCAACTTTTAGATCTTATTTTCTTTAATTTTTTTTGCAAATTTTCTATCAAGCTAATTGGTGATTATTTTGAAAAGCTAATTTTTGCATCAACTTATGTGCTTAGTACATTGATTTAAACCTTGTTAGATTATGAGCTTATTGAGTTGGATATGTGTTTTGTTTCAGTTTATAGATGATTTGAATCATTTAGAGTAAAGAAAAATGGTTATCTTGAAAAAAAAGTTCTTACTCCACTATTTCTTGGCATTGAAGTAGGTAGGGCTCTTCTCCTAATGTAAAAGTCATTCATTGCTTGAAAAGATGCTGGAAGCATGAGTATGGTTAAAGATTGCTTTGGACTGTGTTGAGTTATTAGATTGGGTCTGGCAGAGCCCTTGTTATATACATCAAAACATGTGAAAAAGGCAACATAAAAAAAAAAAGAAGAAAAAATTCAGTAAAAAATCAGACCATGAGATAAATTTTGAATTGATTTTTTATCGTCCATGGATTTGTGGTAAAAATGGTTGTAATTTTTGACTTCTTGTCTATTTGGTTTGCTTTATTTACTTGGTACATAAGTTTCATGTTCTTTTTTTAAGTTTTTAGAGGTGATTGTCTCTAGCTTGTGAAGAAACTATTTTCATGGGCTTATTTTTGTTTTAAGTTGCTATTTCTTAATAGGTTGCATGTTTAATCCCTCTTATTGAGTTTTCAAGACTCATGAATGTGGAATTATCTTACAATCTCTTTAGCTCAAAAGTATGTCTCTATCTTTTAAAGCTATATTTCATTTGAGTTTAAGGATTAATTTGCTCGATGACGAGCAAAAGCTAAGGGCAATTTGATGACCATACATTTATTATATTTATTTTCTCTCATATTTAGTATGTTTTAATGTGTTTTGAACCTTAAAGATCTATTTTGAGCATGTTTTATAGCTTAGAGCATATTTGGACTCAATTAATCAAAAGTGGATTTAATTTGTAATTTTACAAGTTTCATTGGTTGTCTTTCAAGATTCTGATAAATTGGTGATGTTCCAGTAAAAAAATCATATCATGAGCTACAGAAATCAGAATTGAGTGTTTGTTGAATCATTGGAAAGCTAACATTTGGAGCTACAAATCATATGCAGACCATGAGACCCAGTTCACACATTAAGGGGGACCAATGTAGGTTCAAATTCATGACTTGTGTGCAGTCACTGGTTCTAGAGCACTTTCAACATTTGGGCCATAACTTGGGCTATAGACCTCCATTTTGGGTGTTCAGTTGTCATTTTAAATCTAAGAGAAATTTCTACAAATCCAAAAAGGATCCAAAGTCAAAATCTTACTAAAGAAAGTAAATGACAACCCAAATTTAAAGGGCCCTAGAAGTTGACTCTATTTAGGATTTCAAAAACTTTAAGTGGGAGCTACTATTTAAGGGGGTTAGAGCTACGAATTCCAAATCTATTCATCATATTTTCATCACCTTTTCTTAAGTTTTATTTTTCTTTCACATGCTAGCTTATTTTTTCATTCAAATTAGATGAGCTTTTCTATTTAATCGTTGAGATTGTGAGACTTAGGCTGCTGTTCTTATTCTGATTCCAATTCAAGTTTCTATATTTTTTGTGTTGAATGTTTACGCATAAAAATTTCATAACCAGGCCTATTAGATCTTTGTTTATATGATCGCTACACTTATCCTCTTGATCCGTAAGTGTCTTGTAAGGTGGTGAAAGCAGTAGACTAGATGATGAGCTTGCCTAGAGAAAATATAGTGCAGTTTAAACAATGAATGTTGGGTGTTATTGTTAATTGTCTTAGTTTCTTCCTAGATCGTTCATGCTATTGTTGATTTGTGTTTAGGTTGTTGTCAACACTAACTGGTTAATAACTAGATCTAATCATAGTGCTAGGCTATGGTTAGTGTGGTAAAGGAAGAATTAGGATTATTATGGCTTTTCCATATAATCTATAGGATAAGTACTTGAATAGGAATTAAATTCTGAGAGTTGATGCTCAACCCAATAATTGCTCTAATGCTCTTCTGATCTAGAGTTTGTTTGATTAAAGTTTATCAACTTAATAACTTGCTTGCTACTTTCGCTTTAGTTCTATTGATTTCTAATTTTCAACATATAAACTCCCCCATTGTTTCATTTTGTGTTAATTTATTGGTTTGAAAGAATCGATTACTACATTAGTCTCTAGGGTTTGACACAGTCTTACTGCTGCTAAAGAAATTATATGAAATCAGATTTAGTTTTTGGTGGGTTACGACAGCCATCACGAGGCACAAAGTCCTAGAGCAAAACCCTCATCTCAATATCTCCTTTCTGAATATTGTTTATTGACCCAAAGGTCCTGCATTGGCTTAGTCAAAGGAATAGTATTTAGGTGAACCTGATGGTCCTCTACCTACTGAAGGTGAGACAGATAATAAAGAAGAGAAGGAAGATGATGAAGAAAAAGAAGAAGAAGCTGATGCTCCTGATCAAGAGGCATAGTCTTTTTTCCCCATTTTTCCTTGCTCGTTTCTTTTTCCTTTTCTCTTCTCTTTTTTTTGACTCTTTGTAATTCTTCATCCTCCAACTGATATAAATGAAGTACTTTTTTTCGATCTTTTAACTTTGGGTCTTAGCATTTTTTTAGGATGTTCAGCCTTTGATTTTTGCCTTTTCTATCCATTAGCTTTGCACCTTAGTTTTTTTATTCTTTTATTCAGATCATCTAACTCTGTATTTCTAAGTTTATGTTTTTGCTCCCATAACTTATTTTTCGAACACTAGTGCCTCTGAACTTTTCAACTTTTGATTCCAAGTTCATGTTTTGTCTTTCTTAAATAGAGCATTCCTATCAACCTTGACCTAAATACTTTGGGAAAGTTGGTTTCCCTTTTTCTTTTCCTCTTTTGTCAGTTTAGCTGAACTTAAGGCCTTTTACCCACGTGTTCGCTGTAGGCAAAAAATTTTTCATGAAAAATTTTCTAAATGTTTGAAATATCTTGGAAAAATTGTTGCCTTTTCTTTACATCTTTGGCTAGTACAATGATCACTAAGATCTTTCTATTCTCTTTATTTTTTGTACTAATTTCCACCTAAGGAAGCACTTCGGCAATCTTACACATAGTTCTTTTTTAGGCAATTAGTGAGCCAAGTATTCTTTAAATCCATTTTGATCTCTTTTTGGAGCTTGAAGACTCTGATTTTACTTCCTCAGTGAGGTATGGACCTTCCCAATTCACCCAAAGTACCTCATGTGAGGGCTTCTGAGGTCCTGCCTCAGCTTTCCAAAGTTCCAAATCTCCTATAGTGAATCCTTTTAGCCTTACCTCTTGGTTAGCTGTAAGTGTTATTCTTTGCCTAGAAGGCTTTTTTTCAGGCTTTGGCTACTTCTATGTACTTTTCTATCAAGTTATGTTTGACTCTAAAGCTAACCTCATTCAGTTTTTGATCATACACTTGAACTCTACAGAACGATGGGCCACTTGAATAGGTATTAAGGCCTCACTTTCATAGGCAAAAAAGAATGCAGTTTCCTAGGTAGCCTATCTTGGAGTAGTGAGGCATTTCCATAACACACTAAGTAGCTCCTTTGTCCATTTTCCTTTGGCATCTGCCAGTTTCTTTTTCAACTCATCTTTGTTTGTTTCATTTGACACTTAACTTGACTGTTGCTCTATGGATGTGCTACCAGTGTAAAGTGCTACTCTGGGGAAAACTATGCTAGCAAACTATGTTCCATTATCAACTGCTAGCACTATGGGGCATTCGAACCTGCAAAAAATACTTTTCCAAACAAACATTTGGATTTTTTAAGCTGATATGGTTACCAATGGTTCTGCCTCTATTCATGTTATGACGTAATCAACCATTTTATGCAATACTTCACCCCTCCCAGAGCATTAGGGAAAGGACTGACAAGGTTTATTCCCCATACAGAAAAAAGACAAAGGTAGCTCACCAAGGTTATAGCTTTAGAAAGAACCCTTTGCATGGATGCATGCCTTTGACACTTGTCACAGTGTTTGAGAATTCTCCGTGCACCTTGTCTCAATGTTTTTCAAAAGTAGCCTTGCCAGAGTATTACCCCGCCAGGGCATTAGTTCCAATGTGAGATCCACATCTTCCTCCATGTACCTCTTTTAGGACTGACTCCATATGTTCCTCCCCAATGCATTTTTGTAAAGGACTAACGTACCTTTGTCGATATAACTCCTTAACAACAAGGAAATATCTGGCACTTATCCTTTTAATTTTTACTACTTCCTAAGCATCTTCAGGCAACTTGCCTTCAACTAAGCACCTCCAGAGTAGTGCTCTCTAGCCTTCCTCTATGAATCATAAATGTAGCATACTGAAATCTGGAGTAACTCGTTCCTCAATGTACTTTGTAGATTTTGCTAGGCATCAACCCTGGCATTTTGTAACCTTGGAACTTTTTCAACAATGACTTTTTCAAAATTTTCCATCATCTTTTTGGTAAGGTCAAAATATTTTCTTAGCTTTGGCCTATTGACCTTGTACTCCCCCTTCAGTTGCCAAACTAGAAGCTGAGAATCATTGCAAGCTTAGAGCGATCTTATGCCTATGCTTCTGGTGAGCCCTAATCTTCTGATAAGAGCTTTATATTCGGCAACATTGTTTGTCACTTAGAACCCGAATTTGATGGACTTAGAACTTTCCATCCTTTGTAGGCATTGCAACATAATTCCATTGCCTTGATGTTCGTCTCTCGATGCTCCATTGATGAAGAGGGACTACTTCGGCTCCTCTTCATCCCCTACAGATATTTCAGCTTCTACTCTTGGTGGTAGCTCAACTATAAAATTTGGCAACACCTGTGCTTTAATTACTTTCCTCAGTTTGCAGACTAAGTCATATTCATTGTGTTCTATGCACCATTTAGAGAGTCACCCTAAATGGTCAACCCATTTCAGGACATCTTTGAGTGGTAGACTACTTTGGATGATAATGGAATGTCCCTTGAAGTAGGGCTTGAGTTGTTGTCCTATAGCACTAGTGCATAGATTACCTTCTATAACACTCCGGCCACTATTTTTCGTTGTCTTGTTCTTAAACTAAAATTGAACTTATGGCTTTTTTGCTTATGGATAGGTATAGTATACGGGTCCTCTTTCATTCGGCTATTGAAGTGTTGGTATTTCAGCCAAATAAGATTTCAGTTTTCCCTAAAGCATTTGGCATTGCTCATTCCAACAGGAGGCTCCCTCTTTGGCATCTGTGTAACCCTTTGTTTCCTTCATAAGGATCTTAAAGAAAGTCCAAAATTGGTCACCATAATGGGAAATAAAATGGCTGAGTGCAGTTATCCTCCCTATAAGTCCTTGGAAATCCTTGATTGTCTCCAGGTTTCTTGATTCGAGCAAGGCCCGAATTTTGTCCAGGTTCACATTGATTCCTTGTTCAAAACCCATAAAGCCAAGGAACGCATTTTTCTAAATTCAGGTGAATGCTGAACTACCTTAATTGTCAAAATGTTTCTCTGAGATTCGTGATGTAATATGAGGTGTTATGGCTTTTTATGATCATGTCATCGATGTACACCTCCATATTTCTTCCATTTTTCTCGACAAACACCTTATCCATCAAGTGTTGGGACATTGCTTTAACTAGCATTTTTTAGCTTGAAAGGAATCTATATGTAGCAAAAGGTACCTTTATTAATTATAAACTATGTTTCCTCTTCATCAGTGAGATTCATTTGTGTTTAATGATACCCATTGAAGGCATCATGGAAACTTAAGGCCTTGTATCCTAAAGTTGAGTCTACCGGTTGATCAATTGAAGGTAGAGGGTATGGATCTTTTGGACATGCATCATTGGCTCTAGTAAAGTCTATGAACATCCAGTGTTTGTCACTCCCCTTCTTCGTATTAATCATGAAATTACTTAGCAAGTCTCAATACTCAACTTTTCTTATAACTCCCATTTCTAAGAGTCGTTGAATTTCTTGTTCGACAAAGGCCCTCTCGTTCAAGAGGATATTGCATTTCTTTTACCTTATTGACTGCGCATCGGGATCAACATTTAAGTTATGCTGAACAATGTCTAGGTTAATCCCGGGCATATCCTTCGGCAAGTTAGCAAAAATATCTATGTTTAATGTTAAAAATGCTACAAGTTTGGCTTTTCATTCTTTGGCATATTCTTCCCAATTTTCATACTTCGGCCCTTAATGAGCTCTAAGGTTTCTATTTCTACATCCATTTCTTTCACTCCATAATCCTCAGTTGCTTAAGAATCTTCCAAGGATGTGGCTTCTGATGTATCGACCTAGTTCATCGAAAGGGCTTGACGAGCTCTCATGAAAACCTTCCAAACCTTGGCTTTGCCAATGAAGATAACTTCATCTCCCCTTTCTACCTTCAATGTGATAGTCGTATACTTGACATCTGATCTCATGTGAAGGCTTCCTTGAATCTGTTTGCTTATTATGGCATTATAAGGTGAAGGTATGTTAATAACAATGAACTTTGTCATTATGGAAGCATAGAGCCCATTGGTACCTCCTATAGCCTTTCCCTTCAACATGAATGGCAAATCAATACTACCATCAACAGGAAACTCATTTGGCCCTACACTGAAAGTGAGAGAGTTTAGTGACTTTATCTTTCAACCGAGATGCCCAACTTCAGCAATATATCCGTGAATAAAACATTAACATTGGATCCATCATCACAAAGTACTTTTTTCATATCCTAATTTGTTATTCGAGCTGTGATCAGGAGTGGGCCATTATGAGGAAAGCTGATGACATACCCATTAGGCCTTGTCAATTGATTTGCTACTTTACCAAAGGGAAAGGTGGCTATTTCCCTCTCTTTTCCTTTTAACTTATGTCGAAGAAAGATCAATAGTGATTTTTTGATTGACCTTGGTAGGAAGAGGTAGTTGCCTTCAAGGACTTCAGTGGTTCCTTCAAAGATCATAATCGTAATCATCCTTATCATGCTCCATATTTTCATTCTTCCCCCTACCCTTGCATGAAGGGAATCGAAGATACCTTCATAGCTGGCCTTTCTTGATAAGGCTTCAATGTTCTTCTTCAGTTGATGACAATCTTCAATATCGTGCCCATGGTCCCAATGATTCTGACCGTACTTCTTCATGTCCTTTTTGTTGCTGGCGGACATCAATTTAACCCTTCAGACCTCTCCTTGTCTTTCGAGAGCCGCAAGGATTTTAGCCCTATAGGTGTTTAAGGCAATAAAGACCGATGGCTATTTTTTTCCACGGCATTTCCGAAATTGCTTGCTACTACTAGCTTTTGCCTGATGTTTAAACTGGGGTCCCTGATCACTTCTCCTTATGTCCACATTTTCATCATCAGTAGTCATCTCCTCTACTATCATATACTGTTTGGCTAACTAATAGAGCTCTCCCACTGTGGTGGACATCTGCTTCGAGTGCTCAAAAGCCCAAATTAAAGCATTTCTTAAGTCCCTTCACTAGTGCAAAATATGAACTTCGGGCAAGAAATCAATGACCTTAAGCACCTCTTGATTAAAACGGTTGACATAATCTCAAAGAGGTTAATTGTCCTATTGAGTTATGCTAAAGAATTGGGGAACCTTCTTGGCCTAAGGACAACTTTCGATGAACTGGTGTGTAAAAGTAGTGGATAGTTCATGAAAAGAAGTGATAGAAAAAGGGATAAAAAGTTGTACCAAGCTATGGCTGCACCTACGAGAGTTATCTTGAATCATTTGCACAGAGTTACCTCATCAACTTCATTCATCACAACATTCTATACATTGAGATATGCGTTTGAGGATCTCCCCTGCCATCATTAGAGTCTAGTTAAGGGACTCTGAAGTTTTGTGCAATATGAGCATCTTTGATTGCAGCCATAAAGGGGTCCTCATCTTCAATTGGTGCTCCAGAGAGATGTGTCAATACCAGTTTTCATGTTATTTGTTCCTTCATTTTGTCGATCCTCTCTAGGAGCTTCATCGTGATGGAGTTTGACGTGTTTTCTTCACACTAACGGGGCAAAAGAGTCTTTCAGTGTAGCAATAGACTCCACTAGTGTAAGGAATTTTGCACAAAAGATATGGGATTCTTCTTCTTTTTGTCCCTTTTCAGCCACAAAGAGGCGAGCTCTCAAAGTGAGATTCATCTTGAGTACTCCTATTTGAAGTACTAAGGAACCTTTAGCTAGACTTGGAGATTTTTTAGTGTAAGATCACTCATAAGAGGCTTTTACGGTATATGATGCTCAAAATTAATACCCAGCAGTATCTTCATTGTATGACATGCTGGGCCTAAGAGAGACTTCTGGTGAAAAGGTATCTGCAAGATCTTGAAGAACACGGGTTAAGAGTTCCCCGAAATGTGATTTTGGGGGAGGAGCCTCTAACGCCTAAGTCAGTATATGGGAGAAAAGTTATTTGAGTGTAGAGAGTATAAAGGATAGAGTCCCGTGTCCTTTACCTGGAAGCCTCCGAAGTATTTATAGGAGGATGGAGGGAGAAGGCCGTTTTACACAACCTGTTTAGATCAAGACATGTGTTCGGCTAGATTAGATTCGTACCTTTGGAGACAGGCATCTCCAGCTGGCCGTAGGCAGTTCCGGCCAAAGGGTAGGGACATGTGCAAGGCTTCTGTGTCAGAGATCCCTCAACTATATTTGCTGTTTTTCTGTGAGACCCTTTGGAAGTGTGAGACACTTTTGGACAGGGACCTTCCTTGATGGCTAGTATGGAAGGCCCTTCGGAACGGCGAACCATCTTCGGGAGATCTTTTCCTTTGTCGAGGAAGGTAGACTTATAATCTTGAGGTTGGTAGTGTTCAAATCCGAGGGTGGCAAGGAGCCTTCTTCCCAGAGTCGGCCATGTGTATTACCGAGGGTGGTGGAGAGATTCCACTCAAGATTTGTGTTATAAAGTCCCAAGGGTGGTGTTTGATTCCCTGGAGGGAGGAGGTCTTAGTGGGCGATAGCCCTTCAGCTATCACATGCCCCCCCTTTGGAGTACTGAAATGGTATCTTCGATACTAATCTTCTGGGAAGCTACTGCTGTGCCTATTAAAAGTCGTTTCCTCATCGTAACCAACTTTTTTGGCCCAGACACTTGCTTTTCCCAATGTAATATCTTTGGCCTTTTTCGGGACTTCCTTATTTGTGTTCTTACTTCTGGCAAGGCCACACCATTGTAATATTAAAAGTTGTTCTACTCCTCAAGCTGAACTCTCGATTTATCCGAGGTTGTATCTTCGATGGCAAAGAGCTATTTTTCCCTCAGATTTTCTTGTTCATGCCTTCTACTAGTGAACCGTCCTATCTTCTGACCGAGCGATCGCGTCACTTTGGGACAAGCAAATGTAGGCCTGCTAGTGTCAAAAAGCGTGCCCTTGTGTCTTGCGCCATGTGACACATGTCTTTAGATCATTGCCGATCAATCGCATCCATTACATTGGTTACATCCCTTCGCTTATGAAGGGTCATTATGGTGACACTTTGCCTGCCTTCTTCGGGCTATATAAAGCCATCTCCCTTTAGAGTTTTTTTACTCTTCTACTCTCATTCTTCTTGCTTTCTAGCTCGCTATCATTCTCCAATTTTTTCCTATGGTGGTATTAGCGGAGAAGTGATTTCCGACAGCCTCTTATGACAGTCTTCATAGGTTAGTGCCCCCGAAGTCATTTTTTGAACTTCCAAGGTTAGGGTCTTAGATCCCCGAACATGTCTTCTTCGCAAGCCAAAGTTCATTCAGTTCCAGAAAGTTAGCTTCCTCTTAACTCACATCCGATCTACGCTACTTCAGAAAAACTGAAAAAGTGGTCAGCCAAGTTTTTCCTTCCTTCTTACTCTATCACTAGGCTCCCTGGTCCTGGTGAGCCAAGCTACTTTCCTCGACATAACGAGATTACCGTCTTCAGAGCATAACTGAAGGTGGGTCTTCGGTATCCTCCGCCGAATATGGTTTGCGACTTCTGCCAATTTCATGGCATAGCCGTTAACCAACTTCCCCCAAATTCCTATTCCTACTTTAACATTTTTCTTTGCATGTGTGGGGTCTTTAAAATAGAGCCCCACTTTATCTTTTTTATGCAATACTACAAACTTCACCCCATCCCAAAGGGTGGGTTCTACTTCTTGCTTCCTTGGGGATCCAGGAGCAAGAAATTTACTTTCACCTTTGGCACCAAAGACAACTGGCGAAGGTGCCAGAACAAGTATTTTTTCCTGAAGGTAAATGAGAAGTGGAAGGACATGCCCGTGAAGTGGGCTTCGGGAACACTTGACATCGACATGATGGACCCGTCGAAGCTGCTCACTCTCAAACTTGAATCTAAGTTTAAGGAATTTGACAACCATATTCGGGAAGTTAGTGACTGGTTAGACCAAGCTTCTTCACGTCCACTGTATCCTTTCCTGATTAGATAAAGCCTTATGACCGAAGAGGTACTTTCGGAGCTTGGGGTCATCAAGGGACATATTGCAGACAAGAAAATGCCGAAACCAGCAGTGGACGGGAAGAAGTCTTGGCTAGTCATGCTTCTTCAGCGCGAACTTACTTACTTAGCATTTGTAGAGAGTAAGCTTTTTCCCACTTTTCTTTTTGGAATTTCTCCGTACTTACATTGATGTTTCTTTCTTTGTAGAGATGGGTGATAAATCAGCGGCCTTCTACAAGGGTCTCTTCCTCTGTCAAGCCGAGAAAGGGGAGCAAAAGAATAAGGCTCCCAAAAGAAAGAAGGGGCCCTTTGGTCAGTCTTCAATAATGCCATAGATGAAGAAGACGAAGGAGGACTTTCTCTCTCCTCCCCTGAAGACACTGCAGTAGATAAAAGCACTTCTGCCGAGGGCAAAGATCCCTCCTGAGGAGTAACAAACTTTTCTGCTCATCTAAGCTCTGATGCTGCTGCGGAGACCTTGGGGAACTCTCTCAGGAAGATTTTAGCTGAAGAACTGGAAGAATGCCGAAAGAGGAAGGGCAACGAGGTTCCGGTCGAGATCCATGACGTTAGTGACTTTTATGGAAATGATGCCAAACCCTTGCTAGGTTTGTCTCTTAGCCATTCATCTATGTGTTTTGGATTTTTTGGTATTTTAGACCTTGTAGATGAATAGCTAAGGGACAATGTAATAAGGGAACTTTATAGAGGATAAGGCCCAAACTGTGTGAATGACAAACCGCCTTCGGTGGAGAGCCATTTGGGGCTCAAAGATCCCGAAGGACAAGGTCTTAAGGGAACCCTTCTAGACCTTTACTAAGAACATGGACTTATTCTTTGAGGATTGCCAGAAGATGGTTCCTCAAATGGCAAAGGGCATCATGACCAACGCCACCTTCCAGACTTTTTCTAAGGAATGTCCAAATGAGAAGGTCTTTGCAGCTCGGACAGTCGAGCATGCTGCCCAGGTAATCTTTATTACTTGGAGAAATTTTGTTTTCTCAAAATCATCAAGTTGCTGGAGCTCATATCAGTTGTTTTCCACTTGCAGATTCTGGCATATGGAGGCTATTTTTGAGCTTGGGCAGTGAAACAGTCTTCCATCTGAGGTCATTCGGAGGAGAACTTGGCCAAGGCCAAGGAATTATTTGTGAGCTTGGTTTTGAAATACAACAAGCTCAACAAGATCGCAAGGGATGACCTGGCCAAGCTTCGCCAATAAGTGCTGGAAGGCCAAAGGTGGCTCATTGACGAGTGCTCCTAAAAAATATCTGACCTCAGGGCAAAGATGGTCTAGCTGACCTCAGAGGGGGAGGCCCTTCGGATGGAAAAAGAATGCGTAGTAAGAGACCTCAACAAGTCGTTGGAGACCAACGCCAAATTTCTCGCTGAGATTAAGCGACTGAAGAAGGAAAGGAAGAAGAAGAAGAATTTGGAGAAGGAGTTTGAGGTGTTGAAGAAGGAGTTGGATGACCTGAAGGCTGAAAGGGCAAAGATAGATAAGACAACCAAGTCCTCATTTCAAGAAGGCTTCTACCTTGCCCGTCATCAAGTCCTTTCCCAGTGCCCGGACCTCGACATTTCCTTTCAAAGGGCCTTCAACATTCCCGAAGGTCCTTCTACACCTTGGTTGAGAATTGAGTACCTCAACCTTCCAACCCCGCCACCTTCGACTGCTGATGATGAAGATGATGATGGTGCCAAAGATGAGGACGTGGAGGGTGCTAATGCCGAAGAGCTCGATGATGGGCCTGATAATGAATAGGACGTAGCTTCTTCTTCTTGTTATTTTGTTTTTTTTCTTGTATTACCTCTCATAATGGAATCTTTATTTCCACAATTTTGGCTAAGTCCACGATGGGTACGACCTTTAGTACTATTTTATCCTTCGGCGTTCAGCTCATTCAGTCGCGTATTATCCTTAAAAGATACTATTAAGGATTCACAACCTTAGCCTCTCCAAAGGCAATGCCCAGTTATCTTTGGTGAGTAATGGATATCGTCGTAAGTGTTTAAGAATAGAATCAACCATATTTGGTTAGCCACACTTTGGATCAACCAACTTCGGTAAACCTTCTTCGAAAGACTTGCTTTGTACAAAAATACTTAGGTACGTTCGGGATCAACTATGTTCGGTGGACCACCTTCGGTAAAACTTGCACAATACTACTTATGCACTTTCGGAAGCAACCATATTCAGTTAACCCCCTTTGGTGTACTCTGAGTAATTTTTCACCTGGAATTTTCTAAGTGTAGAATTTTTTCAAAGAGTCTGAATGCCATGTGTTTTTGAACTCTTCTCCTTCGGCATTTCCAAGCTTATAGACCCTAAGCCAAACTTTCTCAAGGACCAAATAAGGTCTTTCTCAATTTGCGCGAAGTACGCCATAAGATGGTCTTCGGGGTTCCAGTGCAGCTTTTCAAAGAACAATGTCTCCCTTCTTGATCCCCTTAGGTTTGACATGCAAGTTCGCAGCAATGGTTACCCTCTGCGGAAAAGCTTTTTCTTCTGAGTTCGTCCATCTCTTTATATTCGTCAATCATATCTAACCTGGCTCTTAAACGAAGGTTGTTCCCTTCTTCGTCGCACACTTGTATTCTGATAAATTGTTGCACCACTTCAACAGGGATGATGGCTTCTGTGTCAAAGACGAGTGAGAAAGGTGTCTCACCAATAGCCCTTTTGGGAGTTGTTCGGTAACTCCACAGCACACCCGGAAGTTCTCCTGGCCACTTTCCCTTTGCTTCTTTCAACCTTTTCTTGAGACCATCTTTTATTGTCCTATTAGACACTTCAACTTGTCCATTGCTCTGAGGATGGGCGATTGGGGCGAAGTGCAATTTTACCCCGAGTTTGGTTGCGAATTCCTGAAATCCTTTATCAGTAAACTGGGAACCATTATCCGCTACTATTACCCTCAGTATACCGAATATGCATATGATGTTCTTCCAGACAAATTTTTGTATGTCCTTCACTGAAATTGCTGCCAAAGGCTCTACCTCGATCCACTTAGAGAAATAATCCACTACAACTACGTAGAACTTTACTCCTCCTGGAGTAGTTGGGAAAGGCCCAATAAGGCCAATACCCCAAACAGCAAAGGGGCGAGGGTAGTTCCCCGAAGTTATCACCTCCAAGGGTATTCTCTGGAGGGGTGCGTGTCTCTAACACTTGTCGAATTTCTTGACAAACTACCTTGCATCTTTTCATAAAGTAGGCCAAAAATATCCTTGCTGAAGTAGTACTCCAGCAAGGGCGTCAGTCCCGATATGAGACCCATAAGCCCTTTTATGGACTTCTTTAAGGGTTATCTTGGTGTCCTTTTCACTGATGCACCTTTGCAGTGGGTTTGCGTACCCTTGTCGGTACAATTATTCTCTAACTAGGAATTATCTACCCAAGCATTTTCGTACCTTCGCCACATCTAAAGGGTTTTTGGGTAATTCCGAAGTCACGAGATATTCTTCAATTGGATCCTTCCACCCTTTCTCCAAAGTTATGATGACTAATACTACTATGCTCGGACAATCTAGTACCTCGGTGGATTGCTTAGATTTTGCCAAAGTATCCGTTTCCACATTTTATCGTTAGGGTACATTTCCTATTTGTACCCTGTCAAACTCTTGAATGAGCCCCTTCACGAGATTATGGTACTTTGCAAAGTTAATGTGTTTTGCCCCATAGTCCCCAATCATCTGCCGAACCACCAGCTGAGAATCACTGTGGGCTTTCAAATTTCTCACATCGACTCTTTTTGCCAGCCGCAAGCCTGCTATGAAGGCTTCTTATTTGGCAACGTTATTGGTTACATTGAAATCGGACTTAATGGATTTTGAAGCTTTCATACCTTCGAGTCCACAGAGAATTAATCCGACTCCCTGGTGTTCGGATCTTATGGCTCCATCCATGAATAATGTCCACTCAAGTTCATCACTTCCGAGGTCTCCTAGGGTACCTTCGATTTCAAGTACCTCGGCAATAAAATCTGCCAGCACTTTGGCTTTTATTGCCCTTCTTGGCTCATAAGTGACATTATACTCACCAAGCTCGATGCACCACTTCGATAATCGGCCCGAGTGGTCTACCTTCCACATGACATCCCGAAAAGGTAAGTTACTTCGCACTGTGATGGGATGTCCTTGAAAATAAGGTCGAAGCCTCCTACTTGCCAATATTAGGGCATATATGGCCTTTTGCTGAAAAGGGTACCTAACTTCGACACCATGCAGGGACTTGTTCACATAGTACACTGGCCACTGCTTCCCTCCTTACTGCCTAACCAGAACCAAACTCATGACTTTCTCGGTTATTGAGAGGTAGAAGATGAACGGTTCTCCTTCCCCTGGTTCCTGGGGTGTTGGCAAACAAGACAAGTAATTTTTGAGCTTTTCCTATGCGTTCTGACATTCCTAGTTCCAAAGGTGTTCCTTGGTTCCGAGGTTACCTTCATTTTTTGCTACTTTCGTAAGCACTTTAAAGAATGGCTAACACCGGTCTCCGTATCTGGATATGAATCTGCTCAGGGAAGTTATTCTTCCAGTGAGCCTTTGTATATCCTTTGTGGTTGTTGGAGTTCGGAATGCTAACTGAGCATCGACCTTTTCGGGGTTGGCATTTATACCTTTTTCAGATACCATGAATCTAAGGAACTTCCTCGTTATTACCCCGAACACGCACTTTTCGGGGTTAAGATAGAATCTAAATTGCCAAAGCTGGCAGAATGTTTCCACCAAATCAATGACATGATTACTAGGTATTTTTCTCTTAACTATCATATCGTTGACGTATACTACCATATTTCTCCCAATTTAGGAGTCGAACACCCTGTTCATCAGCCTTTGGTATGTAGCTTCTGCATTTTTAAGGCCGAAGGGCATTCTGACGTAACAGTAGATCTCGAATTTGGTGATGAAGGCAGTTTTTTCCTCATCTTCAGGAATTTGGTGGAATCTACTAAAAGCATTGACGAAGTTGACTAGACCGTATTCAGCAGTTGAATCCACCAATTAGTCTATTGGTGGTAAAGGATGCGAGTCTTTTGGACAGGCATCATTTGTATTTCAGAAATCAATGTATATTCGGAGCTTGTTGCTCCTTTCCTTTGTGGCAACAACAATGTTGCTAAGCTAGTCAAGGTACTTGGCTTGCCTTATTATGCCTGCTTTCATTAGCCGTTGGACCTCGAATTTGACAAAATTGTTCTTAAATGCCGAGAGGCTATGCTTTTTCTGCCGAACGGGCCTTGCTCAGGTTTTACCTTGAGACTATGTTGAACTATACCCGAGTCTACCTCGGGCATATCCTTTGGAGAGTAAGCAAATAGATCTTTGTTCATTAATAGAAAGGGATACAAGTTGTTCCTTGTCACGTTTAGCTAGTTTTTTCCCAACTCGGGTATTTCGACCTAGGACGAGTTCTAAACCCTCTGTTTCTATCTTTTCAAGATCACATTTTTCACTCTCTATCTCATTTTCGCCTAACACATTCTTCTTGGCTGAGGTCTGAACATGAACTTTCGCAGGGGTCACTCTTACTTTGACAAAAACTTTTCTGACTTTAGGTCGATCAATGAATATTTATGCATCACCGTCCTTTGCACCGAATGTGACAGTCAGGTATTTCACTTCTGGTCTAATGTGAAGATTACCCTGTGTCTACCTTCCGAGGGTGGCATTATATGAAGATGGGATATCTATGACAATGAACCTTATCATGGTAGAAGCAAAGCGTTCTTCCTTAGTTTGGACTGAGTTACCCTTTAGCATTAGGGGTAGATCAATCCACCTGAGTACTGCGAGTTCCGAAGGACCAATGCCAAAGGTAGGCAAGGTAACGGGTTTAAGATCACCCTTGGAGATACCCAAGTTCAGCAACAAATGGGAGAACAAAACGTCAGCATTCAACCCATCATCAATAAGCACCCTCTTGACATCCTAGCTTCTTATCCTTGCCATAATCAGGAAAGGGTCATCGTGTGGAAACTTCACTATCGATCCATCTCTATGAACAAGCCTATTCGTTGGGTTGTCCAATTCCATTATTGCAATTTCACGAGCTTTTGTTTTCCTCTCAGCTGAGGGTATTCCAGTTGTGATTGTCTGGATTATACCAGCCAGAGGTGGTGGGTGTTTCCTGGGACTTCAGTTTTGACATTGGTCAGAATCATAATCCTCATCCTCTCCTTTTCTATCTTCTTCTTTTCTTTCTCGGGCTTTGAGTGATGGCATCAACAAGTAGCGTCGAAGTTGCCCTTGCTTGATAAAATATTCAATATATTTTCTCAACTGGAAGTAATCCTCGGTATCATGCTTACGATCCCGATGAAATTGACAGAATTTCTTCATGTTCTTCTTGTTGTCCAAGGTCATGGCCTTCAAACATTGAATTGCAGTTCCTTGCCTTTCCAAGGCCATCAAAACATTCGTTCTTATTGTGTTTAAGGGAGTAAATGATGCTGGCCTCTTCCCCCTTGCTTTCCGAGGTCTGCTCCCTCCCTCATCGAATACCGAGGTTGGTGACTCTGACCATCAAACTGACAATGCTTAGACTTTGGGCCGCCCATCCTTAGCTCTTCGGCAGTCATGTGTTGCTCAGCCCTTTGGTAGAACTCCCCGAGGGTGTCAGGGGGATCTTTGGAGAACTCGTAAAAGAGTTACGAGTCCTTCCTTAGGCCCCTGGTCATAGCGATGATTCGGATCTTGGGTTGAAAGTTGAGAACACTCAGTGCCTCTCTGTTAAATCTCTCGAATGGTCTCCCCATTCTTTTGGGCTATATCAAACATCTGGATGGGCACCTTCACCATTGGCATGCTTCTGATGAACTGATGGGTGAAGGCAATGGACAACTCCTGGAAGCCCATTTTGGTTCCAGAGGCCAAGGAGTTATACCGTGCAGTCGCCGACCCTAACAAGGTGACTTCGAAAGATTTACAGAAGGTTGTGTCATCGGCACCATGCAGCACCATGCTCCTCCTATATTTCATTAAGTGGGCTTGGGGATCGTTGTGCCCATCATATGTCTCCAAATGTGGTACTCAAAAGTTGTTGGGCATTGGTGCTTCTACTATCATACGGATGAAGAGCGACTCCTCTCCGGTGAAGGTCTCCAACAGCCTTGACCAGACAGGCTTTCGAGAGACCTAGTTTTCCACCTTTTCCAACCTCTACAGGATTTTCTCCATCAAGATGGTAGTACCTTCCTCTCCTCGTTGCCTAGAAGCCACAGGCAATGGAGAATAATGTCTTCTTTTTGGTGAGAAACTTCTCTGATGCGAGGATTAGAACTTCTCGTCTGAGGATAGACTTCATTGCTAGGAAGTTCTGGGCTCTTTTGACCTAGTTCCCGCAGTGCAACATCCCTGGGATGATATGTTCTCCATTGAGGACTCATCATGAAAATCCCCGTTTCCAGAAATCTAACGAGGTGACTTGTGACTTTTCTCCGGAGGCACCCGGGCGTGCGTCTGGAGAGGATGCTCTTCCTTTTGGAGGTGCTGTTGACCACCTTTGATTGAGTTGTTGTGTCATCTCAACCATGATAGAACACTGAAAATCATGGAGGAAGCCCATTGGGACCGTCAGAGGACACTGGTCCTTTGGTAGGGAAGTCTCAGTTACAGGCTGTTCAGTCATTGCTTGAGTTTCCGACGCAGACTGGGACCTCGGGAGTCCGTTGTCCTTTGAATGCCAAGTCTCAACAACAGTGACCTGAGAATGGGTTCCCACAGATGGCGCCAAATGATGCCCGGTGGCATCTTCATTGTATGACATGCTAAGCCTGAGAAAGACTTCCGGTGAGAAAGTATCTGTAAGATCTTGAAGAACGCGGGTTAAGAGTTCCCCGAAATGTGTTTCTGGGCAAGGAGCCTCTGACACCCAAGTCAGTATATAGGAGAGAAGTTGTTTGATGGTAAAGAGTATAAAGGAGAGAGTCTCGTGTCCTTTACATGGGAGCCTCCTGAGTATTTATAGGAGGATGGAAGAAGAAGGCCGTTTTACACAACTTGTTCAGATCAAGGCACGTGTTCAGCTAGATCGGATCTGTACCTTCGGAGACAGGTATCTTCAGCTGGCCGTAGGCAGTTCCGGCCAAAGGGTAGGGGCGTGTGCGAGGCTTCTATGTTAGAAACCCTTCAACTGTATTTGTCATTTTTTTGTGAGACCCCTTCGGAAGTGTGAGACCCTTTCGAACAAGGACCTTCCCTAAGGGCTAGTGTGGAAGGCCCTTCAGAATGGCAGACCATCTTCAGGAGACCTTTTCCTTTATTGAGGAAAGTACACTTATAATCCCGAGGTTGGTAGTGTTCAAATCCGAGGTGGCAAGGAGCTTTCTTCCTGGAGTCCGCCATGTGTATTACCGAGGTTGGTGGAGAGATTCCTTCCGAGGTTGGTGGAGAGATTCCTTCCAAGGTTGGTGTCATATAGCCCCGATGGTTGTATTAGATTCCCCGGAGGGAGGAGGTCTTCATGGCTGATAGCCCTTCGGCTATCAAAAATGTTGAGTGATTTCAAAGTCAACAATGTGTTGAAACTTACATAGAAATCCTACTATTAAGGTGACCGGGTGATCAACCTTGAGTAGAGCACTTTGCTGGCTAGTTTGATCTTTTTATGTCGGTGGAGTCTTCTCTAGTGGGGGATCTAGCAGCACCTTAGTCTTGGAGCCTTGAGTTGTTTCCACGGTGATGCATGCCTGGGTTCCCACAGCGACGCCATTTGGTGTCCTATGCTATAACTGGATTCCAAGACTGACATGATAGGCTCACCGAGAAGCTTTCTTCACATCAGTGTAAACCTGAAAGGTAAAAAAAATGGGCAAAAGGGATCCCCATAGAGTGTTCAAGGATGGATCCTTTGATGCCTAAATCAGGCTAAGGGTGCGGGAAGAAGTGTGTAGTGGGCAGGAAAGGATGGCTTACGTCTGTTCTGTGAAGAACACCGTTTATATATGGCCCTGGGTGCAAGGGCATGAGCAAAATGCCCTAGATTAGCCAATAATGTGTGCTGCTAGGATTTAGAACCAATAGCCTGCTTATCCTAAGTAACCTCTATAACTAGCTATTTTAACAGAGCTGAATGGGCGTCTTGCACGCCCTTTGTTGTATAGGTATAACTGTTTGTTAGAAGGTGGTGGGGTTCCTTGGGCTTACCAGCTGATGTGTTGTCATTGTCTAAAGGCCATATCTCAGTCAATAGGGGGTACTCAGCGATTGATATATGCCATGGTACCTTTTTCTCTAGCCAAGGTACTATTTCAGCATTTGAGATGTCCTTTTAGGGTCAAGTAAGGACAGTGGCCCTTTGGCCATCATCTAATAAGGGAGCAGAGGTGGATAAAGCAAAGATTAAAAATATTTCTAGATTACTACCACCATCTTCAGTTAAGGCAATTAGGAGCTTTCTTAGTCATGTAGGATTCTATAGATGGTTTATTAAAGATTTTTCTAAGATGGCAAAACCATGCACTAAGTTACTGGAAAAAGATGCAAATTTTGACTTCAATGATTAGCGTCTTTTTGCTTTTAATATTCTCAAGGAATGCATAACTAATGCACCTGTAATGGTATCTCTTGATTGGTCTCTCCTATTTAAATTAATGTGCAATGCTATTGATTGGGTAGTTGGTGTAGTATTGGGTCGACGTAAGGATAAATATTCCCAACCTATATACTGTGCTTATAAAGCATTAACTAGTGTACAAGAGAATCATACTACACCGAGAATGAGTTATTGGCTGTGGTGTTCGCCATATATAAGTTTTGATCCTATTTCCTCTTAACTAAAGTTATTTGGTACACCAACCATTCTACTTTGAAGTATTTGTTAAATAAGAATTATGCAAAGCTGAGGTTGATCTAATGGGTCCTTGTACTTCAAGGGTTTAATTTGGAAATTCTAGATAAGAAAGCACACAAAGAGTATAGCCATAGACCATCTATCCAGGCTAGAGAATTTAGAAAGAGAAGCAATTAAGGATATTAATGATTCATTCCCAGATGAACATCTTTATATGCTTAGTCTAAAACATATGGATGAACCATGGTTTGTTGAGTTTGCTAATTATTTGGTATAAACTACCCAAGGGCATGACATATTAATAAAAAAAGAAGTTCTTTCCAGAATTAAAATACTATTTCTGGGATGAGCCATTTTTATATAGAATTTGTGTAGCTCAAATTATCCACTAATGTATAGGCTACCCAGATACCAAAAGAATTCTTGAGCATTGCCATAAGGGTCCAACTATGGCCATTTCCATGACAACACCAAAGCACGGAAGGTGTTAGAATCTAGTTTCTATTGGCCTACCTTGTTCAAGGATGTGAGATGATATGCAGCTTAATGGGATAATTGTTAGAGGTCCAGTAATATTTCTAGCCAAAATGAGATGCAGCAACAAGAAATTTAGATATGTGAAGTCTTTTAACATCTAAGGGATTTATTTTATGGGTCATTTCCATCATCTTTTGGGAGTAAGTATATTCTGGTAGTGGTAAACTATGTCTCTACGTGGGTAAAAGCACAAGCCTAGCCTAGAAATGATGTGAGGGTCGTGGTTAAGTTTCTATGGAGGTTATTCACTCAATTTGGAACCCCAAAATCCATCATTAGCAATAAAGGTACCCATTTCTATATTTCCCAATCTGAAAAGGTTGTGCGTAAATTTGGAGTCACTCGCCAAATCACTTCCGCTTATCACCCAAAAGCTAATGGTCAGGCCAAGTCTTCTAATAGAAAGATTAAGCACATACTAGAAAATGTGGTTTCTATGACTAGGAAGGATTGGTCATTTAAGTTAGATGATGTACTCTAGGCCTATAGAATATAATATAACCACCCTATACTGCCTAGTTTGTCGAAAAGCATGTCACCTTCCGGTGGAGTTAGAACATAAAGCATATTGGGCTTTAAGGAATATTAACCTTGACCTTGAGTGTGCAGGTGAAAAATGCTTAATGCAGCTAAATAAACTCAACGAGTGGTGGAATTCAGCATATGAAAAGTCTAAGATTTACAAAGAAAAAATGAAGAAATGACATGACAATCAAATCAAGCAAGGGAAAGAGTTCAAACTTAGGGATCGGGCTTAGATTTATAATGCTTTTCTGTGACTCTTTCCTAGCAAGCTTAAATCACGATGGTTAGGACTGTTTGTAGTAACAAAAGTTTCCCCATTTGGTGTTGTAAAGATTAACCTTCTTCAAAAAAGGGCAATCAAGGTGAACAACCATCAACATAAATAGTATCTTAGAGGTGAAATTCCTGAAGCATAACAAAAAGATATCACCCTCCACCATCCTCCATCTAGCACCATGTAACACACTATCTACATCAGGTTGACGACAGTAAACCAAGCACTTTCTGGGAGTTAACCTAACACCTCGTAGTTAAATTTTGTTTATTTTTATTTTTTTAAATCACCTTGGAACTGTGCAAAAAAAATCATGAAAAGTGGAATAAAAGTTTGAAAGGGTTTGACACAGTCACAAACACACTTGTGTCTCTCATCATGCTACCTAACATGGTCATATCCACGGCTTTCACCATAACTGTGTTTCCAGGTGTGTGATTATTTTTAATTTTGAGCTTCAATAGCTATGCACAATTATTGTCACGGCCATGCTTATAAGCGTGTTATAGAAACACGGTCTTTATCACCCTTAACTCCTTACCTATGTTCATCAAGAGTTTAAAATTCCAGCAAAAATACACTACCTCAAATACACCCACGACATGAAACATGTTCAGAAAACATGGGTACTTTTACGCCCATTTTTAGAAGCGTGTTATCCCCCTGTTGTCAAATGTTTTTAGCTATAAAAACTTTACACAGTTATTCACATGACTATGTCTAAAACCATGTTCAGTAAACACGATTAAGACCACGTCTGTGTCTCGACCCATGTTGGCCTTTTCTTTTCGACATTCAAAATTCCAATAGCTCAACATGGTCATGGATATGGCCATGAACCAATCTGTGACCATCTTACATAGTCACGGACTTGCCTATGAAGCTCACCATATTTCATATTTTGATCACACAAAATTTATCTCTAGAAAGATTACATGGTCAAGGACATGCATATGTTTCAACCTATGTAAGACCAAAAATTTAAGTGACATGGTCACCTACTTGCCCATATTTTAAACTGTGTTCAACAAAACCTGGTCAAAATAGATTTTTCATCTTGTTTTGTAATCACGCACCCACTTTTCAACTTGCTTATGCCCCAAGATGCGTAGGAATGCTTGTTTTTTCTGATTTTCATCCTTCCAAGGTATGATTTTGTTATTTTCCTTTTGATTCAAAATTTTTTTCATCTTTGTTCGATTCTATGCTTCTTTGCATCATAGATTTAATGAAAGTACATATCAATTAAGCAAAACTTGGTTATGAGTAGTTGTTCGATCCATGCCTAGAATTTGGATTAAATAGGTGTTATTCAGCTAAGATCTAGAATGTGTTATGGCTAGGGATTGCCCATTTATGTTAATCACTTTATGATGTTCATTTAAGTAAATTTCTTTAGCCTAGCTCATGTGTAGATCGAAAGGTATTCAATATACATTCCTAATATTTTTGTGTTCCTTGTCTAATCAATTTTAGAAGTCTACAAGCCATGGCAATTCCGTGGGAGGAGGTGGATGACATTATCACTATATGTTATGTGTCTTTTAAAGCCTTCTCCTTACATGAAGCCTCTTTGGAGAAAGCAATTATTTTCCAACCGCACTCCAACCACTTTACCACTCGTCCATTGGAGATTCATGACATTGCAGTCATTGGTGTTTGGCATGTTTGTGTAAACCCCCTATGTTTGCCTCAATGACTCTAGTGTGGAAGTTATATGCCAATGGAACTTATTGGGGCCTTTTCATTAAGATTTCAATGAAGGTACCCATGCAGGATATAGAGTTTGATGTTTTTGCTAATGACATTCATTACCACCTAGGTGTTGTCCACACCTAAAGTTGCTTTCCCCAGCCAACACTGAGTGAGCTTGCTCAAACCCTTTGTGGCCGACCTGTTGCTTGGACCACCACTATAGGACATAGCCCTTACCTCCTACCAATGCAACTATTAACCACTATACAACCTTGGTTTTCTTCCTAACTAAGTGCCTATATTGCCACCCTATGGCAGACTTAGTCACTATGGAGCATGCACTTTTACTGTACACCATCCTGTCTAATAGGTCAGTTAGCATAGGGCTCATTACCATACAGATGATTATGAGGGTTGTTTTTAATACAGCTTTACCCATTGTCTTCCTACAGCTGATCAGAGAACTACTGATAGCATAGCATATCACTTCTCCACGAGGACCATTTCGCATCATTATCTTTCAATGCCCTAATAAGGATAAAGACGACAAGGAGAAGACCACTCTTGCAGCTTACATTGCTAATCTGGCCATAGTCTAAAGTTACTACTTACATCACCATATTATCATTTTAAGAGACATTTGCATATGAATTTTTTTTATTTTTTGCTTTAGTTTATGTTTGACATTGTTGTTGGAGCTTCGGTTACTCCTACTTTAGTTCCCTTTATTTTCATTTAGTTTTTTCCATTTGATTGTTTTTATTATATTTTTGCTATTGATCATATTTTCTATTTTCATGGAAGCCTTCCTATTGAACCCGAAGTTCAAACAAACTTTTTATGGATCTTTTGGACTGTTGACTTGCACACCAAGCACTTGAACTTTTAAGGGCAGCATTAGTTTCTATTGACCTCTTTTAACTTTTTTTTCCATGTTTGTACATTGAGGGCAATGTACATTTTAAGTGTTAAAGAGTAGCTAGCTTAGGCCCTAAGTTTTATTTTTGTGAATTTTTGAATAATTTTTCATGATTTTCTGAAAATTTTAACTTTTTTTGAGGCTTAATTGTTTTTCAATCATATTATTGAGCATGTTTCTATAGATGGGGAGTGATTGTTAATTTAATGTCTTTAGTTTTTAACTTCAAAATCAAGTAAATGATTCTTGAAGTCTTTCACTTTTGTGCTTAACTATTTTTAAAATATTTTTACAATTCATTAGCAAGCTAATGGAAGATGGTCTTTAAAATCCATTTTAGCATCAAGTGTTTTTGTTTACTACACTGTTCAAAGCATGCTAAGTTTTGATTTCTATGTTGGATTAGGGGTAAGAATTGATTGATGGATATGTGGTTGATTATTGAATACAAAAAAAAAAAGTATGAATAAGTTACTGCTCCACTGTTTTTAGTGCTGATGTAAGGTGTAGGTTTTCTCCTAAGGTAGGAGTCGATCACAGCTCAAATAGATATTAGATGTATGAGTATATTCAAAGATCATCTTGGATTGTGTTGAAAAATGGCTTGGGTATAGACAAAGCTCCTATAATGTACACTTGTTATAAAATCTATCAACATATGAAAAGAAATATGAAGACGAATGGTTAAAAAGAAAAATAAAAAATGTGAAAAAGTTCAATTATTCACCCATATCCATGGTTTTATGATTTGAATGGTTATGCATAGTAAGCTTTGGCTTACTATCCATGAAAATTTGATGTTTCTTGAGCTTTAAGGATATGGGTTGCTAGCTTGAGAATAAATTGTTTTCATGAAATTGTTTTGTTTTGAACAGGGTTAGATTGGAAATATTGCATGCATGGTAGTCTTGCCAATTTCCCAAGACCTTTAAAGTTTCAATCCTCTCTAATCCTTTTTTTGCTCAAAAGTATGCTTTTATTTTTCTTTTTCAAAATTTTTCTTTGAAGTTTTGCTTGAAAGTAAGCAAAAGTTCAAGTATGGGGGGAAAAATATGATATGCTCATTTCTATACATGTTTTCTATATGCTTTTTCTTGATGTGAGCTTGTCTTTTATGTGTTTTTAGTAGATTTTGGTGCATAATTAGTTCATATTTTATTTTCAGGCCATCTTTTAGCTCTATTTGAGTTAAAAAGTATTTTGTGCAACTTTTTGAGCTAAATTGCAAGTTTTGGTCAAAGTTAGGTCAAACATGGCTTGGTACATGCCCATGTCAAATGTAAAAATGCCTATGTTCATGCCAAACACATTCATGTTCGTTGTTACGCCCATGTTCCTAACTCTATCATTAAAGTACATGATTTTAACGTTCCAGAAGTCAAACATGGCTTTGAACACTACTGTGTCATAAAACTGTGTTTGCTTCCTGTTAAGGTTTTATCGAGTTAATTTAGATGAGAAATAGAAGAGATGAAGGAAAAAAGTGAAAATATACGCAAAAAAAAAAAAAGTTAAATCTTGATAGGATAAGGCTACTGGAGGTAGTTCTAATAATCAACATCGATTAATGTGCATCAGGTCAAGGATTCCTTAGAGGGGAAGTGGTTCAAAGATGGAGGCTTCTTTTCCTAGCTTGTCTTTATTTTTGTTGTGTTTACTTTTCAACATGATGAACTAAATTCTCTGCTCAAACTTAGAGTAGATGAACCCTAAGATGATATTGTAATTGTTATTGCTTTTAGTTTAATATAAGTATGGTTTTCTTTTAATCTATTCAATGTGCTTTGTTGTATGATTAATAGTAGCTAGCCTATTAATTCAATGTGGGATGATGAATATATGCCGGTACTGTCTGGTATGTTTGTTGGGGATCACTGTTGGGTAGAAGAGATATTATCGTAGTGAGGAATAATAAGTGCACTATAATACCTTTGGACTATCATAAAACCTAGTAGTTGGGTCGTAGGACTATTAATGCTTTCTTAGGAAGCATGGTAAGACTAGCCACCCTATTGGTGACATGAGAATAAGTGTTAGTGAGTGGGGAAAATAGAAATCTAATCTTATTTAGGTAGTACTCTAAGTCCAAGTTAGTCATATGCCTATTAAACCAAAGAAAGAATAACACAATAGCTTTCTGGGGGGATGTGGGTCTAAGTATGATGTATCTTATTGTTGAATGTCTACTTATTTTCCACTGCTAGTAATTAGTTGTTGATTTGTTTTTACTATATTGTTTGGTTTAGTTAATTCATAGTTAGCAAAACAACCCTCTTAATTATTCGTTAGATAATATAGCAAGGTTGAGCATGGTAGACAACTTCATTTTTTGGAAAAAAATGATATTGATACTTATCATTGTCATACTTTGATGATAGGTGCATTTGCCTGTGAGTGCATATCTTTTTAAGTATAAAGAGATTTGACACATCCATATTATTTATTAGTATAGTGGGAAGAGTTTTTATGAACTAAAAACACAAAATCACATTGGAATTTGGAAAACCTTAGAAATTTATTTCATGAAGAGGAAGTGGAGGTCATATTTACCATCTTTTTTATATAGAGATGCTAATAAGAAAGACACAATAGTCTGGACTCTTTCTCCGTAACGTCATTATATTTATATTCTAAAATTTAGGAGTTTTGCACTATTGACGAATAGTGCCA
The DNA here is from genome assembly GCA_005392925.1 of Aquilaria sinensis. Lineage (NCBI taxonomy): Eukaryota > Viridiplantae > Streptophyta > Magnoliopsida > Malvales > Thymelaeaceae > Aquilaria > Aquilaria sinensis. Next base: position 118,131 of record SMDT01001081.1, read on the forward strand.
AACATTGTTCATCAACAGTGCCGATTCCTTTTTTTTCGCTTTTTTGCTGGATGTGATTGACTTTTTTTGAAGTTCAGTCTTCTTCCTTAAAGGAAATCATGTCATAGGGGCCTATGTTGTAATTTTGAAGGTCTCACACTATTTCACTTTTTCCTATGTTTAAACTGCAATTTCACTCCCTGAATTTCTTTCCTTTCCTATTTTCGTCACTAAGTTCAACCCATGTTATGTTTTAATCGCAAACTTAATAAATAATAACTACTTAACTATATTTTTTTTATGTGCTCTTTTAGTCCTGAATATTTTTTTATTATTTTTTTATCTTTTAGAGTAATATACTGGTCACTATCAATTATTAAATTTTAAAAACTTTTCCATTTCATCTCTTAGTCCTTGAATTTTTTGGGCTAATTTTTTTCTTTTTCCTTTAATTTTTTTAATTGAGTTATTTAATTCAAAATTTTTATGATTTAATAAAGTAATTTTGTCCATAACTGCTAAAATTGAAAGCAAATTTTTCTAAATAAATTTTTTATTAATATTAAATATTGAAATTTGAATTGATACAAAGTGAAATTTTTTAGTAAACACTTCTTTAGTGACACAAAAAATATTCGTCATTTCAAAGCATGTATATGTATTATGTTTAAGAAAAAATATTCATCATTTTATAACTAATCATTTGAATGATAAGAATATGATATGAAAAACACCTAGCTTAAAATTAAAATAAAGTAAAATTTTAATTTATTAGGATAAGTTTATGGCTAAGAATTTTTTAATTATTTATTATTGCTATTTATTTTATTGATAAATTTAAGAAAAAAAATACCCACAATAAAGTGTGGGTAGAAAATAACCTCTTTTGATACTAAGAGACTATAAGAAATGACACAAATGAGTCACCTAGGGAATACTCTTGTTCTACACAACTCGACAAGTCTAAAAATGTTAGGCGAGTTCTTTCCTAATATGCTCAAGAATTTTCCTTGGACAATGCACTAGAATGCCTTGCTTCCTAGCAGTAATCTGCTTATTAGGCGTGTAGCAACCCAGCCACTTGCCCTAGATGCGAAGATGCGGAGGAATCGGTCATACACATATTTTACAATTTCTTAGTTCTTATTGAAAACGTGGCATGCCACTATGTGGACAACAAACTGTGGCTGAAAAGTAGTCATGGACGAACAATAAAACAAGGTGAATAATAAAAGTAGTGAATAGAATGGAATTCCTATACATAGCCTCTGGTTCTTCAATTTCGAGCAGACAAACAAAAGTGAATGCAAAAAATATTGTGAATAAGAAAGATTGAGATATCTATTTGGGTTATTTGGGAAATATTTGAGCATTATTATTTTGGGTATATCTAGTTAGTATTTTACACCCATAACCTTTTTTAGAGAAATTTATCTCCCTCTCTCTCTTTCTCACTCTCTCTCTCTTTGCACGTGCTATTTTAATAATGGAAAATCTTACAGTTTGTCCCATGGACGTAACTCAAAATTAAGGATAAATCACATAAATTTTTTAATATTATTTTTAATGATCATATTACCCTCAAAGTTGGCATCAGCTATGCCCAACAACTATAATCAAAGCAAAGTCACTTGCTTGTATATACTTTTTGTATGTTCTCCAATTGCCACTTAAAAAATAAGTTAAATTCATTGCTATTTGCCAATTTTTGCTTGATACTATGCATTGATTAGAATCACAAACACAGAGACAAGCAAGATGATTAGCTTAAGTGGCTTAAATTATCACATGGAGAAATAGGATCAATGATCTCTTATATGTGATGGAGATGTACTTACCAAAGACAGTAGAGATGAGGATTGAGCATTTGAGCATGAGCAACTATGTGATTTCATCCTACAGTTTGTCGAAGATAATGCATAAAACCACAATTATGCGGAGATTCATGCAAGGACATTTTCGAACAAGCTTAAAGAGTTGTAAGCTTCAAAAACCGGCAGAAAATATTTGATTTCGTAAGATTGGCATGGGTGAAATACTAAAAAGGGGCATCCGTAGAAGATTATCTGAATGATTTATAAGGGATCGTGGAACAGTTGTTTATAACTGTAACAGAATGCCTAACCCAGAGGCATGCGGAAGTGCTTAGCTTGAGCCATTGGAACTCAAGTCACTTAGTTACAATTAGCTAATCTATATATATAAAGCAGGAAAATCTAAGTAAGATATTGTTGACATTTCTCATAACAAGCATACTCTAGAGATGACACATAGCGGATTTTCCATTTTTAGTAAATTAACAGCAATATTTTACACTTAGATTACCGAACATGCCCCCTAACCCTCTAATGCAATAAGGTGATGATACGTAGCAGTCAAAGCCATCATTTTTTACTTCCATCCAAAATTTGATTTAGAAATGAAATAAATAAAATTTAATTTAGTTAACTCATAATTCAGATAATTTTACATGATATTTCTAAATTTATCCCTAACTTAAATTTCACGCTCATCTAAAAAGTTGGTTAAGCAATTTTAAAATTTTATTTTTAAAGATGATTTTGAAGTCCAATTTTATATTTCACAGCATTTCGATTTTTAAAGCTAATTGTACACTTTCCAAGTTTTTGTTTTTTATTAATATATTATAAAGTGAAATGATATTTCCAAATTTAAATATGCGATTGGTAGCGCATTATCTCAATTGAAGCCATTAATGAAAACATCATTTATTAATTTCTTTGAATCAATTGTGATAATTTATTTTAACGAATCGCATTATGGGAAGATGATGTTTGTATTCGAGATTGCTATATTTTCCAGTTGATTGAACTCATTTCAATAAACAGATCTAACTTACTTAATTAAACATGAATTAGTGTGTCAATGGAAAAAAAAATTAATAAATATTTATTCAATGCGTAATCTGTTTAAGTTAACATTTGATATGGTGAGAGAAAATTTATTGAATTTAACTCCAAGGCTAATCGACTTTCTTAAGGTAATTTACTAGGTGATATAACATAAACGGATGAAATAATAATATTGAAAAATATATAATATGTGCTACCCAATCAAGCAAGAACTAAACTTAAGCTAGGGAATGGGCAATTAACTTGATTTTGAGCTTAAACCTCCATGAACACCACAACACACCAATCTTCAAAACAATGCTTAAGCACTATTATACACACTTAGGGACTCAATTTTCTTCATGAGATTGCATTTTCATTGAAGTTTAGAGGTTGGGCTATGGAGATGGAGGATAAAAACGTAGGTTGAGGTGTAGCAAATGATGAATAGTACATCTCTCCTATGCCTTAACCCCTTTTAAAGCCATAATGAACCATCCACTCTCTCGACTTCAATCTTTTGATCACTTAACCTCCAAAACTTTTCTTGGCCGCATTTTTAGCCTTTCTTAGACCTTTCATGGACTCTAAAATAAGATATAAGGAAGTCCACTTAGCCTCCTTAACTTAGCTCAAGCCAATTTTAGCCTTACGTGTCCATTTTATCACATTTAGCTCAAAATTACAACTTTGCACATTTAAGCCCTTTCACTAACTTCTTTGGTTATTGTAGGCTATAAAACTTATGTTCTTGCTTACTTAGGTCATGAATTACACTCATGGCCTCATTTTCACTAAATTTATGAACTTGTTGATGATTTTGGGCAAAATTATCAAAATGCCCCCTGTGAGCCTTAGGTGCCTCTAATGACTTCAGAACCTTCTAAAACTTCATAAACCTGCTTCAATTGGATAATAGAACATAAAATGAGTAATTTCCTAGGATTTTTCACTTACTTGGCCTATCCAAGCTAGGTCTATATTTAGAAGGCCTTTACATTCTTCCCTTCTATAAAAATTTTGTCCCCAAAATTTTGATTCCTAATCAAGCTTACCACTTCCTTACATCCCATTCAGCTCTTACCCATCATCATTTGCTCACTATGGTAATCCATAGCTTTTAACCATGAGCTTATCTCGTACTCTTAGCTTCTTGACTTACTGGTTAAGAAACATGTCTCGTACTCTTAGCTTCTTGACTTACTGGTTAAGAAACATGTTAAAGTACTTCTCGAGAGACCTTTTAATAAAGGCTTGACTTATGGGTTGAACACATTAACTTGCTTCATAAGGCAGCTCCCCAAGCTCCCATTCTTCACTTAGGCCTAAGTAGTGTACGGGTACTTGCTCTCCTTTGGCCTCTTGCCTCCCTATAAGGTACTTCTAAGAGCGCTTGGTCTCACATTTATGAAATCAATTCTTGGTAGGACATAACACAACCCTACATCACACTTGGGCTTTCAAGACCTACTTAGATGTTTCTTAGGTCACCACTTACTAGTTCTCATGACACACTTTACTTAGCAACTCATATACCAACTTAGGCACTTAATCCACCTTACGTATAACTTAGGGTTTTTGCCCCCTTAGTGCCCTAGGGACACAACTCCTCATGATAGCTTACTTTTGGATTTTTTAGATAGTTTATTAGCAATTACTGCCCAAGGATCCATTAACTCCAAAAGGTTCACAAGTTTAACACCTATAGCCTTGACATGGGCACATTAGCCCATATAGACTCTTCAACTCTCAAGTTTTCTTGGGTGTGATACACACAGCCCAAGTCTTCAATGATTGACTCATCTAGAAAAATCTCTTAATACACTTAGGCCCTTTGCTATCCCTTAGTCGCTTAACAAAATTTTTGTTTTAGTCTTTAACTGTTAAGGTACCTTTAGTGTAACTTCTCGTTATTTAGGAGTCTTTCTTTATACAACTAGGCTTCCTTTGGCAGCAAGGTGCTCTTAGCCACTACAGCCCCTTCCTTAGGTTTCTTGAATCACTTAAGATCCATATTTGGCACCATATGCCAACTTTACTTAGATGCTTCGAATACCCAACATCGATTAACATGACACTACTGTATCTTGTTGGGCCTTACTCAGGTTGCTTCGCCCTCTCAACTATGCCTTTGAAAAAGAGCTTTACTCAGGTTGCTTCGCCCTCTCAACTATGCCTTACTCAGGTTGCTTCGCCCTCTCAACTTATGTCACACTGGTAAGTTCATAATTCACATAAACCTTACCCATTACACTATAATAAATATGGATGTGTCAAATCTCTCTATAGTTATAAATATGTGAACTCATTGGCAAATCCACCTATGTGAACTTATAAGCAAGTCTACCTATCATCAAAGTATAGCAGTGGCAAGCACCAAGATCATTTTCCCCAAAGAACAGAGATAGTCTACTATGCTTAACCTTTCTTTATTATCTAACCGAAATTAAAAATTTTTTTTATTTAACTACTAGGAATCAACTAAACTAAACTAATGCAATAAAAATAATTAAAAACTAACTACCGGCAGTGGAAAAACAATTCAGACAATCAACAATAAGATTTCTTACACTTAGAATTGAATCCCCCTAAAAATCCCATGGGTTAATTTTACTTCTGTTTAACAGGATTATAATTAACTTGGACTGTGGACTAGTATCTAAATTCAATTAGCTGCATGTTATTACCATTATACTAATCATTAGTCTTAAGTCACCGATAGGGTGTCTAGGTCTACCATGCTTCTTACAAATGCATTACTAGTCCTACAACCCATTACTAGGTTTCACCCAAGTCCAGAGGTATGATATCGCACCTATTATTCCTGATTACAATAATATCTCTACCATCCAATGGAGATCCAAAACAAACACACTGGACACTACCTATCACATGTTCATCATACCATATTGAGTTAATAGGCTAGCTACTATTAATCAACGCATCAAAGAACATTGGATAGATCACAAGAAAAACATAACCATATTAAACTAGAAAGTCATCACATTCATAAAATCATCCCAGGGTTCATCTACTCTAAGCATAAGTAAGACAATTTAGTTCATAGTGTCATAAAATGAACACGATAGAATCAAAGATAAACTAAGGAAAGAAGTCTTCATCTTTGAATTGCTTCTCCTCTAACGAATCCTTAATCCGATGTGCATTAAATATTGTTGATCATCAGAACTGTTGTTCAACAACCTTTCTCTTCGAATATTTTTTTTTCTTGCTATTTTTCTACCTCCCCCATATTCTCTATTCTTCCTTTATGAAATTACCCAAAAAACCCTAAAAATAGCAAACATAGTTTGGTACATGGTCATGTTCTAGGCCATGTAATGCCTTTAGAACTTAAAATATTTTGAAATATAACATAGTTTAGAACATGGTTATGTAACTCAGACATGTACTAGGGCATGTTGCGAAGCATGTCTACTCCAAACTTTGCCAAAACTTGCAATTTAGCTCTAAAACTTTGTAAAAATCCTTTCTAACTCAAATGAAGCTGAAATGTAACTTGAGAATCAAATATAAACCAATTAAGCACCATATCCTAGCTTAAATTTCTCCAAAGACAAGCAAATATAAGAGACAAACATATAGAAAGCATGACTAAATATGAACATATCATATTTTTCCCCTATACTTGAACTTTTGCTTGCCCTTAAGCAAAAACTCAAAAGAAAAAACTGAATGAGAAAAATCAAAACTTTAAAACCATCAAATTATAGAATCCTTAAATCATACTCTTGAGTAAAAGAGGTATAGAGAGGATTGAGACTTTAAGGGTCTTGAGAAGTTAACAAGACTAACGAGCATGTAATACCTTCAATCTAACACTTTTCAAAACAAAATAATTAATGGGAACAATTCATTCTCAAGCTAGCAACTCATATCTTTTGAAGCTAAAAGAGAGAACATCAAATTTTCATGCAAAGTAAAAAGCACAAACTACACTAAACTTAAGCTCACTATCCCTAACCTTTAAAACCATAAAACCATGGATTAGGCAATTAATTGAACTTTCTGCGTAAGATCAGTAAAAGGATCGGTAAAAGTGCTTAAAGCCATCATCATTTATATAGGTGTAGTGGGATCTTCAGTAGCCCTGACCTCAATACTCGACTCCACAGCCATAGGACCACGCCAGTCTCTCCAACCTCCTTAGTAGCAATGGTTGCCCTTAGAACTTTCTCTTCCACCCTCTGCTCAATAACTGCACCACTCGACACAATTCCCTCTTTAATAGCTCCAGCAGCTGATGTTCCGACTGTGGTGACCTCATCTTCCTCCTCTTCCTCCTGTACCTCATTCTAGGTCTTCAATATAAACTTCTCCAAGCCATCAAAAAGTGTGGTATTCTTCAACAACCTTATCGACCTTAATGAATCTATATTGGCCTGTCCTAGCCTCACCACCTCTATAATCAACCTTCCTGGAAAAAGAGACTCGAGGTTTCGGGCCATCATCTTCATGAACGCTCCAACACAAATTATTACGGCCCTCTAGGCAACGAACCTTCAATGGTCAAGTAAGACTTGTTAAACAAGTCAAAATATCTAGTTTAATACCTCAATTAGTTTGAATTACTAAGTCAAGCAAGTCTATTAAGGGTTAGACGGTTCCTAGGCCATTTTGGCACCTAAGTGTCACCAGGGGCAAAATGGTCATTTTGTACCTCAAGGTGATAGGTTTGGTATTTAAGCTCATAAGTTGTTCTTTTGGACCTTAGTGACAAGAAACTAAAGAGTTGGACTAAATTGCCAAGCCTTATAGCACTATTTCAATATGGGGTCTTTTTTGGCAAAATTAAAGAAGTTGTTTGGCTAAAGGTGGGAGGAAAGCATTTTAAACCTTTTTCAAGGGTTTAGGGCAACCTTCCATTTTCATAGCTCTTCCTCCTATCTTCAATTCCATGGCCAAATCTTCACAAAATCTTCAATTCTTGGTGGAAATCAAAGCCTCATAAAGAACCAATATGGAAAGAAGCTTGCTTTTGCATGGGTTGCTTGGTTTGAGCTCAGAATCACGTTTTGAAGCTAGGTAAGCTCTAGTTTTAGTTTGGACTTGTTGATTGTAAGGTGTTCTTGGTTTCATAAGGCTCAATGAGCTAGGGTCTAGCTTGGTTAAGCTTATTATGGTGCCATTGTGTTGAATTTGTATGGAACCATAGGAAAACCCTTTAGAGAAGCCATTTTGCTTCATTGGATGCCTGATATTGCTTGTTCTTCTCAATTGAGGTAAGGGAAGTTTACATACTCCTATAATTCATGTCTTAGTTACTTGAATGTTGGTTTCAAGTGGTTTGCAATATATGCATTGTTATGGTGAGATTTGTGTTATGATGGACTAGTGGCAATCAAGCTCTTGGGTAGTGCAATTGAGCCCATGATGCTTGGTTTGTTTGGCTTGATTATGGCCTATTGTAGTAGATCTAAGGATCTGGAGCTTGGCAAGGCTTGGTTTGAAGGTTTGGGTGGCTTGGGACGCCCCCAAACATGTTATGGACAAAGTTTGGAAATGCAAGGCTTAAGAGCATGGCGCTGTAGTGCCAAGGGGCATTGTAGCACCTAGAACATGATTTGTAACCCAAATAAAAAAGGCCTCTTGTGCTACAGTACCGGTTCTAGCACCTAGGCGCCAGCACTCGACAGCATTGACATACTGTAGTATTTTCACAATAACTTTTCACTCGAGTGTCTGATTGGGGCGATTTAACATTCCACGTGAAGCTAAAAGAAAGATCTACACCTTTCATGCTCAGTCAAGGCTAAATTTGCCTAGGTTTTTTTGTATTTCTATTCAAAGTGAAGGTCCAATGAGTGATTAAAAGGCCTTATGGTGGGAGGTGACCAATGGTACCCCCTTATAGCTCCTTAAAGCACTAGTTAGTGGATTAAGTTTTATTGGGTATAAAGAAAACATGAAGGAAAGTGATCTAAGAGGAGCTTGGAGCACTAAAATAAGAAGGGGGTTTAACACCATTGGTAGTCTAGTTGAAACCTTTGAGCGTAAGACACCAATGAGAAACCGTAGTGTACATGAGGGGTTCTATGAAACCTAGTAAATTGTGTCCATCTAAAGCAAATCTTAACATAATAGGGTGAACCAAGTAATGGTGGATAGTGGAACACCATGGATGAAGGTTTAGTGCACTTGTTGCCTTGCCAAGTTGTAACTTAAGGTACAAGTGAAAGCTTAGTATATCCTTGGTAGGTTAAATGGCAAGGCTTAGTACCTTGGTGCTCTAGGTGAGCTTATTAGCTCAAGACACCATGTGGGAGCCTAGTACGCCTAATTGGGTAGAGGCTTAGTACCGTAGCGGTGTAGGTGAGCCAATGGCTCAAGGCACTATATGGGAGCCTAATACACTTAGTGTGAGTTCCTTGGAACACTAACAAAGAGCATCCACCATGTTCACCTGTACAACAACAAAGAAAAGGATTTTCAGTGAGCTTAGCACACTAGGACATCAGCCAGCCAAGGCTTACTAGGAGTGAGTTAGGGGCCAAAACTCGCTAAGCACGGGGTGACATCCGTATGAGGACTAGGAAGAGGTAGGGTTCCAAGGGACTTAAATATATGTACATATGTTAGGCTTCAAACTACACAAGGCCCACAGTAGATTTCATACATTATATATATAAGTGTCATCAGGTTTTTGTTTGCAGGTTTTTAATGTTTCTTTGAAGGTACCTAAATCCCTTACTAGAAATCTTCAGATTCTCACTCCATTTAGTGTTGTTGTGCAGATTGTATCTACAAGGAGCCAATGACCTTAGAGGGTTGCTGAGCTACCATTTGTATTATAGGTACCCACCTAATGAATCGTTATCGATTCTAGTTTATTGTTGGTGGTCGAGTAGTATTTTAGTTGTTTTTAGGCATGTGCATAGTCATTTCTAATGTAATGATGCACATGCATGGTTATTTCTTATAGTAAATACACTTATGTTTTATTCTTTGGCTTGTGTTTTAAATTTGTTTTAATAAATTGCACGCAATGTTTTAGATTCTTTTTGTGTTTGTTACTTAAAGTCAAAGCAAGCTCATGTATGTTGCATTGTAGGTTAATAACTAAATGCATAAAAGGTTTTAAATGGGACAAGCAATTAACTAGCCAACTGTCACTAGTGTAGTACTTCGGTTTCGTAGTCTTCCTGGGAGGACCCCATTCAGGGTAGGGACACAACAGGCGATATCAGAGCAAGGCTTTAAACTCGAATAAGAGTCGTTGGGGGCTAGCTGAATGAGATCAGGATGTTGTCATTGCGCTAGGATAGTTAGCACTAACCAGTAGTTTGTATATCCTATGTGCACTATCTTACTTTGGTTGCACGTTGCATTGGTAAAACTAGGTTAGGTGTAGTTTCAGATGCTATAGGTTTCGAAGTGAATTCTAGCAGTTTAGTTTTGGTAACATTGGGGTAGATTATTCAACTTGCTCCAAGGTAGTGGCAACACCTTGGTGCAAATAGTGGGATGTGACCACCATCTTAGGGGAAGCTTTTTAGAACCTCAGAATGAGGTAGGCAACGTTATTCATAGAGGCAGAAGGTGTGGACCTCCAAGCTGAGGAATTCCCCATAGTTTCAGGAGTTGAACCCACCAACTATGGATGGGTTAGGCAACACCAATGGAGGTGAGGATGCACTGACCAAGACAAGAAAGCTTTTGCTCAAGCACGCTACATAGCAGAGTAAAGAAGCACTCTCATACCCTTTTTCTATGAGAGTAGGAGCTTGAGGTCAAAACCAACAAGGCCTTAAGCTTGCAATATAGAGGTTCTCTGTGAGTATAGATGTGGAGTTACTGACAAGTGGTTCGGTAAGGCATCAAGGCTCGGAAGGGAGTTAGTGGAGGCAGACACATGGTCAGCAAGGTGGAGGTTGGGTAGAGAACCTGAGCAATAGGAATGACTGTCATGGACCAAGGGATAGTATCTAATTTGTAGTCACCATCTTGAGGTTAAGTGGAATCGAGGGCTACCAAGATAACTTATGGGAGAAAAGTGCTCGACTAGTAAGGCTAGCCAAGTAAGTGAAGGACTAAGTTCAAGATAGGGCCGAGGAACTTGTGGTACCTGTTAGTTACTTTTTGTGCCAATAAGTTTATGGAAATTTGAACCATAAGTCAGGAATGACCAAGCGATGCTAGGAAGATTAAGCCTCGCCTAGACCCTTCAGGGTAGAGTTAAATAGGCCCGTGTAGAAGATTTCATTATGAACGGTCAAGAGATGGCTTAGGATGGCCGTAGTGAAATATCCCACCTAGCTAAGTGATTCACTTAGTAGTTTGAAAGTGCCAAGTCTGGTATAAGTACAATTGTGCTCAGGAACTTATGCAATGACTCTAGTAGTTGTCATGGCCAGCCTAGCCCTTGGCCCATTCGGGCTCAATTACATAACTATGCAGCGGAATTCCACAAAAGGGGCATTTAAACAATATTAAACATATGGGCATGAACCCCAGGATATTACTAGTACTAGCTCATTAATGATTTACTTAAAGGTTGATATTGGGCTCTCGGAAACAAGCTAGTACTTATGTGGAACTTGTGTGTTCATTTCAAGCTCATTATCAAACATAGCCAAGTACATGCATGGCAACCAAAACACCAATCCAAGTTTTGGAACTTGTTTATTATGCACATGTTTTCATAAACAAGCATAGGCTTATAAACATATGATTATGCAAATCCATCATCAACTTTACTTAGGCCCAACTGTCTGTGTACAAGCCATTAACACAAGTTTGGTCATTTAGACAATACCAACATCATAGCACATGTGCAAACATGGCAAACCACACAAATAGCCAAAGAACACACTTTCCACCTTAGAGACTTTGTTCCCACAATTTAGACTCCAAGTCTTACACATAAAGTCCACACTTATTAGCTTGTTACACAAGCAACCCATAATACTTAGAATACTTAAAATATTGAGCAAACACATATGTACACAAACCTTTACCAATAGAAACAGTATAAAATACTCTTGACCTTAGTGCCTTTCAAGTAAGCCTTTTTCCTAAAAAAAATGTAGAGAATCGCAGGTGAGTTATAAACTCAGTAAGGATTCCATACAGCTCATCAAGCCTAACATAGCAAAGAATAACATGGAAAAATATACTCCATGCTTCTGCAAAGAAAACACGAAGACAAAAAAAATACATGATGTATGCATATAATAATAATCATCATAATCGGGGTTAGCATGCACATCCAAACATAGAAGCATACAAACACACACACCACTTAACACCATATTCCTTTAAAGGGCAGAGCAAGCATGAACATATTTTCTGTATTAATCTAAGATCTCATTATGCTTGGGAATTGAGTTGGCCGACCCAATTCCTAGCCGTAATGCTTGCACGGAGCTAGCTAGCATAGAGTTGTCTAAGCAATAAAACATAGCCTTCTGTAGCACTCTTAGGATCACATGGCATTCAATATCCATCACGCAGAGGCCTAAATACTCAAAGAGTATGGGAATCCTTACCATAAAATCCTTAGCAACTTTGTTGCCCGAAAGCTTTAAAAGCTTGTTTCTTTGCCTTTTCCTCGCTTATCGTAGCTAGAACTTAATTTCTAGCTTGAGAACCTACAATGGCTGAATTATTAGCAAATATATTCTTGCATCACTATGGCTCGAAAGCTTACATATACCAAGAAAACTTGGTGGAACACACAATACCTCAACCAAATGAGGTATGGCTGAATCTTTATGCTTGATTTCCTTCAAGCTTCCTCCCGCCACTTTATTCCTTGCCTTGGAAGACTTTAGAAGCTTATGAATATTGAGGACACAAGCTTCACACTCAAGAACACCAAGAGAAATACTTGGCCGAATGGTATTGTGGGAGAAAGAATTAGAGAAGTTTTTGAGCTTTAGGAGGAGAGAATTAGTGTTTTAGAGTAAGTAAGTGAAATGAGTGAAATGGAGACTAAAATGGAACTTGTATGGCCGACCATGGGAGTATATATAAAGTGAAACCAGGTGATTCACATGGGGGTGAGTGGGAGACAAATTGGAAGACTTATGTGGGTGGTGGGTGATATAGTCAAAAGTAGGGGACAAATTGGAAGACTTTGGTGAAAGTTGGGAGAATTTGTCAAAAGTGGGAGACAAGTAGGTAAGGGAAGGAATCCTAAGTAATGAGTTGGATGGGAGGTGGATTAAAATAATGGAAAATGGAGGGAGGTGGCAGCCATGACATCCAATGCCTTTAAAATTGGCTAATCCCCCTCTCAGTCCCTCAATTCCTCACATTTGGGCAATTGAGCCCAACCACCGAAAGTCCTCTTTGTCCAATTGAGTCCCTCACCTTAATTTTTCATCATGTTACTTGGCCTAAGCCAAGTTTAAATTCTGAGAATGTCCAACACTCATTATACTCCCCGGTCCCACTTAATTTAGTATCTCCCAATCTCAATGAGATTAATTCCTGATTTAGGGAATTTTTTTTTAAGCCTTAAATCCTTATAGCCCAAGGTTTAATTACTTAGGATTTTGTGGGCATTACAGTAGTAATTGGCATTCATTGGAGTACAAGAAAGTCAAAGGATGAAACCATATTCAGAGAAGGTTGGGTTAAGCTAGTTGAGAGCCCAAAGTAAGTGTGAGTTTTATTGGGCCCTAGTGCCTCACAAAGGAAAGGCCAGTGACTTACAAGACTAGATAATGAGCTAGTGGGTAAGGCTAACAACTCCAAGGGATAGTATGCATCCTAAGGTGCATAGGAAACACTTTGATGCAATGGGTAGAGTTGTAGCAAATGAGCCCCCCAAAGAGTTTCCTGTGGTTGGCCACCACCCGATAGGGAACCGAGTAAAGTGATGAAGTCATTTCTCTCTCCTAGGAAAAAAAATTATGTTGTGGTGTTAGATTATATCCATACATCATCCTAATGAAAGCTTGGGATGGTGTTGTTCATGGTATGGTAGTCATATATGGAAGTAAAGGTGGTCCTCTTATGATCATAGTTTGACCAAGTAGTTAATGATCATTAGAAGGTACCAAGTACGTTGGTAGGAATGAAGTGCCGAGTTACCTAAAAAAGTGAAGACTTAGTGTGTAGGCTTTCATGCACCAAGGGTATTATGAGTTGATCAACTGATGCGTCAAGACCTTGGTTCAGGTAGCATATTGGTATCCCGTTATTAGGTGCTAGGAGACCTAAGTTGCAGAGGCATAGGTGAGACCTAAGGACAGCCGACCACTTAAAGGTTCTGGGACTTGTGCCAAAGAAATTTTCTCTAGTAGCAATACGAGTGTAAGGGACTCCAGAATGGTAAAGGCAATAGGATTACAATGCTCAGGTAGTGCATTTGTATCCCACATGGTGCACTAGGATGCCTGAAGTATGGGGGCCATCTAAGAGGATTATCAAAGACTCATACTCTGGCATGTGCTAAGACTTAAAACTCTTGGTAGACTATTTGATTGGAAAAGCCCTAGAGTATAGTGGAGCTTGGAGTGGAGTATGCCTTGGGTGCTAGGAGTGTGTTATGGCGAGGCCATAGTACACTAGTGACAGACTTAGTCTAGTGGCTGTTTGGAGTGTCAAGTAGTAAACCTAAAATGAAGAACCATGAGTGTGAAAGTTAGTGGACAAGTTTCATGCTTGTTAAGTTATTTTGCACTAAGGGGTTTGGTATGGGAGAACTAGGGTTGAGCCTAGGTTAAGACTTTTAATGTAAAAGTGCTGGTGGACAAGTTGCAAACTTGTTAAGCTAACTTGTGCTAGGAGGTTTGGCACCAAGGGAAGTAAGGAGAAGTTGTAGGTTATCGGACTTACTAGAACAAAGTTCAGTTATCATAGGTCCTTCAATAGTGTCTGTATGTTGAGGATAGTGGAGTATCATACCATAGTCCTCAAACTGAAGTAGCACTAAGGTGCTTTTAGACCAAGCAAGCTCAAGCAAGGTGGGGGGACCATGAGCCATGTAGTTAAGGTTGCTAGTTTGCATGAGCACAAACTATAGCATCAGCTATAGTACCTATATAGGTGAGCACTCGACTTGAATGTCAAAGGGAATTAGTTGAGCAAGTTGGGTAGGTGAGCACCGGGCCAGTAGTTGTGAAATTGGCACCCTTTGATAGGTTTGAACGGGATATCCTGGCACCATATCCTAGGTTTCATCTCAAGGTGGGAGATCCAATTCAGAGGACTGAATTCTCCAAGGTAGGGAGAATGTTATGGCCTTCTAGGCAATGAACCTTCAATAATCAAGTAAGACTTGTTAAACAAGTCAAAATCCCTAGTTTAATTCATCAATTAGTTTGAATTAACAAGTCAAGTAAGTTTAGTATGGGTTAGACGATTCTTAAGCCAATTTGGCACCTAAGTGCCACTAGTGGCAAAATGGTCATTTTGTACCCTAAGGTGATATATTGGTATTTAAGCTCATAAGTTGTTCTTTTAGACCATAGTGACAAAAAACCAAATAGCTGGACTAAATTGCCAAGTCTTATGGCACTATTTGAGCATGGGGTCTTTTTGGCTAAATTAAAGAAGTTGTGTGGCTAAAGGAAGGATAAAGGCATTTTAAACCATTTTCAAGGGTTTGGGGCTTCAATATTCATCATCTTCAACCTTCCATTTTTGTAGCTCTTCCCCTCATCTTCAATTCCATGGAATAATCTTCTAAAAATCATCAATTCTTGGTGGAAATCAAAGCCTCATGAAGAACCCAAGTAGAAATAAGCTTGTTTTTGCATGAGTTGCTTAGTTTGAGCTAAAAATCACGTTTTGGAGCTGGGTAACCTCTAGTTTTAGTTTGGACTTGTTGATTTTCAATTTTTCTTGGTTTTTTGAGCTTCCATGAGCTAGGGTCTAGCTTGGTTGAGCTTATTTTGGTGCCATTGTGTTGAATTTGTATGGAACCATAGGAAAACCCTTTAGAAGAGCTATTTTGCTTGGTTGGATGCTTGATATTGCTTGTTCTTCTCAATTAAGGTAAGGGATTTAGTTTACATATTCCTACAATGCATGTCTTAGTTACTTGAATGTTAGTTTCAAGTGGTTTGCAAGATATGCATCGTTATGGTGAGATTTTTGTTGTGATCGACTAGTGGCAATCAAGCTCTTGGGTAGTGCAATTGAGCCCATGATGCTTGGTTAGTTTGGCTTGCTTATGGCCTATTGTAGTAGTTCTAAGGATTTGGAGCTTGACAAGGCTTGGTTTGAAGGTTTGGGTGGCTTGGGATGCCCCTAAACATGCTATGGATGAAGTTTGGAAGTGCAGGGCTTAGGGGCCTGGTACCGTGCCACCAAAGGGTGTTGCAGTGCCCAGAACACCCTTTGGAACCCGAAGAAAAATGGTCTCTGGCACTATAGCACCTATTCTAGCGTGTAGGTGCCAACACTCGACAGCATTAACATGCTGTAGTATCTTCACCATAACTTTTAGCTCGAGTGTCCAATCAAGGTGATTCAATATTCCACATGAAGCTAAGAGAAAGATCTACATCTTTCATGCCTTCACTCAAGGCTGAATTGGCCTAGGTTTTTTTTTTATTTTTCTTCAAAATGAAGGGTCAATGTGTGCTTCAATGGCCTTAAGGTTGAAGGTGACCAATGGTACCTTAGTACCCCTTATAGCTCCTTAAAGCACTAATTAGTGGATTACATGTTATTGGGTACAAAGAAAACATGAAGGAAAGTGATCTAAGAGGAGCTCAGAGCACTATAATAAGGACATTAAGAAAGGTTAATGGGGTTTACACCATTGCTAGTCTAGTTGGAACCTTTCAGCATAAGACACCAATGAGAAACCCTAGTGTGCAAGTGGGGTTCTATGAAACCTAGTAAATTGAGTCCATCCAAAGCAAATCTTACCATAATAGGGTGAACCAAGTAATGGTGGATAGTGGAGCACCATGGATGAAAGCTTAGTGCACTTATTGCCTAGCCAAGTTGTGAGTTGAGGTACAAGTGAAAGCTTAGTGCATCCTTGGTAGGTTAAATGGAAAGGCTTAATACCTTGGTAGTCTAGGTAAGCTTATTAGCTTAAGACACCATGTGGAGCCTAGTATGGCTAATTGGGTGGAGGCTTAGTACCATAGCGGCCAAGGTGAGCCAATGGCTCAAGGCACTATATAGGAGCCTAGTACACCTAGTAAGAGTTTCTTGGAACTCTAAAAAGGAGCATCAACCATGTTCACCTATACAACAACAAAGGGAAGGATTTTTAATGAGTTTAGCTCACTAGGACATTAGCAAGCCAAGGCTTACTATGAGTGAGTTAGGGGCCAAAAACTCGCTTTGCATAGAGTGACACCCATGCAGAGTGACACCCATGCGAGGACTAGGAAGAGGTAGGGTTTCAAGGGACTTGAATATATGCACATATGTTAGCACTCAAACTGCATAAGGTCCACAGTAAATTTCATATATTATATATTTGATTGTCCTTAGGTTTTTGTTTGCAGGTTTTTCATGTTTCTTTATAGGTACCCAAATCCCTTACTGGGAATCTTTGGATTCTCATTCCCTTTAGTTTTGTTGTGCAGATTATATTTGTAAAAAGCTAATAACCTTAGAAGGTTGTCTAGCTAACAATTGTATTATAGGTACCCACCTAATGAATCGTTATTGATTCTAGTTTATTGTTGGTTATGTGTTGTACTAACTATAGTTGGCTTACAGCCTTGCAGAGGCTAGTGGCATAAGGATGGACATAGTGGACCATGGATCTTAGTAGTAGTCCTTCAGTATATGTTTGTATGCTAGTTTGGCCTCCAATGTCTCTAGACCAAGTAGCATTTTAATTGCTTTTGGGCATGTGCATAGTCATTACTAATGCAATAATACACATGCACAGTTATTACTTGTAGTAAATACACTTATTTTTTATGCTTTGACCTGTGTTTTAAATTTGTTTTAATAAATTGCGCACAATCTTTTAACTTCTTTTCATGTTTGTTACTTAAAGTCGAAGCAAGCCTATGTATGCTGCATTGTAGGTTAATAACTAGATGGATGGAAGGTTTTAAATAGGGCAAGTAATTAACTAGCCAACTGCACTAGCACGAGACTCCGGTTCCATAATTTTCCTGGAAGGGCCCTATTCGGGGCAGGGATGCACAAATAGCCCTAGTCCTCATGTGGCAAGCTATGTCTCTCACCCACCAAAAAAAGGCTACACCCAAGTGACAATGCACTTAACGAATAATGCAATAAGGTAAAACAAGTCCATCTTTGTCATCACATCCGTGCTCTTCCTCCTACCGGCAATGGAGTTGGTGATCAATTAATGCACTTATTAGACTGTCGACAATCTTAACATGAATGCCTTGGATGTCGTGGGCCAGTAGACAGTTGCATCCTTAGTAATATTGTGCCAAAATTTATTCAAAGTAGGGGTGGTGGCACCAAACTCACAAATCGAGCCTTGATGCTTAACAATATCAATGAACTCCTAGGCATAAAAACTACAATGCCACCTAAGCTCATCCAAACTCATCTTGAAGTCCCTCTCTCCTAAACAGAACTTCTCCACATCTAGCTGTGTCCAACTGATGTTAGTTGTGTCAAATTTGAGCATGCTAAAAAACAGCAATAAGGGATCATATGCAATCCATGCAACGCAATCAAGTCCAGAAGCTTGTTCAGCTACCCAAGGGCTATAAAACCATGGTTACAAATTAGTGTATAAGACTAAAAAGGATCCTAGTGGAAATATTAAGATGTTTAAAGTTAGACTAGTTGCCAAAAAGTACACTCAAAGAGAAGAAATTGACTTTGTTGATTTGTTTTCTCCTGTGTCCTCTAAAGACTTATTTTGAGTTATTATGGCGCTTGTAGCTCATTATAATTTAGAGTTACTCCAGATGGACATTAAAACCACCTTTCTAAATGAGAACCTAGAAGAATAGGCTATATGAAAGAAACTGAAGGTTTTAAGGTAGCTGGTCATATCATATGTAGACTATTAATGTCAATTAATGGTCTGAAGCAAGCTTCTCATCAATGGTACCTAAAGTTTACTAAGGTAATTACGTCATTTGGTTTTGTGGAAAACCAAGGCAATAGACGCATATATTAAGATTAATGGGAGCAAAATTATCTTTCTAGTCCTTTATATGGATGATATTTTGCTCACAACAATTGATCTAGGTATGCTGCATGAGGTTAAGCAGTTTTTGTCTTAGCAATTTGACATGAAGGATCTTGGTAAAGCACCTTTTACTCTTGGAATTAAAATCCACAGGGACAGATCATAGAACTTATTGGATCTCTCTCAAAAATCATACATTGAGTGGATATTGAAATGATTCAATATGAAAAACTATAAACCTTCGAATGTGCCAATTGCTAAGCATGAAAACTTGAGCTTGACACAATGTCATATGAATGATCGTAAGAAAGAATCTATGAAGGATGTGCCACATGCTAGTGTTGTTGAGAGCCTGATGTATGCTCAGGTTTGCACTAGACTGGAATCATATTTACAGTAGGTCTCCTAGTGAGATATTTGTCAAATCCTAACCATAACCACAACCATTGGGTTACTGCAAAGAAAGTTATGAGATATCTAAAGGGGGCCAAAGATTACATGTTGAACTATAAAAGGGTTGAGAATCTTAAGCTAGTTGGTTATATAGATTCTGACTATACCGACTGTAGAGATGAAAAAAAGTCCACATCATGGTATATTTTCATATTGGCAAGTAGTGTAGTTTCATGGAAAAGTGTCAAACAGACACTTGTGACATCTTCTACCATGCATGTTGAGCACATAGTGCATTTTGGAGCTCATACACAAACCGTATGATTGTCGAATCTCATCACTGAAATGTATATCATGGATTTGATTGCTAAGCCCATTCGATTATTCTATGATAATCTTGTAACAGTGCTATTTTACAAGAACAATACAAGTATTTCTAGGGTTAAGCATTTGAAAGTCAAATATATAACCATTAAGGAGCAACCAAGAAAATGTGAAGTTGTGATATAACATATTGGGATTGAGTATATAGTTGATGATCCTCTGACCAAGGGATTTTGCCTTGAAGGTTTTAGCGGCCATGTTACTAATATGGGATCAGTAAAGTCCTTTGATGCACTTGGTTAATGGGAGTTATATGTAGTTGATTTATTACTTTGTTTTGAGTACACATTTGACTTATGTATTTTTTAAGACATTTTATAATGAATGATGTTTTTTAGTCATAAAGTTTCTTTATTATGAAATGTTATAAAGTCTTAAGATGAATGCCAATCTTAAGCAAAGGCTTGGGGCATTATTGGTTGTGGCCTTATGGTTGTATGTCTAATGTGACACATAAAGGGGTACCTCAAGATACATAAAGTTATAAAGACATACAAGCACAATAAAGAGTGATAAAAGATTTCTCACGCTTGCTTTTGATGATTAAAGAGAAAAATCAATGAGAACAATACAATTAGATCATAAAGTGAAGGTTGTTGTCACTTGCCACACTTCTACATCATGTTCATGTCGATAAGCTATATTAATGTGTTTGACCACTGAAGGTCTTGCATTGCTAAATAATGCAGTTGCTGTCACTACCCATTATTTAAAACTTTATTAGGTAGAATAGTATCTAAAGTTGTTTTATAACCAATTATTTTTTTAAATAAAACACTCATAAAATTTTTTTAATTGTCATAATTTGCAAAAATGGTTTTGCTTTCAAATAATTGACAATTAATATGCCGAAGTGGGAGAATTGGAATTTTCTTATATTTGGGCTATATTAATTGTATTTATTTTTACTTAATTAGATTAAGAATTAAAATTGGTTAAATAAAACATATAGAGCCCATATAGTAACTAATCTAAAAACAGGTTAATGACTCCAATTATGATAAAAGATGTGGGTTTATCTAAGTGTGAGTCAATAGAGTCCATGTGGCCAACAACAGATAGGCCCATGAACTTTTATATAAATAGAGAACTAGGTTCCTCCCTTAGATAATTTATTAAGGCAAAAGTTTTCATTGTATGTGAAAATATTTTTCTATTGATTGGAAGTACTGCCAATTAGAATAAAGGAGGAGCCTTGTGCATTCATCAATATTGTTTCCACTACATTTATTGATAGAGCCTAAATTAGGTCAACTATTTTGTTTATTCCAATTTAATTTGTATATTCTACGCTCTCATGTGTGATCTTAGATGGCTAGAAAAATTAAAAAGATTACATGAATCCTTTCCATCACAATAAGAAGTCCTTGTAGCTATTTTCAAAGGGAAGAATAAAACTAGGGGGCCATTGCAAATAAACAAAATTAGAGAAAGGTCAAACAAGTACACAAATATGGAATGCCATTACTGTAAAAAAAAATACATCAAGTATTTCTACTGGAAATTCAAGAATGATTAAAAGAATTAAGGACTCAAAACAAAGGACAACGATGATGGATGAACATGAAAATGTTGTCAATGAGTTCAACATTATCCTTAATGGTGATATTGTCAATTTTGTAACCCATAAGACTAGTTGCATGATTGATAGTGGTGCTATCATTCATATTACAAACAATTCTTCTCATTTTATACACTAGGTGATTTTCATGTTATAAGAATAGGAAATGAAAAGTTACAACGAAAGGAAATGTTTCTCTAGAGACTGAGAATGATACATGATTAGTCTTGAAGGATATCAGACATGTTTTAGATCTACATTTGGATCTAATTTCTATAGGCAGACTTGATTATAAAGGTTATTGTAATACCTTCTTTAATGGCCAATAAAAGCTCACTAAAGGATCTTTAGTGGTAGCGAGAGGAACAAAGTACTCAAAACTACACATAATGTCAGCAAAGTTATCCTAGGACATTCTGAATACAATGGGGAATTATAGCATAATAGAGTTATCACATCAACAAATGAGTCATTTAAGTGAGAAAATCATGACTTATCTAGCCAAGAAGAACACATTACTTGGATTCGATCAGGTCCATTTAAAAAAATGTGTTGACTTTTTAGCAGGAAAGCAAGACAAAGTGGCTTTCAAGAATTCCCCTCTTTTGAGAATGAATAATGTATTAGATCTAGTACACTCAGATTTGTGTGGACTAATCCCAAAGCCACTTGGTGATGCACGATACTTTGCAACTTTTATTAATAAACATTCTTGAAAGACATAAATATACACTTTGAAATTAAAAGATCAAGTGTTTAAGGTTTTCAAGTGATTTCTAACTTGATTGAGAGGCAAACTAGCAAGAAGCCTAAGAAATGTGGATGGCAATTCCTTGACTAGTTGTAGATTTGATATCACGGAAATGTGGGCCGTACTTTGTGATTCTACATTTTGTAGGGTTGGATTTTGTACAATATGCTTTGGCAAATCCAACATTTGCTAGCGATTTATGCATTTTTTTACTTTTATTTTTTATTTTTATGGAAAAAAAGGAAGATCAAAGACAACAACTACACAGTGTTCTTGCCTCTATTAAACGGAGCAGTGAGTATAACATGGGATGAAACGTGACTACTAGGGACTGGATGGCTGCCATCTAAACCTACTTGAGACACAACAGAGGCAACATCCAGCTGAACACACTTCTTTAAACTTTCAAGGCAATAATTAAAAGACAGAAAGGTCTTCCATATCTCCTTTCCTAACTTTGTGAAGCCATTAGCAGCTTGGTTACCAGTCTTGGCACATAAGAGAGCTGGCACACCCTTATGCTGCCCATCAAAGACCTACATTATAACACAATATTTTTTAAGTACAGGGAAGGGGTCACTACTAAAAAAACTAATTTTACCAACTGTTATTACCAATGATTATAAGTTAGAAATTGTTGGTTTTCCAACTTACAGCAGTTGGTAAAAAGAAGTTGGTAAAGCATGTGTTGGAAGTTTTGTTACCAACAATCTAGACTGAAGCAATTGGAAAATTCTAACTTTAAACAATTGGTAAAAGTAATAGTTGGTATTTCCAACTGTTTCAATAATTGCAATTGCCAAAACTTTACCAGCTATTTGAACAATTGGTAAGTTACCAACTATTTAAGCGATTGGTAAGTTATCAACTGTTTGAGGAGTTGGCAAACTGCCAAACTTACTAACTGTTTAAGCAATTGGTAACTTACCAACTGGTTGAGCCATTGGAATTTTTCCAACTATTTAAGTAGTTGGTAACTTACCAATTGTTAAAAATCTTTAGATGTTACTAACAGCTTTAATAGTTGGTAATTTGCCAATGATTCAAACAGTTGGTAAAGTCTGATTCTATTTAGTTACCAATGGCCCCAAATAGTTGGTAACCAATTTCATTTTAATTCACTATTGTAAAACTTTTTATCTACAAATTTAAATATGAAAGCAACATCACATCACAAATTAAATATGACCCAAAACAACAAAAATCCCATTTACTAAAAATCACACACAACTAATACATCATACTAACAAACTCTCATTAAGGTAATGCTCCATACATTCAGCCTGTAGCAAGTTTTCACAAATAGAAATTAAAATACTCAGAAGTCCATACATCTAGGATTGGAATGACCTCATACCTTATGCATTATGAAGTCAGGCCGACCCTAACTCCACATCATCATCTAATCCAAATTCATCATTGTAGTGTGTTACCAGCAGAAGTGGAGGACAAAATAGCTTCAGGGATTGATATATCATCTCTAACTGAGCTTGGGTAGCTTATATTTAAGCCTTGTTCGCCTCCATCTAAGCTTGCTGCCTTCTTTTCAGCCACTTTAACTTCTTCCCATGAAAAGCTAAGTTTCTTGCAGTCTGCTCTACCACAACACGCTAAACATGTTCATTTAACTCAGATGTTTGCATTACATCTGTTGGTGGGAGGGCTCTATCAAATATGGGGCATCAACATCTAGGAATTGCGCATTACTCTGATCCAAGCCCAAACACAATCCATTTTTTTCTTCCTCCGACTATAGAACTAAATATGGCTACCTCATCAATCTCTGCTGCACTTCCTGGATCATCCCCTAGTTGTGTTTGATACTCAATCTTTGACGTCACCCTTGCCTAGACAAAACAGTAAAGTGAAAGGCTAATATACACCATAAAACAATACAGGACAATCAGCAAATGACATCAAAATTAAAAAATGCATTCACTGTACTTACTGTAACTTCTTCTAACCTCTTATTCACATATTCTCCATTCTTCTTTATATGAATGGCTTGGTGAACCTTGAACAAGATTGGGTCTTTCTTCTCGGGGTCTCTCACTCTCTAAGAAGAGTCATGCACACTAGTATAGTGTTGGATCTATGGGTAGTTTGAAAAGTATATAGGTACATTTTACCATTCATTTACAGTGTCTAGTAACCGAGAGTGACCCGCCTGCATATGTAGCATTTCATGAGCTAGACTCAAAATGATCATCACTAAATGATGCTCACATTGCCTTAAACCTAGCAATCTTTTCCTAGAACTCGGGTATAGCCCACCAGGCCACCATATCCGCGTACACGGTGCCAGTCATGAATGCAGCCTTCGCACACTGCTTGATAAGATTAGTCATGCGACGAATTTCTGCCATGACACTCTAGTAATGCTTAGCACTCAATATATGTCATATCCGATACACCTCATTATGGTGGTTCGAATCTCACTCACATTTCCTCTGTAAAATTTTAAAATGTTAGAAATATTGTTAGATTGTAATGCATACACAAAGTAAAACCTCTTAAGTTATAAGTATATTATTTAAGAAAATTTATCTATACCTCAAAAACATAGCACCACTACTAAATGTCTATTGCCAGTACATGTGGCCAGCCACGATATGGCTTAAAGTGGCTCGTGAAGCATGGCATGACCAACCTAGTAGCTTCAAGTGGAAGGAACCTGGATAGAAAAATTCTATATAAAATTATCAACTGAATATTGTTATGACCATTCATCATTTATTTATTTTAATATTTATATAAAACAAAGTCCTACATTCTTTACTATGGAAATGGTAAATGTTGTATACTTACATGTTGCCATGAAGGACAATCCTCAATCAAGGATGGGCTAGGGTCTGAGATACTTAGGATTTTGGAGTAGCCTACGGCTCATCATCTGATCCGGGAGGAGGCCTAACATGGTGCCTGGCCCGAGGGCGACAGTCATGGAAATCATCACTATCAACTAAAACTCTCGTTCGAAAGTGTAACTGAGATTGGGGGATGGTATTTGGTACATGTGCGGCTGGTGTTTGTTCCACCTGATCTTCTCGTGCTACAAAAGAAGAACTACTAGTTCGCTATCTTCCAAGTTCTTCAGCCAATGCCTCATTTGTCTGTGCATACCGGCATTGTCAGATAGGATCAAATCACACAATTGTTTAGAATCAATTTCAATAAATAAGGAAATATCTCCCATATGGGCTGCCATTCGAAGCCCTTTAAAGAGGCCCCAAAGCTCATCTTGGAGGGTAGAAACTTCCCCTAATTTCTTAGCAAAACCAGTGACAAAGTTCCTCATATGATCCCGAATTAAAACCCCAACTCCTGCCTTAGCTGCAGCGGGATTAACTGCTCCATCAAAATTTAGTTTAAAAATACCTACAAGTGGAGGTGACCAGAGAGGGCAGTACTTCTATTCAGTCCTTCTATTTTTCAAAAGAGTTACAAAATGATCAAAAAATAAGTTATTAAAAGTTACCAACATTTTCACAGGAGGGAGCAAATGTGGAAAATGGTGTAAAAAGTTTTACACACTTTAATTTTTGTCTTAGCCAACTTTATAATCAGAGTACTAAAAAGTGCAAACTATAACGTTCACATGCTTGTTTAATTAATTCGAGAAATGAGGGCCAACTGCGTTTATTTCCACTAGTAAATTAATGTTTGTTTTTTTTATCATTTTAGTGAATACATTTTTTTGGAATTTAACATTCAACTTACTTTTTCTTTGAAGTACAGAAACAAAATTAAATAAGAATATTTTTAAAAGAAGCTATAAAGGTATTTAACTTTCTGATGATGTTAAATGTTGACAAACAAAAAAAACTATTTTAATATAAAATAACCAAAATCAAGGTATACAGTTTAATTTTGAAGACTAAACTATGTCAATAAACCATTTATTACACACACACACACACACACACAATATATATTATATTCTTTTTCAAAATTACCATTGACAAATGACACAATCGACTTTAAATCATTCTGAAATCTTAGACAGGATTATTTTAATCTTGGGGTGAAATTTAAACACAATCATCTTAATTTTATATGAAATGTTTAAAACTATGTAAGGTTTAATTAACAATATGAAAGTTTGAAAACCAGTCTAAGTTTTTTTATTTCTTCTCTTTTATTTCATACCTTTACATATTTGAGTGGCTTAAAAAGGAGAACGAAATTTGTAAACGAAAAATTATATATATATAAAACTGCGAACATCTAAAAATATAAAAAATAATAGGAAAAGTTAAAACAATTTGGATGGGGGAACATTATCTTTTTCAAAATCACTTGAAGTGATAGAAGATCCAAAAATTATAACTTCTTTTACCCTCTTTATTTCTCCTTTGGTAGAAAAGGAAAATAATTGGAAAAGTACCAACACTAGCATATGCGAGCACAGTGCAATTAGGACATTTACAAATGCAATTGAAACACGTAGAGAGGTTAGAAAGTGGCATCGATTTTGTAATCCATGAAATACATCTCCCTTGTCCCTCACCACATCCCCAACCAAAAGAAAAAACCCAAAAAAAAAGAAAAAGGAAAAATAAAAATTAATTAATTCCAGTAATTTCTCGCCCATATATCACCACCACTCTTCTCGTGCTTCCCTTCATCTTTACAAGTACTTTCTTGCTCTTGCATGTGAATTTTCCTCTTCAATTCTTATCAGGACTTCTCTTGGCAACCTTACTGATCCTCCAGAAAATGTTGAGCAATGAACTTGCCGTCATGGTCGTCCAGACTCGAACCGAAACTCTTCCATCACCTCCCGAACATTTTGGTAATCGTAATACTTCTTCCAACGTCGTACCATGTCCCGAAGATCTCTTATCCGAAAAACAACAACAACAACAACAACAAGAACATATTATTAGGTTTTCTATTTTGAGGCAATCCTTACGTCCCGTTACACTTAAGGTGAGTATAATGTTGTCGGACATTTCACCCCTCCCATAAACATGTAAATTTGAAATAAAATTTTCTCGTATTAATATGTATGTATATATCTATTTGTATCCGTGCAGTTTGATGATGTTGCATATTATATCACGTCAAATCGCACCAGATCAGTTGGAAGCTGCTGCGGACGAGACAAACCGAAGTCGACCAAAACTGTACTTAATGGTGTCAGCGGCGTCGTCCGACCGGGGGAGTTACTTGCGTTGCTTGGTCCGTCCGGCAGCGGCAAAACCACTCTCTTGACGGCACTTGCAGGCCGTCTACCGGGAAAATTCTCAGGCTCCATAACCTATAACGGGCGACCATTTTCCAGCGCCATGAAGCGAAACACGGGCTTCGTTGCCCAAGACGACGTTCTCTATCCCCACCTGACCGTTATTGAAACCTTGACTTACGCCGCCTTGTTGCGGCTCCCTAAGGAGCTTAGCCGAGCGGAGAAGATCGAGCAGGCGGAACTGGTCGTGACCGAGCTCGGGCTGACTAGGTGTCGGAATAATGTAGTGGGGGGGCTTCTGCTCCGGGGCCTGTCTGGCGGGGAGCGGAAGCGGGTTAGTATCGGTCAGGAGATGTTGGTGAACCCTAGTTTGTTGTTGTTGGACGAGCCTACATCCGGGCTCGACTCGACGACGGCCCTGAGGATTGTGACCATCTTGCGGGGGTTGGCTCGGGGTGGTCGGACCGTCATCACCACCATCCACCAGCCGTCGAGTCGGCTGTACCGGATGTTCGATAAGGTGGCTGTGCTGGCGGATGGGTGCCCGATCTACAGCGGGCGAGCTGCTCAGGTAATGGAGTATTTGGGTGCGATTGGTTACACACCCGGGTTAGATTTCATGAATCCCGCTGATTTTCTGCTGGATCTTGCAAGTGGTAAGAAGTTACTTTATTGCAATTAATGTTGATAATACTAGTGGCATATTGAATTTTGTTAAATTAACGAAATACGGAAAACTCATATAGTATATAAATGGTAAAAATCATTGTCTAAATAAGGTTGTTTGTCATTTATCAGTTGTACGTCCTCACAACTTAAGATCATTAACTTACATCTATTTATAATAATGAGATGTATTTGTTTAATTATAAAAATTATTTATCTGGTTCGGACATATCTTTGTCGAAAATGAAGATAATTTTGGTTAGTTTTGAGAAATATTCATTCCATTATGAATATATGTTTATTTCTTAGATGAACTTATCTAGTTCTAAGATATATTTAACATGATTGGGATTATCTTGTCTAAGTTTGAGGTATAATTGTTTCACTTTAATTGTATATCTATTTCTCATATTCATTTATCTAATTCTAATGAACATTTATCAACTTCTGATAACATTTGTTTAGATTTGAAATATATTTTCTTTTTTTATTGTATATTTATTTCTAAGATTTATTTATTTATTCTAATATATATTGTTAGTTCTAGAATACATTTGCCTAGTTCTAATAAATGTTTATTTAGAATTAAGTACATTTTGTTTAGATTTTAGATACATTTCTTTCACTTTAATTATTTGTCTATTAATGAGATTTATTTGTCTAGTTTTAATATATGTTTGTCTGGTTTTGATATGATATGGATTTATCTAGGATTGATATTATCTTATCTGACTTTGAAATACAATTTTTAATTTTAACAATCGTATGTTTAGTTATGATATGTATTTACTTAAACTTTTCATTATTTTTAATGATTTCTGTATGGACGTGTGGATGTGAGAAATTCTATTCTTTACTTAATCAAGTGTTGGTTTAGTGATTTGTTTATTATGTTTATAAGAGCTCTACGATTAAAATTCTCTCTTTATCTAGAAGCGTTACTTTATTTTCTATTTTGAGTAGTTACAAATCTTTATATTAATCTATCTTTTAGAAAGCTTTAGCAAACAAAATGACCTTTATAACCTCTCGTTCCCTCATTCGATTCTTCTTCCGATCTCATCCAATCGACGCCAGTAACCGTCAGAAATGGACGAAAATCTTTTACGGGAAAGAACAATTAGTAAAATTAGAATTGTCTAAAATTAATAGTTGACCCCGATGACAAAAAGGTTATGGTAGTTTATATAAAAATTAATTTGCTTTATGCTGCATAATTGATTTGAAATCATTTTGGAAACATTTTATGGTGCACAATAAAGTCGCAAAAAGTTATTGAATCACGAATAACCTGAGAATATGAAAGCAACAAATATTGAAAAAAGTTCATATTTTCTTCCTTTTCCAGCCTCTGCCTCATTTTAGGGCTCATAATGGCCAAAGTACCGATCGATGGATCGACCCGTGTCAAAATAAGCACGGATGTGGAAAGGGGTCGAATATTGGCAGGGGTAATAAGTTTTATAATTTCTTTTTCTTATTGTAGCTTAAAAAATTAATAAAAAGCATTTTTAAAAAATATTTTAAAAATAATTTTCTGGCAGCTTACATGACAAGGTCTTTCAATTGATATACAACTTAAGTAAATAATCAATAAATATAAAAATAATCATTATAGCAACCACTTCTCAATAAGTTTACCTAAATACTCAGAATATTTGTAAGTAAAAGACTAATAAGAATTAGAAGGACTTATAAGAAAGTTTGATGATGAAGTGTCTAAACCTTGATTCGAATACCCACATATAAATTAGCTGATCACTTCTTTCTGCTCATAGTGATAAACAAAAACATTATTACAAGGAAAAAAATGATAGGAGTATTTGAAATAGTTTCTTGATCACAATTCCAAGATTTGATTTGTGGGTTAATTTGCAGGCATCACTACACATGATGCAACACAAGGAGATGAATTGGAGTTTTGTGGCAGAGTAGAGCACCATGAGGACCAAAATGCCAGGAACCAAGCCCTAATACTGTCCTACAAAAAGATCATATACCCTGCTTTAAAGGCTGAAATTCATCGAAACTCCGGTGACCTGACCCGACCAGCTACCTCCTGGACGTCATCTAGAGGAAGTAAGTCGATTTCATAACTAACAACATATAGTACTTGTTTCATCCATTGGTTAACTTGTTCTAATCATTTAGTGTGGGCAAGTAGGTATTGAAGTTGAATGGAGCACAACCTGGTGGGAGCAATTTAATGTGTTGCTTAGGAGAGGTTTGCAAGAGAGGAAACATGAGTCCTATTCTGGCCTAAAAATTTTCCAAGTCATGTCTGTTTCAATCCTCTCGGGCCTCTTGTGGTGGCGCTCTGATACAACAAATATTCAAGATCAGGTACTAATTTAATGCAAAAATTATGAATTCTCTAATACTTTGTCCATCCCAAAACTATTACTTCATCCGTCCTATATTTTTTATATCATTTGATTTCTTTCACTTAGTTTGACTTGAATTTATTCATATTAGTATTTGTTTGAAAAAATTTAAAATATATATATATTTAGAAACTATATGTTTTGATTTATCATTCTTATATAAAATTTTTTCATTTATATACTAAAATGTTGAAAATAAAAAATTATAGATTAATTACTGAAAAGTGAATAGTGCAAAAAATATGAAACGAAGACATATTCTATTTTACAATATTTTCATATTTAATAAATTACTTTATCAACTACTTTTGAATCTATCGTTTCAATGTTCACTTTTTCAGCTTTCTTTGAATTATGTATAAAAAGTTAAAGATAAAAGTGGAAACAATATATAAACTTTTTTAACTTTTTTAACTTGTTTCAATAGGTATAGGACGGAGGGAGTAATCTTCTTTTGCAAGCAAGCTAAGAGATTAATTATCTTCTGTGTTTGTGATAGGTAGGACTCCTATTCTTCTTCTCAATCTTTTGGGGCTTCTTCCCTCTCTTCAATGCAATTTTTGCTTTCCCCCAAGAACGCCCCATGCTAATCAAAGAGCGCTCCTCTGGAATGTACCATCTCTCCTCCTACTACTTTGCACATATAGCTGGGGACTTACCGATGGAGCTTGTGCTTCCAACCATCTTCGTCACCATCACATACTGGATGGGAGGCCTAAAACACTCCATACTCACCTTTGCCCTAACCCTCTTGATCGTGCTCTACAACGTCCTGGTCGCACAAGGCTTAGGGCTCGCACTTGGGGCAATCTTAATGGAGGTAAAACAGGCCACAACCCTAGCATCAGTCACAATGCTTGTGTTTCTACTAGCAGGAGGGTACTATATCCGACACATTCCTCCTTTTATTGCTTGGTTGAAGTATATTTCTTTTAGCCACTACTGCTACAAGCTTCTTGTGGGTGTTCAATATACAGGGGATGAGGTTTATGAATGTGGGAGGGGTTTGCGTTGCAAGGTAATGGATTTTCCTGGAATCAAATTGTTGGGAGTTGATAATTTGTGGGGGGATATGGTTGCTTTGGCCATAATGTTGGTGGGTTATAGGCTTCTGGCTTATGTGGCTTTACGACTCAGGCAACCCCACTGATCATATGATCATTAATCTAATTTATTTGATGCTCAAAGCTTGTATTATAAACATGATTTCTAACGTATAAGTATGTGATTATTTATATTCGAGAGCTACTGAAGATTAAAAAATATTTTGTATATTTAATTTTAGATTGATGTACTAATGACAATTATTAAATGTACTCGGTTGATTAATGCTACTTTTAGAGCAATAAAATATTCTTTTATTGTCTTTTAAGAAGAGAATTTTGTTAATTATCAAGGTTTTTGAAGACTTTAAGTCAATTCTGCTGGGCTTAAAATAAATTAAGCTGGGGGCTTTTAACTTTGGCATTTGACCAGGTCCTACATACTATCGACTAGCCCCGGTTCTAGCACCTAATTTTGAATTAATTTGCCCTCCTACCCACCTTAGCCTCACAACTTTCTCTTCCTTCAACCACACGGACTCTCACCTGAACCCACCCCACCTGCAACATACTTGGCCTTCCACCACCAACCCCCACCCCGGACCACCCCCAACCTACCGCACTTGGTGCCGTCCCTGCCTCCACCATCCCTGATCCCAGAACCTGTTTCATATTTCTCTCTACTTTACCTGTTAGGCCAGATTCGATCCATTGTGTAGACCAATGCTCGAGAGAGGCTAAGTTGACCAGTGGGCGCTGGGGTTGGTCAATGGGGGGTGGTGGGTTGGGGATGGAGGAAGCACGGTGGAAGGTCAATGCTGGTGCGGGTGGGGTGGGTTCAGGCAAGAGGGTCAAGGTCAAAGGCATTTGGTTCTTAAATGAATAAATTTATATTGACTTAATTGTAAAAAAATAAAAAAAAATTTAGAGCTTAATTATAAGAACATAAAATTGCAAGGACTAAGTTAAGGAAGCTGAATATTAGAGGGAATTGATTGTGGAAAGTTCAATTGTAAAAGTTCAAAAATAGGAGTTAAAGGTACAAAATTTATAACTACATGTACTTAATTGTAAAAAGCTAACAACTACAAGGACTTAATTGGTAAATAATGACTTAACTGTACTTAACAGTAAAAGAGTAACAATTCTGCCAAAATTTTCATATTTGAGGGTAAGATATCACAGATCTAGACAAACTGAGTTAGGTAGGGGCACCTTAAACCCTCTTTAGGATCCGAGACATGGTCAACCTAGAACTTAACTACTGTGTGGCCTTGCTCGATGAACAGTTAGTCTATCAGTCACAATATCTCATCCCACCACCATGCCTATGGCATTGAGCCACTTATAACCCCCCTAGTGCCATGGATTCATGTGCCACATACTTATGGGTTAGCACCTCGTTGGCTTAGATTTTGCCTAATACCCAAGTCTCGTATAATTCAGAGCTTTCATTCTTGTTTGGAACGACGTAGTATAAATAGATAGGCCAGCATGATGCCTCAAATATGAGCAACCAACCACAAGGCAAAGGTCCATTAGCAAGATGCCAAAATCCGACCACCCTCGGACGATAAGTAGATTGAAGATGCTCATGGGCCCCTAGGAACTTTACTTCCCCATGTGGATCAACGATGATTAATGATTGGTCACCTCATCCACCAAACCAGCATCTTATAATCATTCTACAGAAATAACTATTCACATTTTTCTAAAATAAACATTTTATTAATTAATTATTTTTTGATCTAATTCATTAATAGCCTCAAATATGGGCTGGGCCGAGCTGGACTTACTAGACTCGAGCTTAGCTTTTATTATTGGCTGCATTACCTGGTCTTGTGCTGGAATTGCTCGAGCCCAATTTTTTCGGCTTTTGGCAAGCTCGAGCTTAGCCCAAATGCTCGCCAAGCTCAAATGACATATATAAACCTTTAGCATCGAATTCTAACTTAGATGAAAGATGGGGACTGAATCTGAAATTTTCTACATAGATATCCAAAGAAGGGAAAATTATAAAACTTATCCTATACTTTCTAATTCTTTGTTACTCCACCCTAAATTTGACAATTTCATAAATGATCCATCATCTTCCTCAAGGCATGACAGTAGAGTTGCAGTCACCGCAGTCCTCCACTGATTATCGTGTTGATTTCTCGGCTTAGGAAGATAGCCTCATCTTTATTCTTTAGCCCAGGTGTGATAAAAATCTAGCCCATTCAAACGCATTGCATTTTCTAAGCATTGACACATCTATGGTCACCTAGCCAGCCCAAACAAACAAAGACAAACCATTTAAAGACAACAACCAAGGGTTAAAAGAATAGGAGAAGGCACCCATAAATAGGCATCAACAAATAAAAATTAGCTCAAACAAAAGCTAATCTCCCCTCCTTTAATAAGATTGTAAGTAAAGGTGACATGGGACCCTAGATTGGCCACACGATTCAAACCACAATAACACTAAACTCACAAGAAAAACAATAGCCAAGGAAATATAAAAAAAAGCTAGAAAAATATTTGGAAGTGCCAGACATTTTGAGACAAACATCATGGAACAAAAAATTTAGAAAAAAAAAAAGGATTGAGAGAAGAAACTATCGCCGTCCTTGTTGAAAATGGTGAAGGCCTCCTTGAATTTGGAAATCTGGTTGAGAAATTCCCAAAGGTTCACCAGGTGCCATGTACTATGAGGCCTGTTAAGCCCATTAATTTATAGGGCATTGTTCCTTCAAGCTCAGGCTCGACCCAAAAAAATTTTGAACTTATTTTCAGAGCTTGAGCCTAATCAAGCCTAACTTGAAAAGCTTTAATTGGAGCTCAAGCTAACAAAAAAAAAACCTGGCCCCTATTCACCTCTAGTTTTGACAGATTAGTCCATTTAATAGATCATTATGTCCATTCATAGAAAGCTAAGGGATAGGTTATGGTTGAATTGGACATGATTACTCTAACCTTGATGGGAGGAGTACGTTTCTTGCTTCTAGGTAAGATCAGAACATCTAACTTGACAAATTTCTGAATTTTATTTGATTAAGCGATGTAATTGTCATTGCATCATCTTTTACAGTCCAACTAACAAAACTTACCCATTAACATTCATTTATTTTAGTGATACTAGTAGTGGGTGCTATAAGATTATGTTTACATCTGCAAGGTTCACATTAGTTATAGCTCGATCTCTTTGACGAACTAGGTTTATAAAAGGAGGAAGGAGGTAGTGGATAAGGTCAAAACTTTTGGGACAACATCAACTATACACTCCTGTGGCAGCACGTTCCCTCTGCCTATGACTTGTATCTGTGGTGCCATTTGTGTGACCATTTAATTAGGAAGAGCTTTAAGAGGTGGTTGGTGGTTTGAGCAACTGTCAAACACATGGCTAACTCCTCATGAATCATTCGGAAGCTCACCATAAGCTCCATTCCCTGTAAGAAGCACTAAGATTGGATGGTACAAAACTTTCTTTTATACAATTTGTTTTAAACTACGTGTATAATTATTTCAAATGTTAACTATAAGTTATTGTAGATAAAAGAGAGGGATGGATAAGAGCCTGAATTCAATGAATGGTGGTCTCAAACTCACACGAGAAAGAAGTCTAACCAGGCTATCAATCTTATTGCATGCTAGCTTGGCTTAATTGCTCAAACACTTTTACTTATTAATCATTTTCTACTTTATCGTTCTTAACAACTGTAGTGTCTTATATACCAGTTTTTGATAATTCCTAATTATATTTGATTGTAGAAAGGATATGTCAAATAGATCATACACAAGTACTCTAATCCGGCCAACCATTCCCTGTTTGTATTGAAACTTGGCACAAGAGATCACGCCCACTAAAAAATTTCACTTACTGAGTCTTTCACCTCGCCTCGTAGATATCAAAATTTTTGCCTCATACAATCTTATTTTACTTTTAGTTATCGCACTACATTTTTCTGTTAATTAAATAATATTTGTCTTGAAAACTTAGCTTTGCTTTTTCCTTATTAATCTATATTATTTATATAAAGGAGAAACCTAAATAATAGGTTGGAATCATAAATTATGGAGTTTCTTTGATATTTTTAAAACCTTTTTACTCATTCTTTTGTATCAAAATATTTTAAGGACCCTCTAAATACACTCTATTATTTGGATTTTCATTGCATTAACATCCTCATGAATCTTCGTTAAGTTATAATTTGGTCATTATCTTATATTTCTACCTATTTAAATGTAATTCTACCTATTAAAATATATCAATGGATTTATAGTTAATCATTTACTCACTTGACCTATCAATTTAATGACTGATATAATCAGACTCTTTATGGTATTTTTTTCTAGAGTTATTTTTACTAATTAGAGTATTATGGTAGAAATGCTATTGGAATTATTTATTATTTTATTTAATGTTTCAGTCACTAACATTTATTAGGCAATAATTTTGATCTACTAATTTTGTCATGTTTATTAAAAGTACATCTTAGATTGTAAAGATGTACCACTTTAAGAATTTACAACAAAAAATCGACTCAACTTGTATTAAAATATATTTGATGCTAAAAACACATAAAAATGTGACTTTACTTGTAGAGTTGTGAAAACTATTAAATCCCACTACTCCACCACGGTATACCAACATTGAACCAAAAACTAAAATTTAGAGTTTTGGGGTACGATTTTTTCTACCCAACAATATGCCCAAATAGATAATGGATATCGAAGATGTGAAGCCTACATTTAATACAACCTGGCCCAACTCTTTGTTTTCTCTTTTATCCAGGATTAAAGCAGCAGAGCAAACCATTTCTCTTTCCCCTTACAACTTTGTGCCAAATACCTTGTTCCTCCATCAACTTCACCACCGAGTCGCGGATCCAAAATTTTTACAAATAGGAATCTGTATACATATATAACTACTAAACATTAACATTAAATAATGAAGCTTATAAATTCTCATATGCTACATATAATGTTGAAAAAATATTTTTTAGAAGAAAATCTAAAAATATGCTTTAATTTAGTATCTTTTTTTTTTTCTATCTTTGGTTAAACAACTAGAAAAATATATAAACTATGAAGAAGATGAATGAGATATTCATGTTTTATAGAATTTAAGAAATTTTTTTTTTCATTTTAGCCCTTATATACATCTTTCACTTAGCTTATTAACTTTGTCTTATATCTGATTAGCTTCACAATTTTTCCTATGTTTGAATTAGAAAAAAGAATGGTAAAAAACACTTCAAGGCTTAGATAAGAAAATGTGTGAAAATTAAAGGGGCAGTATATAACTTTTGGCATGATCCTAATTGTCACCGGAGATAAAAGGCTGACTCATTTTTTTATTTTTTAAGGTAAGAGAGACATATTATTTTATTCCAATAAATACTGCAAAAATTATTGGGTTCCATTAAAAAATTTGAAGAGATCTAATTATTTAATTATGCATCTCTCATTAACATTTTTCTAGAAAAAGGAGTCAATGAACTATTAGTGTTGTCCCAAAAGCCAATCATAAGATAATTGTATCTTGCACATTAAGTCGTGATATTTTATTGAGGTATTATTCCAATAATTGTATTTGTTGTTTCTTTCTATGTAACATAATCAAACATAATTATAACTCTAGAATAATAGTATTCTGAAACATTCATCGTCTAGTATTATTGTGGAATAAGTTGCAATAATACATAAAGACTAGCATATGTGGAGACTAATATAAGATGTGTATTCCACATACGGGTATAAGTTGAAGAACCTATGTACTGGACCAACCCACAATGAGAACGCTACATGGATCATTACATGAGTGTCATAAGTGATTCTTATAGCCATCATGATATATGTAGTCCTTTGATCTTATAGCATCAAGGTCCCCTGCATATGAGTCACATACTTTGATACTTTCCTTTTTTGCTTGTAAATATGTGAACATAAAGGTAGTCATTGGGTATGTTACATATCATGTGGAGGGATTTATATGATCAAGATGGGATTTGTCTCTCTTATGTAATGAGAGTGTTATCTTCGGGCCCCTTCATTTAGTGAGACTGAAGAAATACATAGCCATGCTCGGATAAGTTGATATAGAGCATCAATGTCATCAATTTAAGTCAATCTACTTGGGAATCAAGAAATCATAGATTAGGTTATACAAGAGTGACATACACTTCACTATATATATGTTATTTAATGATTATTTTTGTAGATGTCTCCCTTAGACGAAATCAAAATGGTTCTGAAAGTTCCAACCGCACTCTCCTGTTGTCATACATTGGAGGATATAAACTAGCACTAT
Source organism: Aquilaria sinensis (assembly GCA_005392925.1). Taxonomy (NCBI): domain Eukaryota; kingdom Viridiplantae; phylum Streptophyta; class Magnoliopsida; order Malvales; family Thymelaeaceae; genus Aquilaria; species Aquilaria sinensis. Next base: position 155,696 of record SMDT01001081.1, read on the forward strand.
AAGCAAAAGATGAATGCATCTGCCGGGACATAGTGGAGGCGTAGTGATCCTAGTGATTCGTGTGGATACCGTAGAAAACTTGAACGCGTTAACTGTTCAAGTTTTTGTGATTCGGCTCAACAATTAGTATAGAATTTTTCATTCTAGGTATAGAATTTTTCAGCACCCAAGTTACCCCATTTCACTTAAATCTTAGAAGATTTTAGTTAATTTTTGTTGAGTTCTATGGCTCCTGAAACCCTACATGAACCCCATATTATCAACATGATTCCAGTAGTGTCACCACCTACAAGCTCCTTTATCACTGGTGGCAACACCTACCACCAGTACGGACCAAAACAATAGCTCAAGCCACTAAGCTCCCAAAGGCCTACCCTCCGCCAAGCAGGCCACCATCTTCTCTTTCTCATCTTCCTTTATTTTGCAATCCCATTTCTTTTAAGCCCAACCTCTAATGCTCACTTAACTTCATGAATTCATCCCCATAAAAAAAAACTTCATGAATTCATCCAACTCTTACCTCATCTTCATTTAAGCCTCCAACATTGTAAATTATTTAAAATGACCGTCCAAAACAATCACAAAAATATTTTATCATAATTGATAACAAGACATTTAAATCTTAATTCCTAGGTTTATAATATGACACATTCTTCATAGTAATTGAAAATATTGTGAAATATAAACTGACAAATATAATTTGGATAGTAAATATTTTTTTTAGAGTTTTTAGGCCTTTTTTGTCAAATCTTTCAACTCTATGACTTTATATAGTATAAAAAAATAAATCTATATAGAATCTTGGCTTTGATAACCATGCTTAGATATTTACTATGTATCTAAAATAGGAGACAATGTATAATTTTACCCAAATCTTTTGGGAGTTTTTGTAATTTATCCTTAACAAGATGAGAAACATGTTCTTGTGTTTATCGTTATCTGCTATATGTGTGAGAAATACTAAATTTCTTGTACCTATGTAAATAATTTGTCCACATTTGCAAGGACTATGTTTTTTGAAATGTTAATAATTAATACAGGTTTGGTAAAAAAAGAAACTAGGTAGAAGATCGTCCATTGTTGCAGCAATTTGTTGCTCCAGGGTCTGATAGTGAGGAAGCAAAGTTTTGTGGCCTAGAGGATAAAAACTTTTAAATTTAGGTGGTCAATTTTGGTTACTATAGATTTATAGATTTACAGTACTCATCCGCTCATAAATAGTGCAAACACACACGGACTCGAAAGTACAATCAGAAAGCATTAGGACTCTTTTGAGAAGTCTAGTCAAGGTCTAGGACCAAATGTACCTTCATCTTACGAGTCAAACATAGAATTAAAAGAAAAAGGGGGCGGAAAACATAAAAACGAAATGAAACCGTAATGCAAATGAAACTCAAATATAGACTCCTGCCAAGTGCCAACCAATCACGCCAGAGCAAAAGATCCCCCTTCATTGGTAACCAACACTTTCATGTGCGCCCCCTTACACGTGTCACCTCCCACCACCACGAGTTACCACTCTAAGTGGGACCCACACTTTCTCTCTCCCTCCCTCTCTTGTCCGTTCTTTCTCTCTCTGGAAAACTCCCTGCCTCATTGTAAAATAAAATCCTCCACACCTTCACCTGATCCTCTTTTTTGGCCGAGTTCGCATCGCCTGCGAAGTTCGTGAAAACCGACGACGGCGCTGTTGATGCATCGCTCTGCTGAGCTCCCGAGGTGTCTGGTTTAACAGCTTTCGTTTCGCCTGCGAATCTGAGATGTGCACGGAAATTTTGCGGCGGTTTCGTGACGACTCTGTGGATTCTCGCTCTTTTTTTGGAGATGTTTGATTGGAACGAGGAGGAGGTTGGCGATCTGTTTCTCTCTGCTCTCTTCTTTTTCGTTTTCGTTTTCATATGTTTGACTCTTCGGCTCTGTTCCGAGAAACTGTAAGTTAGGTTAAGAGTTCCTTTGAAGTTTCTAGATCGTTTGCGCGTTTCTTGTGTGTTTACTCTGCGCTTTAGGTGCTCTTTCTAAGTGCATGAAATGGTGCATGGCGAAGTCCTTTATTTGAATTTCAGGATGGTGTTGGAAACAGCTAAGCTTGATCGGAATCTGTGCTTTGGACTAAAAAATTTTCAGTAGCAGCTTTTGGATATGTGAAAGAAAATTATTAGCGTGTACCTTATCAGATTCAGGTTTAGGTGCAGGTGTTGAACATATTGCCAGACGGTGGAAGATTTAGACTCTATTCCAAACATCGGACATGGCTAGTTTCACATAATTTTCCAAGGTTTCTTCTGGTTTCAGTGCTCAAGATGTCAAGGCAATTGCAAATGCTGGTTTGAGTGTGCTAACAAAGCATCGCTGTCAGCGGATAAATTATGGTCTCAAGTGCATGAAACCTATCTAGGATGGAGGGAGGCAATGGAAGGCAAACTTTTTGGGTTGGGCATTGGGGTTGTCTTCTGGAGGCATGGAAGTTGTTAAAGCACCTAAACTAAAACCACTTGGAAATAACTGGGTGCGTTACCACTGTATATATCCACTGGATACCCCCCTTCATGGGGAATTTAACAGAACTGGAATGAAACTAGTACTGGGATGGATCCAGTAAGCACATAGGGAGGTGAAACTGGTTATCACTGTTGTGAAAGATAATTGTGAAGGAGGTGCCAATTATGATGAACCATGTATGTATTTAAGGAGTAATCATTTGAATGTTGCCACACTACTTATTTTGGTTTGTTTGACTCCAGAGACATAGAGTTGAATGCGGTAATTGACTGATGGAAATAAAGCTGTAGAACTATTTTAACAAGGGAATGAATGAGAAAAGGCATTAACTGGTTTTTTTCCTTTGCATGTGTGTGGTTTTTTTTTTTTTTGGTTTGGGGGGGGGGGGGGGGGGGGGGGGGGGGGGCGATGCTATAACATTCATGCATGCTCTTAGGGAGAGCAAAGTAGTACACTCCAAATTTTTAGCCCACTGAAACTGTAGGACAGAAATCAAATTAGTTAAATTAACTCCTAGGTTTTAGGTACTCCTAGGTTTTAGGTTGCAAAGGAGAACTTATTCTGCTGAGGTAGTCTGTGTGTTTTTCTATTTCGTCCTAGAAGTTTGTTATGTTAATTTTCAAGATTGGTAAAACTTTACTCAAATAAGAAGCTGTGGCAGTTGTTTACGGAAGCAGATGTGAAGTTCCCATTTTCCCCCTATTTTATCAGGTGTTCTAACTGTTGACAGTAGGAACCTGACAATGGTTTAGACAGGAACAGCTTGTGCATCAATCTTGTTTAGTACTTGTGCTTGTGTCATGAAATATAAATAGGTTTTATTTCTTGTAATAGAACGTGACTATAGCAATTAGCAATGGTCTTAACTCATCATCGTCTCATGATATTTTTCCATGCAACTGGAAGACGACCTATGATTATGAAATTATCGAAATTTCATCTCATTATTCTCTCGTAAGAGGATTGAGTCGAGAAGATCATTCTGTTTAAAAATTCTGCCACTTTGCTCTAGCATCAGCTAGTAGCGTTGATTGTCTTTTGACAGATAATTGACACTATAAACTTTGTGCCACCAACCCCAACGTAGTTATGGTTGAGACGCAGTATGATGATGATGATGATGATTGTTATTCTTGTTGCTCATTTGATTAATGTATTCCTTTATCTTATTTATATTATTGAATAATCAGAGAAGTGAAGTTGAATTTGACATGCTATGCGTATGAAGACGATGATGAATTTCAAAATATCAGTGCCCAATGACTAATTTCTTCTTCTGATTTCCCCGTTGTATATTGAAAAAAAGATTTGATCTTCTTCTGCTGGTGACATATGAACCTTAGTAAGCTTTGAACAGTTATCGTACTTTCTTTGGGTACAATATCACAAGTTCCAGGGTAATGATACTTTTTTATCTCCTTTGCTGATCCCATTCAGCCCCTGAGGGGGTCTATTCAGACATTTTCTTATTTGTAATCACTGTACCTCATGGAATGAATTCCATTTAGACTAACTGAAAACATTTTATGAGCTTAACTCATATGCACAAGAAGTGAGGGAAACAAGAACATGCAAAAAACTAGTAAGAGCTGGAAAGAGTGACGTTAATACTACCTCCACTGCTAAAAGGATATCTTGTCTTCAAGTTTATGTGTTCTAAAGAAATGGCATGGACATTGAACAAACTGTATAGTCTATTTTTTGCCCTTAGCATGCCAAGCAACTAATTTGGTTGTACATGCAGTTACTGGTAGGGTGACACAAATATGAGTCATGTGGCATAGCAAAACTAATATGTATGAAAAAAATGAAAAGTTACCGTTCTTCTTGGGACTGAGGAAGCATGTAATTTCAATCAACAATGTTAGGCATGGCCCAATGAGTAGTCCCATAACCTAGCATAAATGAACCAAATCCTTTAACTGTGTGTTTATATACTGGTTTACTTCTTTTGATGTTTTGTTAACAGTTCCTATTTATTTTCAGCTTACTAATATAATATGGGGTGAGGCTACTGAGAGTGATGACCATATAGTGCCATATCAAGCGGGCACAGAAAATTATTGCAATAAGAAGGAATGGAGTGAACAAAGTACGGCTGCGAAGCTGACTGAGCAGAAATTACCTGTGGCTAAAGCTGATGCAGATGGAATAAAACTGGAAAATGGTTCGTCTGTCTACCCCGGTGAAGGAATTTCAACCCCAGAATTCAGAATGGACTCATGGTCCGAGTTGTCTGTATCAAAAATCAAGCAGGACTCCACAGCAGCCAAGCCCTCCAGCAATTTTTCTGAAGTAACAAATAGTTCAACCAGTGGTGAGCTACTTGTTAATTGATAAAAGTCGGAAAGAACAATGTGTTCCACAATTTTAGCAATCTAACAAGTAAATTATTCCTTAACAGGACGGACAAATGTGTTTGATAAAGAGCCTTTTTTCGAAAATCTGCATGAAGGTAAGGAACAAGGTGATTTTGTTGACTATAGCTGGGCTAATGTTGGAAGCTTTGATGACCTTGATCGAATCTTCAGGTAAAGTGGTAGCTCTAGATACAAAATATCTTAGTGAAGCTTATCCTGATCTGATTAGCATTCTGCAATTTGATAGATTTCATAGAAAAATTTCATTGTATAGAGCTTGACAGCTGTTGCTGGTATATGTAAACATGTTGTGTACTCCAAATTTTGTAAGAGTCTAAAAAAAATGATTTTATGATATATGCTCACTCATATCCCTCAATGGTACACGACTGTTTTTCTGACTTGATATTCTCACAAGTTTTGATTTTGCAGCAATGATGAGCAAATATTTGGCAATGTAAATCTCCCTAGTGCAGACAAGCTATGGTCTTCCTCGAAGGATGCTGATAGCCCAGGAAAATCGTTTCATACTACTGCTGACTCCACAAGTTTGGGATCAGGAGTATCAAGGACAAAGAGCATAAGTCAGAATGCAGAAATTGAAATACAATGCAAGCAACGGGATGATCACGCTCGTGCTGTTAGTTATGGGAATATGGTTGATCCTGCATCCCATGTTCTAGAGAATGCTGGAGATAAAAGTAAATCCATACCTAAGGGGCAGGTCTGAGATATTTATGAGAATAGTTATCCATGTTTCATGTTTTTCACTTAACCAATCAACTGAGGAAGTGGCCCTTCTTGCTTTATATATTTGCAGACAAATGTCAAAATTGGTGGGAAGGCCGCTGCAACCAAATCTCGCCCTGCTCCTGTTCGGGTTTCAATTCCTAATAATGTTTCACATAAGGTAATAGGTTTTATTAATAATTTGCAACCATTCTCATATTAGATTCATTACTTATGATTCTTAAGTCATACGCCATATTAATAACTCTGGTTGGCATTGCCAACAAAAAGCTATAGAGACCTTGATTATGCCGTTTTTAAATATTGTGCAAGCAGGTTTGACATTTTTATTTTCTATGCTGGCCATGCAGCTCAGGCATGGGAATAATTTTACATTGCACACACAACAAACAAATGCCCATACATATAGCATAATTACCTTAGCTTTGGTACATATGGCTATTGATAGTTTTTTTAATGGCGTAACAACCTTGGAAAATCATGGGAACGGGATCTTAATTGTTAGTTTTCCTGCCTTTGGGAAGAATATTGATGTCTTGTGATAAAGGTTTCTAACTGTTGTCATTGAGTTTTACAATCTTGGCTACCTTTGGGAAGAATATTGATGTCTTGAGATAAAGGTGTCTGACAGTTGTCATTGTGGTTTACAGTCTTGGCTATATGTGAGGATAAGGTAGAACATAGAAAGTTTATGTGAAAATGATTCAATGTAATTTAACGTACACCGTGAACACTTCCTTGAAATGCTTACCATATATTCCATTTCTTCAAGTCCTGCATGCCTCCATATGGCGAGAAAAAGCTTTCAAAGTATCAGAAAAGGGCAGATGAAATAGCTGAGGGAAAACTATTGCACGATTTCCATGGTTCTTGGACTCCATCTGGAAGTGCAGTGATTAATGCTAATCAATTAGCATATTCCTCATCAAAATCCTCTCCATATGCTGTGAGTCAGCAGACACAACCTCAAGCACCTGACTCTGGGCCACAAAAGCACATGTCTAATGCATTCATAGCCCATGCAAGCAATGGGAGTCAAATAAATCCTTATCAAGCAATGCCTGTGGTGTCCAGCATCCAGTATGTGAATTTTATTCTTCTATTTGTTTGATTTTCTTCTTATCTAAGCAATGCTAATGAGAATCTTTTGAATAGTTTCAAGGAGGGTCTTGGAAAAACTTCAACCATGACACCACAAGAGAAGATTGAAAAATTGAGACGGCGCCAGCAAATGCAAGCATTGCTTGCAATTCAAAAACAACAGCAGCAGTTTAGTCATCACGTTCCTTTGATCAATCGATCTTTAGCTATAGGTGGACCTCAAGAAGATCAAATTAGAAGGGTTGAAGTACCAGATATTGAGGAAACAAGCACTCTTCACTCTTTTGATCCAAGCTCGCCCTATGAACAGGATGATTCTAATACTGTTTCTTTAACAATTGATGACTCTTCTGGAGAGTACAAAGTACTCCATCGGCTTCAAGAAGTTATCTCTAAGGTATATGCTGCTCAATTTCAGTATCTCTTTCCTTTTAGAGTTATGTGGAATTAGTGACCTGCCAGAGCAATGTTTTGTCGCAGTTGGATGTCAGAATTAGACTCTGTATGAGGGATAGCCTATTCCGATTGGCTCAATGTGCAATTCAGAGACATTATGCTAGTGATACAAGCAGTACTACCAAAGGTAGCTGGAAAGACCATGAAGTTTTTGTTATGGAGGAAACTAGAGGCCATGACAGGTATGTAACCAATATGTTGCAGTACATTTTTAATTGATCGGGGGAGAAGGGCTCTCTCTTCTACCAGATTGGTCTTATCTGGTGTGATCTTGTATGGTGCTTCGGAGTTATTTCCCAAATTGAGTTCCTGTTCTCAAGAATGATGCACTATATAAATTGGCTACTTGGTGACAAAGGATTGTTCATAGATTTGGAATCATGTCATAGGTGTCCACTCATTTGTCATCATTAAAGTAACAGTACTCAATTCCATAATGTTTGTCACTTTTGACTTTTTTTTCAAATATTTTGGATATTCTGCAACATAAGCATCTTAGACATGTTTCTCCATGATAATCCTTTGATAAACCGTGTAATTACAACATGGAGCATTCATAGCATTTGTATAATGGGAAGGGTGCATTTGGAAGAAGATGCATAATTATGGAAAAGTAACACATTTTGGGCCACAAAATTTTGAAAAGTAAGAAACCGAATGAGAGAGAGAGTAATACTAATCCCATAAGAATTTGGGTAAATTACAAACGCCCCCCTTTGTGGTTTGATCTAACCTACACTTTACCACCTCTATTTTCAAAAACCTACACTTTACCCCCTACTTCCTTTATGGTGTCAGACAACACCTTTTGAAACCCTAAATTAAACTGTCTGATAACTGCGTTTTAGTTTCATAGCCAAACGACCTTTAAAAAATACTGATATGCATGTATAGGAAGAAAAATGAATTTACAAAAGGGAAAAATTGATAATTTAAAATGTCTAGTAACTATAAAAAAATATTGCAAAGATTGAGATTATTGGAAGATAACCATCGTATAGTTTAAATTACAATTTTGGGGGCAAAGTATAGGCTTTTAAAAATAAATTAGGCAAACTGTAGGTTAGGGTAAACCTTAGGGGATAATTATAACGTTCCCTAAGAATTTTGGCTTCTATAAGCTGAATTACAAAGTTTACAAACCATACTCTTGTTGTTTCTTGACTGAATTCCTTGAACCCTCCCGCATTATCCCCACTACGTAAAGTGGCCTTTACCTGTTAACAAACCTCAGTTAACTCCTGGATGGCATTTCCTAGCAACTTAAGCTCAGGTTCTAGCATGCATTTTATTTGGGCAACCTCATCTTCTACCTGCTATGTGGATGAAAATAGAGCATTTTGCTTCATCCCCAAAGCATTTTCTTTAATTCAATATCACCAGCCAGGATTTATGCCATGACCAAAACATCTGGTTCACAAGGGCTTGTTTCACCAGTGTGCTAGAGCACACTGGAGACAGACCTCCAAACTGGTGAATAGCTGGACCTTAAGTTTTGATGTGTATTGTCTATTGAACTGTCTCTACATTGTTGCCTAGCATTGCAGTTCAATTATTATCCTAGTAAATCTGGTATCTTAGTGGATTAGTATCAAATTTGGGAAGGCTTTTGTGTTCCCTTTATCCCTTGTTATCCTGCATCACTTTTGTTCTTTTCAACTTGCGTATAGCTGTTTCCTTTCCTTTTTTTTTGTTGGTTTGATAGGGCTTATTGATGCACTTTTCTTGCTCAGTCAAACTCCAAAAGTTGCTAATTTATATATTTCAAACTCATGAATTGAAATCGGAACAAATGCCTCATAAGTCTAACCTTCCCAGTTAGTACGAGAGTGAAAAATCCATTCCTCACCAGATTTACAATTTAGTGAAGATATTATGAGTTTATTGGTGGGTTTTTAGTCGGAAGCAGGTTATAATTTTGAAAACTGGAGCATATTGAGTATGATTTCCGTTAAAATGCAGCATATATGATGAGCACCTAAAACATGTATCTAATGATGCAGGGCTGGCGACACAGAAACAGAGACCAATCCTATAGATCGTACTGTGGCGCATTTACTATTTCACCAGCCGCTGGAATTCCCGATTAAGCTTTCTGACACACCTGAATCACCTGCTTCTTCTAGGCTCTCAGGTGGGCGCAAAGCAGGGAATTTAGTGAACCCACCAATTCAATGCACACCGGAAAGTGGTCTGGTCCAACAATATATCACTTACCAAGGATCTGAAAATCTTTGTTCCATAGCTGACATTTCAAATTCTAGTCAGTGCATGGACAACTCAGATTATGCATCAAACTATGCACCTCCTGGTGAAGGTGGAGCTATCGAGGCCATTGGGGGTAGAATCAATTCTGAAGTTCTGTAAGGGTAATTCCTTCCTTTATCTCTTTCATGCCCCTTGAGATGTGTTTTTCATTTTGCAATATGGATCACTGGTAATCCAAACGTCTCTTAATTGTCAGCCAACCATGTCTAAAATCTGTTTATGGAGTCTTGAGGATTCAGTCCAGAGGCATTATCAAATGGTCAGTTACGAAGCCTGTAGCAAAACGATCGGCTGACATCATTTTGTTCCACCTATGGTAGTGTCAATGTTGATGTTACAATAGATTGTTCCCTACATTTGCATCGTTCTGTACGGATACGGTAAATGCACGCCCAGGAGAAGACGGCTTGTGTTTCAGGTGTGTGATTTGATAACAGCTACTTCATACTTGGATGTCTGTTGTATAAAACAGTAAGTCCCGGCAGACAAATTATGACAGGTTTTGTGCATTGTCGAATTCTGCCACCCATTAGAGACTGCTTCTGATGAGCTCGTCGTTGGGCTTAATATTGTCATTTCTTAAACCCTGAGAAAACGGCGGTTTCTTTGATGTTAGATAGCGCCGAAGGTCTCTTGAACTAATAATATGCAACATGAGAACTGCAACTTTCCGTAGAAACGAATTTTATAATTTCAGTTGGTCCAAAAATTTATGTTACAAAAATTAGTTCTTCTATAAGCCCAAGTCTAATGTGTGCATTTAGGCGACTCATCTTTTCCGCGTCTGTCGCCCAGCTCAACAATTCCGCTAGCCCTCTACCTTGTTTGAATGGAGATGGAGAGCCCCGATGATTCTGACCCCAATCCCTTGACAATCATTGACCACACTTGCTGGAGAGCCGAATCGCCGAATTGCTAAGTCCCCTGCCTTCCGATAGCTTCTCGCCTCGTTAAGTTTATCATTGATCTTCTATCATGCTCTGGTTGTTATTTAATTTCTAGCGTTTATTTTTTCAGTATTTTTATTTTTATATGTGCAATTTCTGTTTTGTTCTTTCTGTTTCTGTTTCAATTTTGGCTTTTGGATTTGGCGTTCTTGTACTTTCCTATTTCTATCTTTGGACTTTTGATTTTTCCTGTGTTCTAGCCTGTTTTGGTTCTTGTCCGTGTCTGATTGCCTTTGTTTTTCTCATGGTTTAACTCTTGGTTCTTTTCAATTTGGAGTCTTGTGTCCTCACCTTCTATTTTGTTATCCAACTCTAGCTGGTTTTTTCTTTGGTATTCTTGTATCCTTCTTTCTGTGTGTCATTAAGTTTGTTCCTCCCGCATTAATTTAGTCTCTATGCTCGCTCGTCAGTCAATTGCTCTCCTATAACACCATCTGCTCTATGCATTCCAATTTATTTGGCTTTTAGTTTGTGTTCTTGTTAGAAGATTGTTCTTTGTGGGTGGTTCTATGGTGGGCAGGTTATAATATCAAGTATGAAGGGGTCTAGGACTTACAAGGGAACATCTTCATCTTCAAAGCCTAGTCCTTATCGTGGCAAGGGGAAAGAACCATTGTTGCCTAACTATCATCATTATAGGTCCTTTAATGTGGTTTATGAAAATTACTCTGATGTTAGTGATATATTTGATGATGACGCATTGTCAAGTTATTTAGAGCAGCCATCTCCTTCGAATGCAATTGTACAAGAATGGGCAAACTTTATGCTTGATTTATCAAGAATTGAGAATGCAATCTTTGATATCTGGCTAACAGAAAGCTATCAATTGGAATCAACAGTCATGTGCCTAACTTTGTAGAGATTTTGCAAGTTGTGGTGAATAAATACTTTCCCCATGGCTATCAAAACCCAACATAGGTTCAGATGTTTTCTCGAATTTCAGTGTTGGAAAATGAAATTCCCAATCTCAAAGATTAGTTATAGCAACACTGGCTAAAATTTGTATCTAAAGTGTCTAACTCTGAGGCTCTAATTCATAAACTTGAAGATCAAAATGCATAACTTCTCAAGCAACTCCAAGAGGTATCTCAACAATATGAGAATTGTAACTCAAAATGTCAGACTTTCAAAATTATTATGGACAAACTGGAAAAGGAGAATGAAATTCTCTTGCAAGATTTGGATGTGGTCAAGGGACAGATGCAACAAAGTAAGATGTTTGCTGGTACCAATATGGTTGCACATTCATTGACCTCTTTTAGTACTTCTCAAGTTTTGTCAACCAATACATTAGCCGTGATCATTCTTACATCTACTCAAGAAGGAAGTTTGCCTACTTAAAGAAAGAAAGAAAGAGTTGCATTTGTCTCAGGTGTGGTTCATCCATTCATAAAAAGTCTCCTTGTCATAAGCCATCTACTCACCTGACTATATCAAACAAAGTGACTTGATACATCCAAGATACTTTCCACAAAGATTCCACCAAACAATGCTCTAGTGAGCCTTTATAGTGTGGTTCCAATTTTGGCTATTTTTCTCCTACTCCAATAACTCCTAGCCAGTGCCATAGTGAAACAAATAGGTTGTCTGCATCTCCTCTTCAGTCACATTTCAATTTAAGGCTCAGGTGCAAAGTCATCAGGAAAAGAGAAAACAATTGAAACAAAATTTGCAAGATGCCTCTCTTCACATGCGGAAGAAGGTTGGTAGCAAGGCTAAAATTGCCAATTCATCTCATCAAGCCTTTCATGTTCAAGTTCATGGGCTGGATGATTCAAGTTCTTGCTCCAACTTCTGTTTCCTTTGCCTTGAGAGAAAGTCATTGAAAACAATAAGTTTCACAAATAGTAATTGTTCCACTAACCATTTAGAAGTCGACTGTAAAGTCGCAAACATCAAAGCTCTCAATCTAATTGTCTCTTTGCAAAGTGCCAACAACTTTACACTTTGGATGATTCTATCATTAGTGCAAATTTCAATAGGAACTGATCATCTTAAACATGACAATGGCAATAACAAATCCTACTAGGTTCAGGGCTTCAACCCTCACTTCATTTGATGAGGATTTTTGGATATGGCCTTAGCAATGTGACAACAATTGCTCTCATCAAATGGTGTATTCAGTAATGTTGATTTTACCAAGAGCCAAACATATCAACCAAAATGATGAGAGCAACATGCTTCATTGAATTTAGAGGACTTGGAGTTTTTCAATTCCTGTGCAGTTTTTCCCATTTAGGAGTTCTCCAGTCAATGATTCATTTCCATCAATTTTGGCTTCAACATCAATAGATAACTCATCTTCTTTTATGGCTTTAGTATAGCCTTAATCATTTATATGGTTAGGTTTTCTAGACTTTTTATCTCATATGCTTTCCTACCCTTCTTTATATACTATTTTGAGTACCAAAAAATAAAAATCAAAATAATTTGTGCATTTGATCACCATAATTGTCTTAAAATTATGCATCCCGAATTTTAGTTAAGGGTCAGACTTGCCTGAGATGTATGTTATATTAGCATGCTAAAATTTAGTCTTTCATAATTGGCGGAATGGTCAGGGAAAATTAGCTTATTTTTCCTTTTATTTATTTATTTATTTATTTGCCGATTCCACGTCTTCTTTCTTTAGCGTATCTTATTTTTTTTCATTTTTCCATTTAGTTTTCTTTTCCAAATTTTACTGCTTATTTTTTTTTTCCTTTTTTGTTTTTTCCCCAAATCATATTTTGTTACAGCTTTTTTTCCTCCTAGCTTCTTATGTCTACTTTATTACTTATTTTATTAGGCACCTATGTCTACTTAGATACACTAACCCAGTTCTTAATCCTCCACATATAGGATACTAACCACCCAAAAAATTAACAAAATTATCCCTAGTTAAAATCTTCCCCTCTACAAAAACCCTACATCATTACTGATGCTTCCTCTGGTGTCGTCATCACTGCCGCCGCTAAACTGTCATACCTCAGGATCTCGCCTCCAAATCTCGTCATCATCACAGTTGTTCTTCCTTTGGATCTCGCCTCCAAATCTCACCACCATTACTATGCTCTAGATTTGGTCTAGATCACGTCAGTTGTTGCACGCCTCCCCTATCCCATCGTCAACCTTCTAATTGCCACTGCCATCATCTTGACCATCACCACCTACTGTCAAAACATGCATCGTTGTATAAGTGTCTGAACTAATTTGTAAATGTGTCTCAAACAATATGTAAAAATGTCTAATGCAATATGTGAAAGTATTTGGAGTAATTTACAAATAATTTATTATTGTCAGAAAATAAAAGGTGTCCGAAGCAATATGAAGTGTTTGAATGAATATAAAAAAATGTCTAAAGAAATATTTAAAAGTCTCTATTTACAAACAATTTATTATTATAAAAAAATAAGAATTGCCCGAAGCAATAAAGAGTGTCTAATGAATGTCAAAAAGTATCTAAAAAAATATTTAAAAGTGTATAAACCAATACATAAACAATTTATTCTTTTCAAAAGCTAACTATCTAGAACAATAAAAAAGTATCTGAATGAATGTATAAAAGTGTCTAAATAAATATAAAAAAAAAGTTTAAAGCAAAATGTGTAAAATGTAACAATGTCTAAAGCTTATATTGCAGAAAAAATATAAAAGTGCCTTCTATTTCTTTCTTTACAGATAGAAGGCATGCTCATCGTTGGCTTGGATCATCTCTTCTCGTTGTCTCATTGTCCTCTAGTCTCCTTTCATCACTCATCGCAGTTAATCATCGCCTCACCTCGGATCTCCACCGATCACCGCTTTGATCACTGATTCTCAGGCAATTAGTAAGAGAATTGAGGAAGGCTTTGCCTCGGTTTGCCTCGAATCATTGGCTCTAGATTCAACTCATCTTCCTTCTTGCCTTGATCAGAGAATTGAAGCTTTATTCATTGCCACCTTGTTCTCACAAGCTCTCTTTAGTGTTGTCATCCTCTTCATGTCTAGCCATTGTTATCGTCTTGATCTGCTGCTGCTGTCATCTTGCCTGCCGTCTCAATCATTGCCGCTCTCTCTGTTGCCGTTATCTCATAAAGTACAATATGGTTGTGATTTTGTTCGCCATCTTGATCGTTGTCTGCCGTCTCTATTGTTGCTAGTTGTCTTGACCGTGCTCACGAACCTCAACTAGCTAGGAGAATTGATGCTCTAAAAAAGAAGTGGAGGAAACATGATTTAGGCTAGGTTGTGATTGAATTTATCTATCCTAGTGAGGGGTAAATTTGGGTTTGCCATGTCTAATTGGACATATGTCCACAATATTTGCAGCACTATTTTATCTTTTTGTCTATTTCATTTTATTTTTTTCCTATTGCTTGAATTTTTTTTCTAGGAGCATTTTTAGAACATATTCATGACATAAAAAAAACCACTTTTACATTATTAACAGGACAATGCAAACATTCTATTACATAAAAAGAACAGTTTGAAAACATAAACAATTGGTTTATTTAAACGAACAGAAACTTAATTCTAAAGAATAAACAACTTTTACTAAAAGAAATAATTAGGAACTAACAAAACAAATAATAGGTGGATTGGGCTTAGACTAGGCAAGGGTAGGTCTGTGTCAGGGTAAGTTTTCACGGTTACAAAAAAAAGTCCCGAAAGATGGCTTCAAACATTATTCAAGTGCAATTTGGATAAATATGTTTTAATTTGATGAAAAACACCATTGTTGATGTAAATTTTATTAATGAAAAAGACAATGACACTTACATCATTTTGAACGTGCCTTACACTTGAAAATAATAAAACATTTCAGGAAAAAAGTGAAAAGTAAAACCTATGATCCATGCTTTATAACATAATCAGTTCTCTTACAATGTAAAAACTAAAATGAAAACCTACAATCTACTCTTATGTCAACTCATCGAATGGGACCTTATCATCTGGGCACTTTATGCCTGGTTTCTTTAGAGCCGCAAGGGCCCAATCTTGGTTGCAGATGCAAACCTTAATGACTTCAGTGTGAGCCTTGCCCGTTTCTCTGAGATGACTTTTTTTCTAGCACTAAAAGTAGGCTCAGAGGCGACGATAAAGACTAGTACTGCCAAGATCTCTTATGCCAATATGGATAAGACCGAAAATATTTCTCTCTTATTCTTGTACCACTCGAGAATGTCCTCTTCATTGTTTTCAAATAAAGTGGGGAGGTATTCATACCTTTCTGTCAAACCCAAGTTTGTGGATCTCAGTCGTTTGAGGATATGTGCCACCGGATTAAACCATGATAGTAAGGAAGAGGTGGAATGTCAAGCGAGTGTTGATTCAGATGACCTAACCTTATCAAAATGCTCAACGGAGTAGAGTTTCTATAACTTTCTCAAATCATAGTCAATTTCAACAAAAATAGCAAGTGTAGAAACTTGTGGCTGACCTAGATATGTATGATAGTATGCTTTTAACAATTGCAGACAACTCGTAATTTTGACATTTGGGTCTAATGCACATGAAACAAGATAAATTGGTGAGATCTCTTGAAAATAATCAAATCATTTCTTTTGCACTGCTTCAAAAGTTGGTTGCAAAAACTTATCGTCCTTGTATTGGTTGAAAATATATATGATATTCACAAAATATAACATTACTTAGTGCACAGTTGAATAATAAACCCCAAAGAAAAAGTTTATGTCCTTATAAAAATATCTAGGCAACTCAACCAACTTAAAACATTTTTCCTAAACCTCGTCGGTTAGCCATTCAACTTGTATTCTTGAGTTTACAAACCAAGTCAAAAGATTTGCTCATGGTTGGACATTATTCAACATTTCAGACGCTCAGTTCCATTGGGTGGGGCAATCTAATTTAAATAATTTCTAAGAAAAATTCACTCCATTTTTAATATAAAATATTTTAAATTCATGAGCCCATTTGTTCCTTGTTTTAACAAAAATTAAAGTATTCTAAATTGGGGTAATTTCAATTTGTAATTATTGTAAACCATTTTGAACAAATAAATTGAATATCTGATACAAGCAATGAACATGGAAAAAAAAAAATTCAAGCGGTCGTTTTATCTCTTTTATCAATTCTCTTACTATCAAATCATTGTTTGAAGCATTATCAAAAGAAATGGACAAGACTTTATCAGCAACAAAAAATTCTCATAAATTTTCAATAATACAGTTGAAAATATTCTACCTTGTATGATCAGATTCCATGCATTTAAATGCAATAATTCATTTTTGCATAACTTAGTCATCATTTATCAAATGGACAGTGACACAATAGTAATTATATCCTATTGGAGATGTCCATATATCAAATGTGAGTGACAAACAATGATCAAAGGCAGAAAAATATCCTTGTAAATCATTTTTCCTAGCTTCATACAATTTAAACCTATTTCTTCTAGCCATTTCCCTAGACATTTTTTTATAAGTTGGATTTAGATTTTCAACAATAAATCTTTCTAAATGTTCATCCTCAGCTTATTTAAAAGGTTTTTCGGTAATCATTACCCAATTAATTAGTCTTTGTCTAGTAGTTTTTTGGTTGTATCGGAAAATATCCAGACTGCTGAAGCTCCCCACGCCTATCAATTGTATTGGAAGTGTCTTCAATGCACCCAAATGAAATGCCTTTAAATTGCTGGATTTGCCTTGGTTCGCTTTAGGTTTTGTGCTTTGTGGTGTCAATTGGGACCCATTAGCATTGGCTTGGGTCAATGGAACCTCCTCAACGTCACCATCAAAGAGTTGATCATTAAGGCCCAAGTCATAGTTCATCATGTTAATGTTAGTGTCATTGTCGGCAACCTCTTGGATATGCGGGCCTCAGCTTTTGTGAAAAAAAATGGCCTAAAAAAAATAACCCAACCCCGATGTCAGATGATGAGCCAGCGATACCATTGCCTTTGCCGGAGTTCTTTCCTCATGAAGCCATGAGTGATAGAAAATAATTGTAGATGGAGAGAAGATTAGGAAGAGATTAAGAAACTATTAGTAAAAGATTAAGAAAATTGAAGAGAGCTAATAAAGAGAATAAGAGAATATTGTAGATGGAGATTGGAGAAAAGAGCTTTGCTAGGAGGAAGTGTGGTGGGAGAGGCTAGCTATTTATCAGAGCGAAAAAAATGTGGTTTATCCAAAAGCCCTTAAAAACTAACTGTTAACGGCTGTTGGAGGGGGGTAAAAAGTATGGGGCCAAAACAAAGTTTGGAGCCATTAAGGGGGCAGGGTGTAATTTTTTCAAAATTTTTTGAATTTTCAAATGCTACAATATTCTTTAGAAAATGGTCAACCTAGCTCAATCCGGTTCAGGTTAACCATGTTATTGAGCCAAGCCGTGTTAAAATGGGCTTCCCTCTTCCTCTAGGCCCATATTCACCCCACCAAATGCTGAGTCCACTCCATGCCGCACCAAGCCCGAGTTTGACCCGAATCAGGTCCAGGTCAACCTAGCCCAGTGGCCATCTGCACAAGAAAGCTCTTAAGTATCTAGAGGGGATTGTGAATTATGGGATTCAATATAGGAAAGGTGAGTTCCATGAGTTCGTAGCTTTTGCATATAGTGACTATGTTGGTGACATGAAGGACAGAAAAAGCACATATGATTTTATGTTTTGGATGAGTTCAGGTGCTGTAGCTTGGTCTTTGAGGACGTTTTTTTTTTTCTCAAACAACAGGATGAAATACATTGATAAAAGAGAATATATAGCAAATATAGGTGAAGAAGGTTCACTAGTAAATGAACCCATCCCTCTCTACTACAAAAAAAATCCCCTTTAGAACTATAACAGAAGATACAAGAATAAACACATAATTGACTGCATATATACTCCTACAAAGACCAATTTGAGATCCCTATATGAGGATCAAAACACCATTAAAACCAGCTACATCTAAGATTACAACTCTGATTGACAATCCAGATGAAAGACAACAATAGAACCCAAGTTTGTGGCAGCAGTTGGTTGTGCTTGTCAAGCAATTTGGATGAGGAGAATCTTGAAGGAACTAGGACATTCTTAGGAGGATTTCACTACAATAATGCGTAACAATAATTCAACAATAAAGCTCTCTAAGAATCTAGTCATGCATGGTCATAGTAAACATATTAATATGCACATCCCTTTTCTGAGACAGCTCGTCAAGGATGGAGTTGATTAGCTAGTTCACTATGGAGGTCAAGATCAAGTGGTAGAGATGGCCAAGTCTTTGAAGCTAGAAGCATTTCAGAAGCTTCAAAAGCAGTTGAGGTGTGTGAAATTTCTAATATAAACTTATTGTTTTATGGCAGTTAGTTTAAAGGAAAGAATGAAGAGGAGAGTCCATTAGGGATGGCAATTGACTAGGTCGGGTCATTCAGGTTTGGGTTTAGTCGGGTTAGCATCAATTTGAGTTCAGGTCAAGTTATTTGGGTTCGGGTTCATTTTGGATTCATTTTGGGCTTATTTGGGTACGGATTTAATTCAGGTTGGGTCAATTTTAGTCTCGGGTAACTTCAAGTCAGGTTATTTGAGTTTTGGGTCTAATTAGGTTATTGGTGCATAAACTACAATAGTTGGATTAATTTAATTTTTTATTTAGATTTTGCTAAATTTTAAATTAAGGAATTTATTTTTTGTATAAATATTTGAAAAGTTTAAAGACCCATGTTGTAATTTTTATGAGTGACTAAAACAAAAATTTCAATATTTAGGTACCTCATAACTAAAAAATTATTAGGCATAAAAAAATTCTAACAAATTTAATTTAACTAGATATAAATATATTAATATACAATTATTTTAATAAAAATACCTTGTTCAAAACTTTGCAAATTCAATTTATAAAACTATAAACTCGATCATTTTAGAACTTAAAAAGTTGGTAGGATTAGATGTATTTAAATTATATTGTCACTTTGAGTTATAACCTTTTAGGAATTTAGAATCATTATTTAGGGTCAAAATAGAAATTAATTTAGTTTAGGTATTAATTTGAAGCCCTAGAGGTCGTTTGAGGTCAGTGTTGGCAAAATGAAAGAATGTGGGTGTGAATTAGAGGTTTTTAGAAAGTTTTAGGAAAAATTAAAAATTTTGGGGTAAATCTGTCAACTCTTAAGAGTTTGAGGTAAAATTTGCAATTTTATGAGGCAAACTATAATGATCTCATAAAGTCATGAGCTAATTAAACAAATCCAAGAAATATTTGGTTAAATTGAAAAATTGTATAAAACTAGGGGCCAAAATACTAAGCTAATAGTTTTGTTGGGCTTAAATTGGAATTCTTTCCAAATTATATCCTAACAGATATAAGCCTCTTTAAATTGGATTTGAATAAGATTTAATCTCTCAAAAGCTGGTTAATCACATTTATGTCTCCCCTAGTATAAATAGGGGTCAAATTTTGGGAGAAATCACAACAAAAACTGAAAGAAATTCGCAACAATAAGCTCTAGCCAGAAAAAAAAAAAAAAAAAGTGAAACTGTAACTTTAGGTTCTTATCTCACCATCTTCAACCCCAGAAACCCTAAACTTTCCCAACTGCCACCGCCACCCTTGGAAGTTACAAGCCCTTTACCCGACGCTTCAGCCACTGCTCCAGCCATTGCTTCCAGTCCTAGCTCGCCACCCCAGCTTCCCCACAAGCCGCTCCGCTTGATCCATAGGTCCCTCACCGCTGTTTGTGCCAATCAAGGGAGAGAGAGTTTTCAAAATCTTGATCAAAACACAGTCCCTCTCGTGTCCTGTCTCAGATTCACCGGACCCCGCCGCTGATCGCCGTTCTTTCGTCAACCAAGATCACCGTGGCCGCTGCAATGGAGCCCAGCCCTCGATTGCCCTAAGTCACTGGCGTCAATAGAGAATTGAAGACGACCCGAATAAGAACCCGCGATTCGACCCATTCCTCCACCATCAACCCAGGCACCTGCCAAGCTTTCTCCTCTTTTGGTAAACTACTCGTTTAGCCCCTAAACTTTGTATTTCGGTCACTTAAGTCACTGCTGTTTTTTATTTTGCATAAAAGTCACTAACAACAAGTTTTTTTATTGATTATATATTTTTTTTTGCCTATTTGTTCAGATTTGTCATGGATCAATTAAATTAATAATATAATATACAAGTAAATGTTTAGGCAAGGAATTTAATTTTTGAACTAATCAATTTTTAGTTTTAGCTTTTAAATATTTAAAATGCACTACAAAGTTCAATTCTGGATCATTTATTCCACATGAGTTTAATTGTTCTTATTTGTTTTACAGCAATGGATCGAACAATGGACATGTTTGGCATAAATGCAGATGACTCCAATAATCAAGAGATTGTTAGTGCAAGTGGTGCTAAAAGAGGGCAAAGTAGGTCTTGGTTTAAGGTTTGGAATGAGTTTGAGTGTATTGATGGAGAGCTATATGAAGATGAAGTGATGAGAGCCAAATGCAAGCATTGCAAAGTTAAGGAGTTTAAGGCTAATTCTACAATAGGAACAAAAAACCTTTTGCGCCATTTAAAGAAGTGTGCCAAATATTAGAGTTCTTTAAATGGTAGTGGTAGCAATGAAGTATCATTCCATGGAAAGTTAGATGAAGCTACCTGTAGAGAGTGGCAGTATAGAATCACAATCAAGCATGACATATCATATTCTTATGTTGAATATAAAGAGGTACATTGTTACAATTCATACTTGAACTCAAATATTAAACATGTGTGTTGAAACACCCATAAGAGTGACATTGTTAAGTTTCATAAGAAATTAGAGGAACAACTTAAATCTTCTTTGGGGAACCTTTTCGGAAGGATTTACTTAACTAGTTATATATAGACTTCAATGATTGATGAAGGTTATCTTTGTATCACTGCACATTATGTGGACATTGCTTGGAAGTTGAGAAGTAAAGTCTTAACTTTTCAGCATCTTAAATCACCTCATAAATCTAACATATTACATGAAAAAATATTTGGTCTCTTTAAAACAATGGGGGATTGAGGGGGATTGAGAGCAAAATATTTTTCATCACTTTAGACAATGCTAGCAACATAACTAGTATGCAGACTTTGTTGAGTGCCCAACTCAACCTTAGGAATGCTTTGATTTGTAGGGGGAAATATTTTCATGTTCGTTGTAGTGCACATATTTTAAATCTCATTGTTCAAGATGGGTTGAAGGTAGTTTCTGGGTATCTAAAAAAAAATCAGAGAAGGTGTTCTATATTTTTATAAATCAAAAGCAAAAAGGATTAGGTTTTTTGAGTGTGCCATAGCAACTGAGGTAAACATTTCAAAATCATTGTGGCTAGATGTGCCTACACGGTGGAATTTCACTTATTTGATGCTTGAAAGAGCATTTCTTTATCGTTAAGTATTTTCTCAGCTACAAATTGTAGGCATATGTTATGAACATTGCCCTAGTGATAGTGAGTAGGACAAAATTGTAAAAATCATAGCAATTTTAAAGCATTTTTATGAAATGACCACTATTTTATCTAGTTTTGAGTATTCCATCACTAATTTATATTTTGAGAATGTATGGAGAATACAAAAGTTTATACTAAAGGCAATTGATAACCTAGATTTCCAAATAAGAGAAATGACATAAAAAATGAATGAAAATTTTCAAAAGTATTGGAAAGATTTTTTAGTAGTTCTTTCATTTGCAGTTGTACTTGATCCTCGGTGTAAATTAGCTTTTCTCAAGTATTGTTATGAGAAATTGGGTATAGCTCATGCTTCTAAATGGTTAGATGTTCGAGATCAATTATATTTCCTTTTCAAAGAGTATGAGACTTGTAGTGATAGTTCATCCTGAAAGATTTGTTGTGCTCATCAAAGCCAACTTATCTCCTACTGTGATAAACCCATAAGAACTATATTACATATGAATTGATGGATGATGGAGATCATACCACATGAGACTTAATTCATCTTTATAGTTCTTTAAAAGGTGTTCACAATCTATGAGTATATACATGGGTTGATTACTCATAAAAGATTGCACATATGACATTACTATATGAGATAGAGTGATTTGTCTCAATCACTGGAATATTGATTCCTAATGTGTATGTGGATATTTATGGAGATAAATATTTGAACAGGACCAAATCAATTACTCTTAGACCTTCAACTGTTGAGAAAGAGTAAATATTATTTATTCCGTAGACTTGAGAATAATATGAATTTAAATGTATACTTTATGTGATTTTGATATGTCAACCAATGATGCCTAATATAGGATATACTTGGACATGTTGGATCACATAAATGTAACATGTTAAGTTTATGATTATTCAACATAGAATTCACCGCTCTTGAAATAAGAGTGAATATTGTAGAGTAAGTCTCTTGGTTTTTCGGATTAAGAAATCCACGTGGTCAATTTAGAAAAATATTGTTTTGGAAATATTATTTTCTATATATAAAATTATATGTATGGTATATATAGATTTTATAAATGTTTTTCTAAATTGTTTAGAGTCCGAATAAACTTGAAGAGACGTGCACATATTTAATTCCGTATTGACAGTACCACGTTTTGGATGTGGTTGGTCTAGTCCGGATTATGTGCAACAATATTGGACGGTGAACGGAATAGAATAAAATGGGTACTTGTGAATTATCTCTGAAATCCTGGGAGATTTTACAAGGTCGTATAATATGTTGTACTGACTTGTAAACAATAAATTAGTTGAGGACTAATTTGACAGGATTAAGAGATCCCAAGGGTCCCACGCCACATTCTAAACTCTAACCGGTCAAACTTCTAAAAGAAGTTGTACTTCAGCTTCTGAGAGAAGCTATTGTACTTAACTTCTAAGAGAAGTTGTACTTCAGCTTCTGAGAGAAGCTACTGTACTTTTTGCCTATAAAAGGAGTGGTTGTGTATTATTGAAATAGATATAATTAGTCCAGAAATAATAATAGCACAAACACTCATATAGTGCAACCGGAAGAGAAGGAATTCGAGCGTGTTAAGCTTGGAGAATTCTGCATTTGTGGAATTTCCAAAACAAGGTACTCGTGTGATTATTTCTGCAATCCGATCCTGGTGTACGCTAAGTCAATAGCGTGAAACTCGTTCGGATTCCCAACACATCCTACTCGTGTGATGTTGGAAATGGTGGTGCATAATCTTGTCAAAAAGTAAATTCATATCTTCTTGTAAGTAAATTATTTTTTGTTATTATGCTAATATCTATTCTTTTATATTGTATGATACTCTTAAAATTGATAGATATGTTGATGTAAATGTAGGATTTTGCCCAAGATACAATGGAGACTTTCAACTTAAAGTCACAGCTTGATCTTTATTTGTATAAGCCTAGAAAGCCAATTGAGTTGAAGTTAGATGTCCTTGTTTTTTGGAAAGAAAACAAAGCATAATATCCAATTATAGCACAAATGACAAGAGACATATTGAGTATTGCTATCACAGCTATTACTTTAAAATCAACTTTCAGTATGGGTAGTAAGATTCTTAATAAATATAAAAATCGTCTTGTCCCTAACATCTCATAATTGGGTGTATGGTTATGAAGGTATGGTTTATCTTTTATATTTTTTTTATTTCAATATATTGTAGTTATTACTAATTTTGTTTCTCAATTAATGAAGCTGAGGAGTATGATATAAAGCATTTGAATTACATAGAAGTTGAGTTGGAGCAGCCGACTAGTTTTGAAGCATCTTCTAATTTGGTGTAGAGGTAAGATTACTATTAATCACTTTATGGTAGTTGGGGTTTTTTAGTGCTTTTTAGGCAATGACTCAATTTATAACTAAGCATAAACAACTCTATATTTTTGGTTTGGTATTTTATTAACTATAATTTTTTTTTTTGCAATTCATAGGTTTCGCAAATACAAATATTTGAAAGTAGGCACTTCTGACTTTGTTATTAGCTTTGTTACTTAAGACTTTTGACATGACAAGTGGTTGCCATACTCTTTTTCATTCAGATGTTTTTATTTAGTTGTAAAATTTGATATTGGAATGAGTTGTTATGTTGCTTTTGGATTTAGATTATTGTTTGTGATTTTAGGTTTTTGTGGTTTTGAATGGGAAAGAATATTTTTAGTAATTCAAGCTCGAGCCTATGCGAACTTTGTAAAGTCAAATCATCTCAAACACATGTGTGCTTTACTAGTAGTTTGAATTAAAATTTTATATAGTTTAGCCTTGCTATCAAATGTTGAAGGCAACTAATGATAATAGATATTGAAATAAGTCTTTCATATTATAAAGAATTGAATTTTGATTTAGTAGCTTTATAAGATTATCTTGAAATAAGTCCTTTCAGATTAAAATTATTAAATTAAGCTAATCACTATTGGTGAGATTACCAAATTTAAGAATACTGAAAATTATTAAGTCTTATCAACTAATAAGTCCTAGAATATCCCTAAACAAACCAAGACAAATTATTTTTTTAATTTATTCTTTAAATTCCATAAGATACCAAAACAAAAAATATTTTTGAAGTAATTTTTGAATTGCTTAAATTGCATGGTTATAATTAATGTTTAATTTAGATAAATAATCAATATATAAAAAAAATCATGAATTTTTAAATATTTGCCGACCTTATATTTTATGTTGATTTGCATTAAAATTGGGTCTTCTCGAGTTTAAACTAATGTCTTTTCGGATTTGGGTTAGGTTAGTCTCGGGTTTTGGTCATTTCAGGTTCGGGTTATTTTGGGTTCAGTCCAATTTGGGTTCAGGTTGTTTCGGGTTCGGGTATTTCAGGGTTAGGCCATTCGGGTTTTGAATTATTTCGGGTTTTACTTTAATCGGGTTAGAATTCAGGTCAAGTTGGGTACATCTAAGTTTGGGTCATTAATTTTTTTGTCAAATCGAGTTAGGTTGGCTTTAGGTTTGGGTGTGTTGGTCTAAGTTTTTGGGGTCGGGTCAAATTTTTCCACTCCTAGAGTCCATGTAGGGCTCTAATTATTAGCTTAAGTTTGAGTTTGCATGGACCATAGTTTGCATGCATATAACTCTAGTTATTAGGATTACTTGTTTGATTAGGTTCATACTTAGGTTTCTTCCGTTATAGGCTTGAGCACATTGTTAATCAAGTAGGGAAAGTTACAAAAACCCCCTGTCGTTACAGTTTCAGAAGTTGTTATCAGCTAGCATAAAAAACATAAGGGGCAAAGTGTAGGTTTCTCAAAATAGAGGGGCAAACTGTAGGTTTGACCAAACCACAGGGGGGTTTTTGTAACTTTCCCAATCAAGTATTCTCAACATTAGATTTGTTGTTGGTTCCTGCTTACCAACAACAGGTATTGACAAATGCTGGAAAAAGGGCAAATATTTATATGCCCTTGTCACAAGTTGGCTGCTAAAGCATTTTTGTAGGCAAATATTCACTTGAAATTTTCAATGTGGTGAAACAAGGTACTAATATTTTCTAGTAGGTGCAAATAAGCCAGGGAATAATAAAGAAGGAGAGTATTCTGCTTAGCACTAGAGTATATTTTCTATTAAGATCCTTTGCAAAATAAAAAACACACGATTAATATTTACACTTTCAACCTAATTAACCCCAAAATAACTTTTGAATGCAAATCCACTATCTCCCATAATGATAATTCAGGTGCTTCAATCACTGTATTTAAAAATATTTACTTTTCAATATATATTTCCATCAAAATGCATATTGCGCACAAAAAAAAATGAATATGGAAAGTTTCATTTAAAAAAAAAAAACTAAGAACATAGACATTTGGTGAGTCAAATAAATAAATCTCTAGCAATTTGTCTTTCCTATATCAAGTCTAACTGTCTAAGTAACACCTGGTTGGATGATTATCCTGTGACAATGTACGTTTGTCTAATTAAAATTACTTAATTACTTGTGTAAAAAGGTTGTCTATTTTATAAAAAAGAAAGTTGTCTATTATCCATTTTAATTTTATGGAGATCGTATATAGGAGTCCACAATTTATTTGACTGAATCTGAATCTATTTTATTATTATTATTATTATACCACGTGAAGATAAAAATAAATAAATTAGATCTCGACTGAAAGCATAGTTTTTTTAATTATTTTTTAACTAAAAATAATTAAGAACAAATTGCTCATGTATTATTACTATAAACCAAGATTCCATTCGTTTGTTCATCAAAGACCAATTGTGTTATTAATTACTCCCTCCGTCCCATATATTTTGCACCATTTTCCTTTTTGGGTAGTCCCAAACTCTTGCACCATTTCCTCTTTAAGTAATTTTTTTATACTCCATTTACAACTATACCCCTAACTTAACCAATCCCTGACAACAGTTCCACTCCTTTTCTCTGTCTTGCGTTCCACCATCTCAGCCCTCTCTCTCTCCCCCTCCGGCGAGATTTGCACGGTGAATCTAACAAAGGCCGATCGACGATGAAGGCCGATCGACGACAAATTAAGGCCGATCGACAATGAAGGCCGATCGACGACAAAGGCCGATTGACGATAGAGGCTGATCGAGGACTAAGGTTGAGTGATTGACAATGGAGGCCGAGCGAGAACGATGAAGGCCCAGCGATCGATGACGGAGGCCGACTGAGAACGATGAAGGCCCAGCGATCGATGACGGAGGCCGAGCGAGGACAAACGGGCGATTGATGATAGAGGCCGAGCGAGGACGAACGGAGGATCGATGACGGAGGCCGATCGAGGACGAACGTGCGATCGTCGACAATGAAGGCCGATCGACGACAAAGGCCTAGTGACGATAGAGGCCGATTGAGGATCTGAAGGGAAGGGAATGGCGGCGGAGGTAGGGCGGAGACATAGTATGGGAGACTGAGACAGATGGCCGGTGGTGTCACCGGAGATGTGACGGCGGCGACGGGTTGGGGAGATTAACGAGGGAAAGAGAAAAGGGAAGGGTAAATTTGAAAAACACATAAAAATGGTAAATTTGCCTAAAACTATGTGCAAACCCAAATGTATCAAAATAAACGGGACGGAGGGAGTAAGATAAAGCGTTAGAATTTTTAGCTTCCAAAAATCCTTTAGAGAAACCAGGAAAGATAAGAACAAAATGAAATCTAAAAATCAAATCCAATCTGTTAAAGATTTCTTTTCCGAATTGGAATCCTAGGCGTGCCGGATTTCTTTTTGGGCTATAAATACATATCAAAATCCCTGTCCTGTCCAGAACACAAACCTGTCCAAAGCCAAGCCCGAAGCAACTTCTGCTCTGTCGTCGAAACGCCATGGCCGGAGATTTGTTGAGTAAGGCAGCATCCGACCTAACGACGCTGATGTTCATATGGGCGACGTTCCAAAGTTTCTTCCCCAAGTTCCTCAAGGACTACATCCAACGCCAGTGGGTGAAATTGGACCACTACCTCCACCCCTACCTGCAAATCAAGTTTGATCAATACTCGGAAGGGCTATACGGTTACAATGACGATTACTCCACCATTGAGGCCTACCTCTCCGCCAAAGCCACCACCCAAGGCACCTGCCTCAAAGCCAGTTCCCGTCAGAAGTCTCAGCCTCCCGTCCTCACCCCCGACGACTACGACCGAGTCATTGATGTGTTCCAGGGTGTCAGGTTAATTTCTCCACTAGTTAGCTTCCTCTTGTTCTCTCCCCTGTCAAGAATTTAATGCTCTGTATTTTCCGTCTTGTGGACAGAGTTGAATGGTTTAGAGGGAAGTATGAACCGAAACAGAAAACCATTGCTTTTCGGGGGCAACACGACAAGAGGTATTATCAGCTCACTTTCCGTGCGGAGAATCGAAGTTTTGTGACAAATGAGTACTTAACTTACGTGCTCCAAAAGGGTGACGAGATTGAGTCGAGAAGGAGAAAGAGACAGCTCTACATGAACAGTACAGATCCAGATGACTTGTGGGATTGTGTTGATTTTGAGCACCCTGCGACGTTCGGCACTTTTGCGCTTGATCCACATAGGAAGGAGAAGATTGTGAATGATTTGATCAGCTTTAGTCAGAGTAAAGATTACTACAGAAGGATTGGTAAGAGTTGGAAGCGTGGTTACCTCCTCTACGGCCCCCCCGGGACAGGGAAATCTACCATGATCGCGTCCATGGCGAATCTGTTGAACTATGACATATATGATCTTGAGCTGACAACAGTTAAGAATAATGCAGAGTTGAAGAAGTTGTTGATCAAAACTACCGGTAAGTCCATCATCGTGATTGAGGATATAGATTGCTCCCTTGATCTCACCGGGAAGAGAAAAGCCAAACCAAAGGAGGAAAAGGAGGACAATCCCTTGGAGAAGAAGAAATCTGACAAGGAAGAGAAGAGCAAGGTTACTTTGTCTGGTCTCCTCAACTTCATTGACGGAATATGGTCAGCTTGTGGGGGTGAGAGGATCTTTGTTTTCACAACCAACCATGTCGAGAAACTTGATCCTGCATTGATCCGAACGGGAAGGATGGATATGCACATTGAGTTGTCCTACTGTTGCTTCGAAGCCTTCAAGATCCTGGCCAAGAACTACTTGGGCATCGATTCACATCCTCTTTATGAAAGGATCAGAGAGCTGCTTCAACAAGTGAAAATATCTCCGGCTGATGTTGCGGAGAATCTAATGCCAAAGACAGCTGGTAAAAAGGCTGAGACTTGCCTCGAGAGCCTGATTCAGGTACTGGACACTGCCAAGCAAAAAGCTGCAGTGGAAGCAACAAATAAGGTTGAACAATCCAAAGAAGAAAAGGCAGATGAGTCGGAACAAAAAGATGGAGAAGAGTCAGAGCGAGAAGAGGGAGAGGAGTCTGAAGAAGAGACAGATGAACCCAAGGACGAGACAGAGGAGTCCGAGGAAGAGGAAGAAGTAGAGGTGGAGGTTAAACCAGCTAAAAGCAAAGCGACGAAAGCCAAAGATTCCGAGACAAAGGAGGATGCTAAAGAAACAGCTAGAGCAGAGGGAACTGTAGAGCTCGAGTCAGAAAATAAGGTTCAGAAGCTAGCAAGCAAAACCGAGTGTAAGGAAGAAGACGCAAGTCCCAAGACCAACAGGAGTTACCAATGGAGTTGGTGGAGAACGAAGAAGATAGCTTGCAGAACCGAGTCTGAGGTAGAACAAGCTGATCTGAAGCCTATCAAGCGTCATCTATGGTGTTGGTGGAAAAGGAAGAAGCTCAAGTAATGATACTAGCTTAGTATGGTTATAGAAATAAAGATTTACATTTACTTTATCAGTTGCTAGCGAGTATTTAGTATTTATTTCAGTAATTTAGCATAACCCTATTCCCAGTCATGTTGACCAAGTAAATAAATCATATGAAGATTTCTTGCCTCTTATAATAGCTACTATTCCTATCAATTATAAGATATTCATTCGTTTCACAAAAACTAATCTCTTTATTATTTATAACAATTAATTTATAATTTTAATTTTTTCAAATTTGTTATAAAAGTATAAATATTTTATACAAAAATGAATTAAAATTTTTTTCTAGTCCATATTAATATGAATATGTCCAAGTCAAACTAAAACTACAGTTAAAAAACGTACAAGGGTCCTTTAACGCAAAACATAGAGTATCTTATACCTCTAATGAGTCCCTCTCAAGTAGAGGTGGGAACTAGGCCGGCCCGGGACCGGCCGGTCCTGGGCCTAGGTCCTGAGGCCCGGGCACGGACCGGTTGTAGGCGGGGCGGTTCCGAGCCGGTCCCCGGGGCGGGGCGGGTTTCGTTTTTTTTTTTGTTAAATATATATATATATATATATATAAATAGAACAATTATTAATTATATAAGTCATAAATATTTTTAAGAAAAAACACCACCTCCGGTGTAAGTTTTATTAAGTTAAAAAACCAAACGGCACTTACAAATAATCGGAACGTGCCTTACATTTTGAAATGGCAAAAACGTTCCGGAAATGATAAATAATAGAAACCTATGATCTATGCTGAACAGCATAATCAGATCAAATACAAACTACATGTATGATTGAAAGAAAAAAATTCAACTCTCGGTATCGGATATTACCTCCTCATCCGAACTCTTTTGGTCTTGATGCCGGAGTGCTGCGAGGCCCCAATCTCGGTTGCACACGCATACTTCTACCGCGTCGGGTGTCAATCTTGACCGTTTTTCTGTTATCACCCGTTTTCCGGCACTAAACGCTGCCTCGGATGAGACGGTCGATACTGGAACGGCAAGAATCTCTTGTGCGATTATCGACAAGATCGGAAATCTTGATCTCTTTTGTTTCCACCACTCCAAGATGTCGAGGTCGCTTGTCTCGAATGATGTGTTGAGATAGTCATCGACCTCAGCTAATCCCGATGTCATCGGTCGGGGTCGTTTGAGCATTTGGAGCGCCGGGTTGAATCTTGAGGAGATTGATCTCCTTGGAGGCTCGGTTTGAGGAGCTTCGGATCTTACCTTATCCGAATGCCGCTCACAATATAACTTGTATAAAGAATGCAAGTACTCGGAAGCAGAAGCAGACATAGCCAAAACATTTATATGAGACATTTCTAAATAAGTATGAAAAATTCCTTCAAGCAGTGTTGTTGTGCCCGTTATTTTTACATACGGGTTAAGTAAAGAAGCGACTAAAAAGATAGGTGGAATGTTTGAGAAATATTGAAGCCACTTAGCCCGCATGGCTTCAACAGTCGGTTTTAACAACTCATCAATTTTAAATTGATGTAAAGCATATGTGATGTTCACTAAATGAAACAAAACTTGATGACTTGTTGGGTAGTAAACACCAGAGAAAAATTCAGTTGCCTCGTAAAAAAACTTAAGCAATTCACCGGTTTTGGAACATTTCTCCCAAATTTCAGTCGTAAGAAATTCAGAACCCATTTTTAAATTCATGAAATGTGACAACAAATTTGCATACGGTAATGCATCTTGCAACATAAAAAATGTGGAGTTCCAGCAGGTTGGGCAATCCAATTTAAACCGTTTCCAAGAAAATGGTTTTTGATTTTCAATACAAAAGCTTTTAAATTCACGAAAAATAGCAGGTCTGGACATCAAATATTTTAATGAGTTTCGAATAGGCAAAATCTCATTTTGGAGAACTTCTAAACCCTTTTGCACACAAATGTTCAAAATATGGCACATGCATCTAACGTGAAAAAATGCACCGTTGAGCGGTGGTTTTAAGTTTTGACTCAAAAGGCGAGCGGCAACATCATTATTTGAAGCATTATCAAATGAAATACACAGAACTTTATCAGTACAAAAATAATCACGTAAAGTTTCTAAGATACAATTAAATATTTGAAAACCAGTATGATCTGTTTCAATAACCTTAAATGACAAAATTCATTTTTGCATTATCCAATCAGAATCAATCCAATGACGTAAAGTTTCTAACACAATAGAATGATTGACCTATAGGTGATGTCCACATATCAGAAGTAAATGCCACACAATGATCAAGAGCAGAAAAATATGCTTGCAAATCTGATTTTCCGGCTTCAAATTGTCTAAAGCTTTCTTTCCTAGCAGTTTTCCTAGATACTTTTCTAAATGCAGGATTTAATTGTGATTTTATCCAAGATTCTAGGTGGACATCTTCAGCTTGTGAAAAAGGTTTTTCGGTAAGCATCATCCAATTTACCATACCTTCTCTACAAGATTGTTGGTTAAAACGAAATATACCTGGTCCGCCGGCGCCGGTTGTAGACCCAAGTTGTGTTTGTCCTCCAGAACTAGTCCCGGTACTAGGGAGGACGTTAGCATGTTGATTTTCAATATGCCGCTTCAGCGTTCCAGTGCCGGAATTCTTTCTATGCACAATTTTTTTCCCGCAATGTTTGCATTTTCCGTACCTCGACTCCCCTTCGTTTATGAGCTCATAATGCTCCCAAACCCAAGCAGTTAGTCTCGTGGATTTACCTTGTGCTTGAGTTTCCTCCACGCCGGGTTCATGACTTGTAGGCGTCGGTTCTGTTGACGGATTCCCGGACGCCATCGCATCCAACTCTTCCACTTCATCATCGGATAATTGATCGTCGAGACCCAAATCGTAATTCGTCATATCGATTCCGGCATCATCGTCGTGAAACTCTTGAATTGAAATGCCTTTATCGGCGGGCCGAGATCGGCGACGGAACAAGGCTCGGAGGCCGGTGTTGCGGGAAGATGAACTATCTGTTGACTTGCCCTTTCCTTTTGAAGCCATGCCTCACGTACTAATAGTAGTGATTAATGCAAAATCAAGAGAGGATTATGAAGATATTAGGGAGAGATTAGTAAGAAATTTGGAAGAGATTAAGAAAATAAGGAGAATGGTTGAGAGAATATAGTAGATGAAGAAGAGAGATTGAGTGATTGTGTGAGGATTGAGTGAAAATGGCATTGGTATTTATAGGGGGAGGGGAAAAATTAGTTTGACCAAAAAGTCCTTGAAATTTAGTTGTTGGGAGGGGCAAAAATGAAATTTTGGGGGCTGAAATGGAGCAGAAAGCTGTTGGAGGGCCTGCTGTGTAATTAGCCCTTTTTTAAAAAAAAAATTTTTTGCAGGTTAACGTTGCTGAGCCAGTAGGGAGCCGTTGCGGTGCTGAGGCGGGTTCGGCGGAGCGGGTTGGTCAGGGCGGGGCGGGATGGGTCCGGGTCGGGTCCGGTTTTGCGTGCTTGGGTCTGGTCCGGGCCGGTCTTTTTTGCGTCTCCCTCCTCCTATTGGGCCCATACTCGGCCCATAATATTGCGGGCTTCTCGCGGGGCGGTCCGGGGCGGGTTTGACCGCGGGGCGGTCCCAGTTCGGTCCGAGCCAACCTGGCCCACGTCCCCCCTCTACTCTCAAGTGTAACATAAATTTTGAGAACCCAAATTCATGAGCCATGACATGACTAAAAAGTACCGATGACCCATCTTCTACAAAATCTCCGGTGAGGCATAAAGCATGCGTCATTTTTGCCTCCCTGCAAAATTTCCTTCATAATTCACACTACTTGCAATGTGATAAAAAGAAAATATCCATGGAATTGGTCAGAATAAACCCAAAGAGGAAATCCCAGTATCTAAAAAGCAAATTAAAGGACAAGTTCAAAATTGCCTCCCCAGGAAAGAAGAAAACAATAAAACTCCCAACTATAACATAAATGCATAAGCCTAAACAGCAGTAGCGGCTTGAGCTGCAAGCCTCTTCCTGGCTTCCTCGATGATAGACAACTTGATACCCTTGCCCTTTGGAAGGGACACCCACGGCTTGGTTCCTTTTCCAATAGTAAAGACATTGCCCAGACGGGTTGCAAACTCATGGCCGAGAGAATCTTGAATGTGAACAGTTTCGAAGCTACCCTTATGCTTCTCACGATTCTTGATCACCCCAACACGTCCCTTGTTCCTTCCTCCTGTGACCATCACAACATTCCCAACATCAAACTTAATGAAATCAACAATTTTATTGCCCTCCAAGTCGAGCTTGATAGTATCATTAGCCCTGATGAGTGGATCGGGATAGCGAATGGTGCGCCCATCATAAGTGTTCAGATAGGGGATTCCCTTCTGCCCAAACTGGACAGACCTGACCTTGCAGAGCTTGAACTGCAAAAGAATAAGATAACATAAATAGAACATTGTCAGGAATTATAATGGCAGGTAAACTTTGTTAGAGCATAAAATCAGACAAACCTTTGCCTCATCATCTCTAAGTGGGTGAAGGCGGAACCGACCCTTTGCATCATACAGGAGACGGAAGTTCTCATTAGTTTTGGGGATTGACACCACGTCTGATCACAGAAAATAAGAAATCAGTTGAGGTAATAATCCAACCTGAAAACCGAGATCACAAAGACAAACAAGAAAGAGTTTATCAGTCATACCCATGAAACCAGCAGGGTAAGTCTTGTCTGTCCTGACCTTCCCATCAACAAGCACATGGCGCTGCATCAAGATAGCAATAACTTCGCGGTACGTGAGAGCATACTTCAGCCTGTTCCTCAATATCAGGATCAAGGGTAAGCATTCTCTCGATTTGTGGGGTCCAGATGATGGCTTGGGTGCCTGCATAAAGAAATGTAACATTTCAATGAAGCTACCAAATATAAACCAGGCAACAAACCGACCATGAGGAGAGCAACAAATGAATGAAGATAAGGAGTAGGGTAGGCCATGACGAAAATCAAGTTCAAAACGATTGCAACTTACAAAAGCACCACCAAGCTTGTCAAGCATCCAATGCTTTGGGGCATTAAGCCTCTTCAAATGTTTCTTCAAACCTCTCGCCTATCACAAGAACAAGTAACAGACGTTAATATTCTCAATGATAATGGATTTCAAAATACGTAAAGCAATCAGAAAATGAAAAAGATACTAAGCGCCTAATCTACCATAACTTATAACTGCATATTGCAGGTCAATACCGATCCTAAAAATCAGACAATCATTAACCACAAAAAGAAATCAGATTCATGAAGAAATGTTATATTCATGTACACAATCTCATCTATGTCTCAAATGAAATAATTATAAAAACATAAGATAAAGAGTGAATCAACGAAGTTAAACAACATAGCAAAGTGAGTAAAAGATGTTCTACCCTAAACAAAGATCTTCGCACCCTCCAACAACGCTCACACCAAACAAACAAAACTCTGATTTAACATTTATAACAAAGAAATCGAGACAAAAAAAATTTAGGCCAGCTCAGCAATACAATCGAAATTAACACAAGAAGCTCCATCAAATCACCACAAAAGCACTTTCCAGTAATTCACCAACACATTACACGGACGATCGAACGAAGCAAATAAGAAAGCGAAGCATCAGAACGAACACCGTCCGCTATGTAGGAAGACGAAACGACACACGGCGTTGTAACCCAGTTCGTTAAATGAAAATTTGCCCATTCATACAGGGATTGACGTGGATCTTAAGAGGAAACTGACCATTTCGTAACGAAGAAGAAGCTGCCGCCTTCTTCAAGCTGCTGCCCTTTCGATGGACTGAGCACTGAGGAAGTTGATTTGAATAAAACCCTAGTCGCCAATTATACCCAAGCCGTGGTCACTCTTGTGGACTAATTTGGATTTTGGAGACCCGGGTTTTTCTTCTATTTGAGCCACCCAGCCCGTCAATGTTGAGGGGAAATAATCTGGCATTTGGGCCGAACATTTCGACAGGTTCTCGGCAGGATGATAAAATGGGCTTTGGTCTCTCTGGTTAGTGGTTACAGCTTGCCGTTGGTATTGGAAAATAGTAGGCTTACACAAGCTTTTGTGTGACACAATACGGACTTAAATTATAGTATTTTAATTTCTCGTTCATTTGCATTTGATGGTCTGGTTCAAATTGTCAGATCACTATGCCAAGCTACTTTAGTAAAACAATTTTTTTCGGAAAAATAAATATTATTAGTAATAAATAGAAAATGCAATTCTCAATTCTAAAGAGATACTGAAATATTTTAATTTAAAATTCCCATAAAGCATAAAAGTAAATCCAACTCCCAAATTTTATCAAATTCGAAATCCCTTTCAAAGTCTCCTTTGACCTAAAGAAACCTAATATTACTTACCAACAAAAAAGAGAATACAAGTTTTAACACTAATAGCCACAACCTCCAAGCCCCCCTCCAAAATATAGAGAAAAAATTTTGTTTTTAAACCCTCATTTCAACCTTTTGAATTTATATTTTAATGCAAACCCTTTTAGCTGCAATCTCGTATTTTTTCACTCATTCCTCTGATACTCAATCTTATCAAAGATTCTTTAAAATTCTCAATGTTAGTTCATCATAATCATCCAAGGACTCCTTAATAAGATTGGAAGGTTTTATTCTCCACAACATGATCTAAGGACCTATTACTTTTCATTATCGAATTTTTTTATGGTCACCCAAAACTCACCAAATCTTGTGCCACTAACTTATCCAAGGCCTTCAAAATTGGTGGGATCCTAGGAAAGATTAAATAAGAATAATCATTATTATTAGATTCACTCATCCCTAAATCAACCTTACTATTATTAACCCCATACTATAATAAGTTGACCCATTATTTTCTATAGTTTTTGACCAAATAGACTCATTTAGATATCCATTCTCTAGCTCATCGTAAACCATCTCAAGCCCACCAGTCGCTTTAGTATTTTCTAACCCACCACAATCATTAATGCAACCTACAACCAAAACTTTTGTTGCAATCCTAACATGGTTAAACATCAATTTGCTACCACCTGAAGCAAATCCAATGATCTCCTTGTCTCCTTGGTGTTTTTTCTATCCACTAGTGCCATCTATGATTCCAAGAGGAGGTGCCTTGTCAACTCTATCATCAAACTGTGGCAGAATAGGGTTCCAGTGTCCTAATTTAACTACCAGTAATAGGTTCATATGGAAATTCTGATACTACTTAAGTTACAACTGGCTAGTTATTACTCATGAAATATCTTAAAACTATTATGTTGATGATATGCTAATATTTAGTTATATTTTCTATAGGTTTTTCCCTTGTATTTGTTTATCTTTTGATGTGTTTTTGCTAAGACATAGTGCTTAATTGGTTTATATTTTGTTTTCAATTCATATATTTAGCTTTATGTGATATATGAAGGATTTTGGTGAAAATTTGAAGTTGAATTGCAAGATTTTGGCAAGGTTTTGGAGCTTACAAGCCCTTATACATGCCCATGCTCCAAATCGTATCGAATTAAGTGAGATTTTAACTTCTAGAGGAGTAACATGATCTACTACACGATTGTGCTTCAGCCCATGTTTGTTTTAATTTTTAGGGTTTTCGGGTTAATTTATAAGAGGAGATAAGACAAAGGGAGAAGCATAAACATATATAGAAAAATAGAGTTTTTTATGGAGGAAAGCTACTGGAGGCAGTTCTGATGATCAACTCCATTTTATGTATGCCAGGTCAAAGATTTCTAGGAGAAGAAAACACTCAGCCATGGATTATTCTTTTCTTAGTTTTCTTTTGATTCTTTGGTATTTATTTTACAACACTATGAGCGAAACTTTTCTTATTCATTCTTAGAGTAGATGAGCCTTAGAATGATTTTGTGATTGTGACTATTTCTGGTTTAAAATGATTATATGTTTTTCTTGCTATTTATCCAATTTGCTTTGTTGCGTTAATTAATAGTAGTCGGCATATTAATTCAATGTAGGATGATGAACATGCATCAGGTAGTATCTAATATATTTCTTATGGATCATCATTTGATAAAAGGGATAGTATCATAACCAGGAGTAACATATGTGATACAATGCCTCTGAATTATGGTAAAACCTAGTAGTGGGTTATAAGATGTTAATGTGTTCTTAGGAAGTACAATAGGCCTAAATACCCTATCAGTGACTTAGGAATAGGGTTACTGTAATGGGAATAATAGGAAGCTAATCTACATTAGGTAGTACTCCATAGTCCAAGTTAATCATAATCTTGTTAAACTAGAGTAACAGCAACACAAGGTTAGTTCCAAGGGAATTCAATTCTAAGTATGAGATCTTTATTCATTGATTTTCTTAATTATTTTTCTACTACCATTTGTTAGTTAGTCGTTTGTTTTACTTCATTAGTTTAATTTAGTTTGTCATAGTAGTTAATTAAATAATTCATCTTAATTGCCGGTTAGATAATAGGGAGATATTGAGTACGATAGACAACCTCCATTTTTAGGGAAAAATGTTGTTTGTACTTACCACTGCTATACTTTGATAATAGGTGCACTTGCTTATGAGTTAATATGTTTCTTTGACTATAGAGAGATTTGACGTAGTCACACTATTGCTAGTATAGTGGAAAATGTTTGTTGTGAACTATAAACACACCAAGTTTTTGGCATCGTTGTTAGGGAATATTTGTTGAGTTTGCTATTTGAAAGATTAATCTCTATTAATCTAGCCATTTATTTTCTTGCAGCATTTTTTTGAATTTTTTTAGTTATTTCTAGTTTATTAATTACATCTTTTTTTTTTTTGCAGGATTATTGGTGTTTGACTCGTAGCCATCCAAGTAAAGTTGTCGAAGAAAGATTCAAAAATTGAAAGAACCTTGAGGAAACTTTTATATTTGAGAGGTCTTGAGTCATAAGCACCACATCTCAAGTTGGAGCAGCAAGGAGAAAATAAGGAATAATTAATTATGGAAGACCACAATCAAGTGAGGAGTATGTCGAAATATACAAACCCTTTATGGAAAGGACAGAATCCAGTGTTGTCAAACCTCCTACCAATGCCAAAAATTTTGAGATCAAGTTGAATATTACTTAGATAGTGCAGAATTGTGTTCAGTTAGATGGCTTGGTAGATGAAGATCCTAATGCTCACTTTGCCAGTTTCCTGGAGATATGTGATACATTCAGAATTAATAGAGCTAGAGAGGATAGGATTGGATTGAGACTATTCCTGTTCTCATTGAGAGGAAGAGCTAAGCAATGGTTGACTTCACTTCCAAGAGGTTCTATGGTCATTTGGAATGCTCTTGCTGAAAACTTTCGTAATGATATCTCTGCTTTTAGTCAAATGGATTCAGAGATATTATAAAAAGCTTGGGAAAGGTTTAAGGACTTATTGAAAAGGTGTCCACATCATGGATTACCTGCATGGATGCAAGTACAAATATTCTATAATGATCTGAGTTATGCTTCCAAGCAAATGATTGATGCAGTAGTTGGTGGCATGTTGAATAGCAAGACGCCTAAAGCAACTCAAGAATTGATTGAGGAGATGACAATGAACAATTATCAATGGCAATCTTTTTTTAGGTTGAAGAAAAATAGAGCAGCTATGGTTCATAATTTTGATGCTTATTTAGCTCTAGCAAGATAAGCTAAAACGTTGACGAAAGAATTTAGGAAGTTTTTGGCTAATTAGAGGCAAGTAGTGTTGCAATACGAAGTTTGTGAAGATGGTCATTTGAATGCGAAGTTTGTAGAGATGGTCATTCGAGTTTTGACTATCAGATGTCCAATTGGTTGAGCAAAACTGAGTAAGTGGATTTTGTTAAAAATCCACCAAGGCCACAAAACAATCTTTACAGTAATACATATAATCTGGGGTTGAGGAATCATCCAAATTTCTTTTGGAGTAATTAGAGACAACAACCAACCAGTTTTCAATTTTGACCGCAATAATAAAAGAGACCGATTATGGAAGAGTTAATGTCCAAGTTCGTGTAGCAATCTGACGCTCGAATCGATGCAAAAAAATTGAAATTGCGGAATATAGGAGCTAGTATGCAGAATTTTGAGACTTAGCTTGGTCAACTTGCCCAAATGGTTTTAACAATGCTGCAATGAGCTTTACAAGCGAATACTAAGCCAAATCCTAGATGAGTTTTCAATCCATCTTTCCATCATAAAGCAGATGGTCAAGTAGAAGTGAAGATGTTGGAGAAGGAAGAACCTTCTTGAGTTATCAAGGAGAACGTCAAGCTGTCAATGTTAAACCAGGCACTTCTTGTAAAGCAACCCAAGCATTTAACTTTTCATTTAATTTCATTTTTGTTTTATTTGATTTTCATTTATGATAGTTAATTAGCTTTTGTTTGTCTTGTGATCTTATAATTTGTGTTGTTAATGCAGGAATCTAGAATATTTTGGGGAGAAATTTTGCTCAAAGTGCCTATGTACATGGGCAAGCATTTACACAGTTACATGGCCATGTATGTAGGCATGTTGGGTATACACAGTTGCTTACATGCTCATGTATAACTTTGTGCTGTGATTCTGTGTTTCAAAAAAATTAGGTTTTTTAAGTCGTACACACCCCATGGCACGCCCAAGTGCAATGGTATGTTTGTTACTCACACAGGCATTAACACACCCGTGTTACGGACCGTGTCTTTTGTATATTTAAGCGTGATTGCGATTTCAATTTCCCACTCCACACAAAACTCATTCAAACTTCTTCCTCGCACTTCCAAACTTAAAACCTAGCATCTTTGCATCCCAAGTGTGATTCCCCAATGTTAGACAAGTCCATTTCTCACCCAGATTCCCCTTTTTCATCCTTGCCTAGTTGATTTTCTCTCTCTCAAGATAATTTTCTCTCTTTAAGTTTATTTGAAGTTTCTCGAGCATTGGCTTGATTTCTTGATATGGGTAGGTTATATTTGAGTTAGTTGCATGGTTTTGCATGCCTATTCATGTTAGTTTTAACTTAATATCATGTTTCACATGTTTTGGATTTTTTGTTGTTGTGATTGGAAAAGGAAGAGTTAGAATTGATGGTTATGAATTTTATGCTATGTACAATTAATTTTATGGATTCCATTGCTTAGATTGGTGTTGTTTTGGATTGTAGATTCCTGAGAATGCCTTGATTGATTAATTTGCCTTGAAATTTCATGGATTCTAGGAATTTGTAGTTTTTTGGTGTAGTAGATTATAGGTTTTTTGGGTACCAAGAAAGAGCCTAATTGTGAACCATATTTTCTTAAATTGCCCGTAACTCTTATGCAATTAGCTTTGGTTTTTTTATGTAGGGAAATTTTATTGGTTTCTGATTAAAGCTTTTATTCTAGAATTTGTTATTGCTTATGATGTTTGCGATTATTTGTTTCACTAAGAAAAATCTTCTATATGTTTCAAGATGTTCGATAATGAAGGTCACAATGAGCTTTGGTGGGAGCGAGAATGGGATCGTACCATATTTATCTCCCACATAGCTTTCCAAGTTTATGCAGCTATTATGGGAAAATAAGTAATCCATCAATTGGGATTTGAATACTCTTGCCTTTACAACCTACAGATTCGAGCTACCATTTGACATCGTGGGTGGCCTGTTCTCTGTAGGTCACTAGGCTTTGCATCACTAACTTTTATACATGAGCTTTACACCAATGCTTATTCCAACGGCTTCTTCCCGTAATCACTAATGCAAGTCAGGATGAGGGGATGACAGTTAACTATTCACATTGGCCAGCTTAATACATTCTTTGGTCTTCAAAATGTTTGGGGACTGGTTCATCATTTATCCCCCAAAGGGTTATCTGTTGTGCTCTATGGTAGACTAGTTGCCTGGATCGATCATCTTGGACTTCTACCATTCATCCATTCCTCTTAGTTAAGCTTTGATTTTTAGGCTTGGCTCATACTTCTACCCTTGCCAAACTCCAAATGTTACTAAAGAAATGGAAGAGATTTTGTATGCATTAGATATTGATGGTTTAATAAATGTGGGGGCACTCATATGGAGGAGTATTAGGGAGGCCGTAAGTGACTTTTAGCTTCAGATCATTTTTCTAGAGTTACTTGCATAGTTGATGGCCCAATAGGGTATTCATGACTGTAAGGATCATGAAAGAGTCTTCCGGGTGGAGAATGTGATCTGTGCTAGATTGTTCAAATGACTGCAAATGTAGAGAAGGCCACTCAAAAGTTCATGCTACCATAGAAAGGGAGACTAGTTCTCCCTTCGAAGACAATCTAGGACTTTTATTTATATTTATTGGTTATGTTCTTATGGATATTATTGCTACTTTTACTTTCCATTTTCTTTTATGTTTTGACATTGGAGCATCAGCCGCTCCCATTTTGTTTCATACTATTTCATGCCAGTTTCACTATATTTGCTTATGCTTCTCTGCCTTATATTTTGCCCTTGATCATTTTTTTTTGTTTTCTTTGGAAGCTTTCGATTTTTAATTGGAAGCCTAATTCAACACTTTGTTCGCACTACGTTTTGGAACACCAACTTGCAAGACAAATAATGAATTTTTTTTTTTTCAAGGGCAGTATCAGTTTCTAGCACTCCTTCATTTTCGCTTTATTTTTCATACTAGTACATTGAGGGCAACATATAATTTAAGTTTGGGGGAGTGGTTTAATTATTCTTGAATTTATCTTTTTGGTGATTTTTTTTGGAAAATTTTTAAATATTTGGAGCTTAATTGTTTTTGAATCATTTTATTGAGTATGTACATATTAAAGTTGAATGTTAATTTAATATCTTGAGTTCTTAACTTGAAGACCAAGTAAATGATTCCTAATCTTTCATTTCAGTGCTTAATCCATTTTAAAAATGTTTTTGTGATTCACTAGCAAGTTAGTGGAAGATGGTCTTAAGAAGCTACTTCTGCATCAAGTTTTTATGTTTAGTACACTGTTCAAACTTTGCTAAGTTTTGAGTTTCTATGTTGGTTTGTGAAAAGTTTGGTTGATGGATTTATGGTTGAATGTTGATAAAGTAAAGTAAAGTGACATATGAATTTATGCTGCGTTGCTGTTTTTAGTGTTGAAGTAAGTTAGGGTATTCTCCTAAGGCAAGAGTCGATCACAGCCTGAAAAGATGCTAAAAGCATGAGTATGATGAAAATATTATCTTGGATTATGTGAGAATTAACCTGGGTAGAGACAATGCTCCTGTAGTGTACACTTGCTACAAAAGTTTTCGATATATGACAAGAATTGGTTGAAAAAAAACAGAAAAAAAATTACAAAAGTCAATTAATTACTCAATCCATGGTTTGTAGTGAGCTTTGGCTTAGTGAGGTTTGTGTTTTGTACTTGATATGAAAATTTGATGTTATTTCTTTCGGTTTTAAGATATATGAGTCACTAGTTTGAGAATGAATTGTTACCATTAAATTATTTTATTTTAAAAGGTTAGATAGGAGGAGTTGTATGCTTGGTAGTCCTGTTAATTTCTCGAGATAATTAAAGTCTCGATGCTCTCTACATCTCTTTGCTCAAGAAAATGGTTTTACAATCTTATTATTTTAATTATTTCAACAAATTTTTAGATTTTTCTTCTTGGTTTTTGCTTGAGGGCAAGCAAAAGTTCAAGTGTAGGGAAAAATATGATATGTTCACATTTAGTTATTTTTTCTATAGGTTTTCCCTTGTATGTGCTTATCTTTTGATGTGTTTTTGCTAAGATATGATACTTAATTGGTTTATATTTTATTTTTTAGTAATATTTTAGCTTCATATGAGATAGAAAGGAATTTGGTAAAGTTTTGGAGTTGAATTACAAGATTTTGGCAAGCTTCTGGAGCTTACATGCCCATGTTCCAAACCATATTGCATCAAGCAAGATTTTAACTTCCAGGCGGGTAACACAACCATGTTCCCCCTGTTTTTTTTAATTTTTAGGGTTTTCAGATTAATTCA
Source organism: Aquilaria sinensis (assembly GCA_005392925.1). Classification (NCBI taxonomy): domain Eukaryota; kingdom Viridiplantae; phylum Streptophyta; class Magnoliopsida; order Malvales; family Thymelaeaceae; genus Aquilaria; species Aquilaria sinensis. Next base: position 199,036 of record SMDT01001081.1, read on the forward strand.
GAACAGGAGAAGAGATAAAGGAAGAGGTAGAAAAATACATAGAAAGAAAGGTTTTTTCATGGAAGAAGGTTACCGGAGGCAGTTTTGACAATTAACACTATTTTATAAGTGCCAAATCGAAGATATTTTTGGAGAAAAATACATTCAGATGTGGATTATTATTTTCTTAGTTTTCTTTTGACTCTTTGGTATTTATTTTATGGCATTATGATCTAAACTTTTCCTATTCATGCTTAGAGTATATTAACCCTATAATGATTTTTGTGATTGTGTTTATTTTTTGTTTAATATGATTATGTGTTTTTCTTGTGATTTGTCCAATGTACTTTGCTGCATTGATTAATAGTAGTTGACCCATTAATTCAATATAGGATGCTGAACATGCATCAGGTAATATCCGGTATGTTTATTGTGGATCATCGTTGGATAGAAGGGATAATATCACAACCGGGAGTAATAGGTGCGATATAATACCTCAAGACTAGGGTGAAACCTAGTAGTGGGTCATAGGACATTAATGCATTTTTAGGAACCACGGTGGGCCTAAAACACCCTATCAGTGACTTAGGAATAAGGTTAGTGTAATAGGAATAATAAAGAGCTAATCTACATTAGGCAATACTCCACAGTCCAAGTTAATTACAATCTTGTTAAACCAAAATAAAAGCAGCACAAGGTAGTTATAAGGGATTCGATTCTAAATATGAGGTCTTTATTCGTTGATTATTTTAATTGTTTCTCTGCTACAATTAGTATTGTTTCTCTGCTAGAATTAGTTAGTTAGTAGTTTGTTTTACTGCATTAGTTTAATTTAGTTAGTAATTGTAATAAATTAAACAATTCCTCTTACTTGACGGTTAGATAATAGAGAGATATTAAGTACGGTAGACAGCCTCCATTCTTGGGGAAAAATGATCTTAGTACTTACCACTGCTATACTCAGATGATAGGTGCACTTACTTGTGAGTTCACATGTTTATTTCAGTGTAGAGAGATTTAACGTGCCCACAATATTGCTAGTATAGTGGAAAAAGTTTGTTGTGATGAATATATAAGTGGAACTAGTTACTTAGCCTTCCCTGCAAAGAAAAATTGCATGTGCCATCTTGATTATGCAATAATAATAAATAAATAGAAGGTTAAAAATAATGTCACGCAAGTTAACAAAAACACAAATTAAAACAAGCAAAGACGTGAAAACTTTAATTGCTTTAACTTCAAGTAACAATTGCATGCATACATCTTAGTTTTGTATGCAACCAAATGCAATGTTAGTGTTAAACACATCAATGGATACTAGTAGAGACAACACTTATTATAAAAACACCATACATATACTAGAGACAACATATATCTACGAAGATTCAACATTAGCTCTTTACCCAAGCAAGCTAGATTTAAGAAGTGATGGGTCAGACTTTCCATGAACTCACTTAGCCTCAAAATGAAAGCCAAACACTTTAATCAGTATAAGCTTATGCAACAAATAACTTTGATTCATAAAATTCACACTTAGAGAGTACTTTTATAGCTAAATAAAATTAGCCTTAACAGATTCCTGTTACCAACTGTTAGACTAAACTAGCCTCCTTAATACCTACAAAACACTTAAGAGGTGAATGCTTGAAAGTACTCAGTAAGTGATCTGGGCACCTGTAAGGAAAAACATGTGCAAGCATGACAAGCAATATATACACACGTAAACAAACAAAACATACAACCTAAGTAACACAACAAACAAACAACAAAATTGAAAGTGGTGTGAGTACTTAAAAGTACTCAGTGAGAGGTGAGTCCATAGTCCTAAACCCTAAACCCTAAACCAATAAACAACATTTAATGGGTGAGTACTTGAAAGTACTCAATAAGAGATTTGGGCACCTATAAGGGAAAACATGTGTAAGCATGCCAAGCAATATATACATACGCAAACAAACAAAACATACAGTGCAAGCAACACAACAAATAAACAACGCAATTATAAAAATAAATAATGCAAGCAATGGATGGATGGATGGATGAGAAATACTCATGCACATGCACTTAGGACTTTCTTACGTCCTAAGATGCTCATAACTGCCATAAGCTCATATGGCTAGGGTACTTGGATACTAGCCTTTGTATCTGATGTTAGCATTTAACCAAACCCCCATGAAATTCTCATATGGGTGCCCTAAAGTAAGCCATCACCGACTCAAGCCATCACTTACTTACCTCTTACCCATCTCTTCCCCTTCCTTGTTATGCTGGGTAATTAACTTAGTGGCCAAACTTCATTGAGTTCCTTTGAACTTGACTTGGGTAACTTAGTTGATTCACTTACCGAGTCCGTTAACTGGGCTGGGACCTATTGGGTACCACCTTAATGCCTGGTGGTACCTGACCTCTACCACTAGGCTATTAGGCATCTCATGCCCTTCTTAGGTCCTTTTCCAATGTCGAAGATTCACGACCTCATCCCTTGGCCATTGAAGGACTCATACTATATTTCATCCTTCTTTAGTACCTTATCCACCAACACTTTGCCCTCTTAAGTACCTACTTATTACCCATTAATGATGCATTAAATTAGCTTTCGTAGTGGGATTAATGCCCAATTTAAAGTTCTTTCGGTCCTAGGAATGACTTTGGGTGAAAATTGATGCACAAAGAGGCCCTAGCTTGGGGCGAAATGCATGGTGGCGCTACAGTGCCAAGGGTGATACCACCAACTTTTTGGCTTGGTTTTGGTCATGATTACTGGCACTGCTATGCCAACTTTAGGGCTGCTACACCAAGGGCTTTCCAGCAACATGAAACTCCTTTGTTCATAGCCTATCCTTAACCTAAAACTTGCATACCCTTGTCCAATCCTTTTTTACCTCATTCAAAGCTTACTATAGATGTTTTTAACACTACTTATGCATCATTTATGCATGCCAAAACTTAAATACCTTACATCAAATCATCCACAAAGTAAAAAGCAAGCAAAAAACCACACATGTGCTCCACAAGCTCTCTTTGAGTTCCAAGCTTAAATTCAACTAAAATTGGCACCAAGAACATGAAATTAAAACCAATTCTAACCATTTTAAAAGCTTGGAACCAACCCATAAGCATGGAAGAGCATTACCTCAAGGTTTGAATCCAAAACATGCAAGAAGAAGAGCAAACACACTAATTCCATTAAAGATGAGCTAGGAGCTTGTTGAGATGTCTTTAGGACCTTCAATTATCATGAAATTTTAGGCAATTTAGGAGGTTTAAAGATGGATAGCTATGTAGAGGAGAGAGCTACAAAAATGGCAAATGGGGAGGATGATGAATAGTTCCATCTTCACCAAATATATATCCAACTACTCCCACTTAGCCCATTTTTGCTCATTTTATCATTTTGGCCCCAAAATCTTGTTTTTTTTTAACTTTGGCCACTTAAACCTCCACGAAACCATCCTCTTGCTCCCAATAAATGTTTTTCCTACTTTTATACTGAGCCCCTTAGCTTTCTTTAGTCATATTTTGCCTCTTAAGACACAATAGCTCAATTTTCACATTTAGTGCATTTTAGCCGTTCTACTTTTTCTTTTGGTCCAAATGGTTAAAAATACTTATGTACTCAACTTATTTTTCCCAAAACACTTACATGAACCTAATTTTATTGAAATCACAATCATGCCACTAACTCAGGCCAAAATTACCAATTTTGCTCTTTTTGCACCTTAGATGCCCTTATACGTAGGAACTTAACTTAACCTTACTTAGCTTACTTTTCTTGCTTAATAAAACTTATTTGAGGAAAATAAATTGGGATTTATTTACCTTGGCATCTAAACTAGTTGAAGTACTTGAAGAGCCTTTACATCCTCCTTTCCTTTAGAAATTTAGTCATCTAAATTTAAATTCTTAATTTGAGCTTAACAATTAGATACTATTTCTCTTATATCTCGCTTAGTTCCTGACTTATGATTATTTCCTTATTCTGGTTACCCATAGCCCTTAACCATAAGTTTACTTCTTACTCTTAACTTCTCAATTTATCAGTCAAGAAACTTATTAAGGTAATCCTCCGGAGACCTTTCCTTAGAGACGATACTTATGGGGTGAACACCTTGCCTTGGCTCACAAGGCACTTCCCCATACTCCCTATTTCCACTTAGGCCCATGTAACTTAAAGCTAACTTACTCATTTCTGCCATTACCCATATTGGGGGTACTTTTAGGACTGCTCTTACTTAGGACTTAACTTAACCTTACACCACACTTAGGCTTTCAAGCCTTACTTAGGTGTTTTCTTAGTTACAACCACTTAGTGCTCTTAGCACAATATAACCTGAAAACTCTTATACTTAACTTAGGCACTTAAGCCAACCTTAGGTACATCTAAACCTTGATGCCTCATAATGCCTTAGGCATAATACCTCTTGTGGCAACCTACCCTTAGCTTTCCCAGATAGCTTCTTAAGACTTACTACGTTATTGCCTCTTACCTATTTAAGGGCATTCGTAAGCTTAACCCCCTTAGCCTAGAATTGGCCATCTTAGTCCACATAGACTTTTTATTTTGAGGGTGTCCTCAAGTGTATCACACACTACCTAATTCCTTAATCCTTGATTCCTTTAGGTAATTATTTAACACGCTCAGGGTCCTTAATTATTCACTAGCCACTTTGCCCTTACTTGCTTTTCACTCTCAAGGAATTTTTAGCATGTCCTCTTTTTATTTTCATTACTTAAGAGTTGTTCCTTGACTAACTATGCTTATTTTGGCAATGTGGTGTTATTGGCCATTAGAGTCCTTTTTTTGATCTTTTTAGATTAGTTAAGACCACCATTGGCACCGTTGATTAACTTTACCTAGGTGCACTAAATACACCCACACTACTCAACATGACATTTTCATGTTCCTTTAGGCCTTGCTTCGGTTTCTCGACCATTTTAGGTGCATACATTGCATTAAGCTCTTTTAGGCTCTTTGGCCTTTCTTAGCTCTCCTTAGGAAGCCTTTAGGAATATCGGCATTTGGCCTTTTCTCAGTCCCCTTTAGCTCATATACTTGGGAACACAAAATGTCCCACAACTTATGCCACACCCCTTGGCCTTAGGAACTGTAGGTTCACATGGTTCCAAATTAGTACTCAGCATTTGGAGTCTCAAACTTATTCAGCTGCCTCTTGGATAACTCCTCAACACCCTAGCCCATCAGGTTAACTTAATTAGAGTGTTGCCCATGAGTGCTCCTAAAGCACACTTATGCTCAAGCGAGATTTATAACTCTTATTCCTTTTTTGAGACCACTTTAATATCTATACCTTACTTCCTGATACTTAGGCACGTTCTTAGGTCATTGCTTCCTTTAGCCCATCTTATGCATTAACGAAAGTGACTACTTAGTGTAATTTACACACCCATAGCCCATAGTGTGCACACCTTTGGGCTTAACTGAGGCCTACAACCCCCCTTATGCCTAGAGGAGACTCACTTGGCACCTCTTTGGTTCCACACCTCAATTAGGCACTAAAGTCACTTCGGCTATTAAAGAGTTCTTAGAATGACTCACTCCCATGGGCACTTAGTGATTCAAGGCCAATATTCAATAACTTAAACTCCTAAGACTCACAAGGGATGTTTACAGGGTGGGTTTGGCAAGGTTTGCCTTAAACTTGAACCGCCCCACATAGATGACTAAGTTGTACAATATAAAACCAAATTACACCGTATACTATAAAATTTGATTAAAAGCCAAATCGTATAAAATGTGGTTTAGGCTAGTTTGGTTTGGCTAGTTTATTTTTTCTATCCTATAAAACAATTTAGGCTACTTCACAACACTTTTCTTAATGTTAATACATTGTCCTCAAAACCAAATAGTTTTATGAAACATCAACAATCATGTACTTTAGAACATCACAACCACAAAATAGTCTTAATATTACAAATTATAAACTAGTATGTAGAGTCCAAAGCTTCTGCCATTTTAGAATTCTTCAACTTCTTGTATGTAATTCTTTCTTGCCACACAAGGTTATCGAAGCTATCCCCATAGTTTCACGACACCACTATAAGATTTCTGCTTAGCCTGAGATATAAGACAATAATTTTTAGGATATATTTTAGAATTACAAAATACAAACTCATTCAAACCTACAAAAGTAGTAAAGGGGGTTAGGCTTACCTTTTTCATTGGTTAGCAAAAAGTTATGGTTCAGTTTTTTTAACAGTTTTAAAATTAAAACCCAAACCGCATCATATATACATTTGTTTTTTATTTTTAGAACTTGAATTGCACCGTAACCTGTATCAACCCATATAGTTACTTGGGTGGTTCCGTTTGGTCAATATGGTTTTGCAAGTTAAGCAAGTTAGATGAACACCTCTAGGACTCACTATGTAGTTCTAACTACCCTAAATCCGACAACCCTTTTTTTGGGGTTTTAATACATTTCTTGGCTACCTTCTTGTCTAAGGGTCTTTCTTAGTCATTACTTGACCCCACACTTATACCCTTAGACCACTTAGGTTTCTTTCATACCCCTTAAGAAAACAAAGAGTCCTATATGTATCTTAGGCTTCGCAAGCCCTCTAAAGTCCCACAGAACCTCAACCTTGGTTACTTTGAATTCTATGATTGAAGATTGCCTTGAGTTACACTTAGCTCATTCTTATGCCGGTCAGGTTATTCAAGACCCTAACTCAATGATTTAAACCATGCACACTTCTATTAGTTCTCCTTAATCTACCTGGGAACCTTCAATAGTGGAGTGTACTTTAGACATTGGGGATTCACTTTCTTACAAACCTTTAAAGTTAACTTAGGTCCGTACTCTCAGCCTTCTGGTTTGAGGCTTTCTTGATTACTTTTAACTTGTAATTAGCCCCATAATTTATTGCCTTTAAACTCCCAATCAACTGAGAATGTCACTCAAGTCACTTCCACTCTCCATGAGTAGCCTTAGGTCAACACAAACCCAAATAAAAGTACTAGGCCTAAGCCCATCACTTGCAATCCTTTTTACCACCACAAGTATCCTTACAATAAATAGGTCCCAGTTTTGAAATCTTTTAGGTCGTCCCCTTTTAAGTCATTTGGCTTGTCTTTAAAGGATGATTGCTCCTGGTGCCCTCTGTTTTCTCCTTACACTTCTAAATTGGGTTATGTTTTCTCAGGGATTTGGATGTTACCTTTTGGTCTTGAAGGTTTGGTTTGGAACTTGAACCTTGACAAACTTCCTACGATTAATAGACTCCCTTCCTTAAGGAACCTTAACTTTAAAGACCACTTTACGGTTTTGGCACCTGTGGGTTATGGTTCTTAACCTTTCACTTAAATGACTTTTTGCAATTACTGCCAGTCCTTAATGTACCATCTTCCTTTCCTTTACCTGTAACATTTGGGCCCCTTAGAGTAATTCTTAGCTTTACAACCTTCTTAACCCCTAGCTACATCTACTTGTAGAACTTAATTTCCCTTCACTTGGTAACCCCTACAAACTAGTAAGCAACACTTCTTGATGTTAGACCAATCATGAATCATCTTACAGTTGTTCTTCCCTGAACTGTCTTTATAGTGCATAAAGAACTTTTTACACCAAAGGATCAAGTTTTGTCAACTTAAGGCTTAATTCATGGCATAACTTACCAACTTTTTGTTGCGTTTCGGGAGCCAAACAGCGCAGCGGAATTTAACCGAAACCCTTCAGGATCCAAGTGAAACGGGGTAAACCGGGTGTTCGAAAATTTTCATACCTAATTTTCGGTTGAGATCTCTCACTCAACTGTAGAGTTGAATCACAAAACTTGAACAGTTGACGTGTTTAAGCTCTTTATGGTATCCACATGAGCTTCTCGGGATCACCACGCTTCCACCACGTCCTGGTAGATGAGTTTCTCTTGCGCTCGCAGTGCTAGCTTGCGTCCTCCAAGGAATTGCAAGAAAAGAGTGCAGCTATCCTTTTGGGAGGCTAGGGCAAGGAGATCTGCGAATTTCTTACTAGAAGTTGTATTTATAGTGAGACTTAACTTCCAGGCCTAATGGGTTTCAAAGCCCTAATCCAATTAGGATTTAATTTCGGGCTTAATAATGGCTCAACTATTGGGCCCATTATTAATACGAAATTATTGTGAACCCAAAACCCAAATTATTAGCACATGCACTCTAATGATCCAAATTGCTCTATGTGTGCGACTCAATAAGCTCTTACCATGTTGGCAATGATCATAAATCACATTTATGATCATAAGCAATGAGCGGTATCTAGCAACACATCATTGCTACCCAAGTGACAAGATTGTCGATGATTCGACTAAACCTTTATGATCATCCCCGATATATGCCACTGTCCCTTTGTCCAATATATCAAGACTAAGCACGAGACATGAAATGTGTCACTCTCGTATAGCCCAATCTTTGGTTTCTTGATTACCGAGTAGACCAACTTAAACCGATGACATTGATATCGTTTATCAACTCATCCAAGCATGGCCATGCATTTTTCTAAGTCTTACTCTATCAAGGGGCCCGAAGATATCACTCCCGTTACATAGGAGGGACAAATCTCATCTTGATCATACAAATCCCTCCGCATGATATGTGGCATACCCAATGACCTCCCTCAAGTTCACCCAGTTAAGAGTAACAAAGGAAAGTATCAAAGTATGTGACTTACATGTAGGGAACCTTGATGATCTTAGGTCGAAGGACTACATATAACATGATTACTATGAGAATCACTTATGACACTCATCTAACGATCCATGTAGTGTTCTCTTGGTGGGTCGGTCCAGTACACAAGTTCTCCAACTTGTACCCATATGTAGACTACATATCTCATATTAGTCTCCACATATGCTAGTCGTTATGTATTATTGCAACCTGCTCCACAATAATACTAGACCAGGGACGTTTAAGAATATCATTATTCTAAGGTTACAATTATGTTTATTAAGTTACGCAGAAACAAAACAACGAACATAATTGTTGGATTAATGCCTTAATAAAATATCATGACTTAATGTGCAAAAATACAATCGTCTCATGATTGGCTTTTGGGCACAACACTAACAATTTTCGTGCAAGTCACACTTACCCATAGAATACTTCCAAAGGTCACTTATGACAGGCATGACAAAGTTGGCTTTTATGCCCTTAACCGATCTACTTCTTAAGTGTTACTTCACTATTCAATAAAAACCACATCCATAGGCCACACCCATGCTTACCACCTTTAACCTACTAAGGAAAACCTTTTTCCAACCTACAAATCTAATCTAAAACTTACCCCTGGAGCTCTTCTAGGTTTACATACTCACAATTCCTCCACAACCTTAGTTTTCTAGGTAAGTGAGTCACAACCACAAATGTAGCAGTTAAACAACAAAAACTACCTACCTCTATGATGTAAACTTAAAGATACCTCTCTTTTTTTGCTAGCTCTTTGACCACCCATTTGGTTTGAGTAAAACCTCTTGATTGCTGTTGAGTACTAATGGTGCTTCCTCTAGTAAATAAGACATTATTGATCTTCACCTTATTTAGCCTTTTGCCTCAAGCATATCCTTGCCCCTAGTCCACTATTCACTTGCCTTCCACCCACCAGGCATTTGGCCCATTTGATTCATGCCATTTTTCGTTCTAATTCTTCTTTAGGTTCCATGGACTTCATCTTAAATGATTCTTACCTGAGATATTACTCCTGGTTTACACTTACCTTCGGGAGGAGATTTACTTTCTTGGCTTAGGTGCACTCAGAGTCTTAGTACACCTTAGCCTTACCTCATGGTATATCACTTTGTTGGTGTTTGTGTCACCTTTTGCCCTTGGGCAATGATGGTTTACTTGACCTCAGTGCTCCATGGTAACTTAGTGCCCTTCAACCCTTACCTTTGGTCCATTTGACTACTCATGGAGTTCTATCTTTATCTACATGCCCGTAAACACTTTTTTCACCTCGGTCCTACCCTCAAGGCTTGGATTCCTCCCTTTGTCTCAGTGTGTTGATAGGCTTTAACATACTTTGACCATTTACCCTTTAGGCATTAACCATGGTCTCCCTTACTTTGAGGGTTGGGCATGTTTCCTTAGGCCACTAGTGCCTTAGTGCTATCAGGACTACACACTAAAACCACCACTTCCCCATAGATTTAACCATAAGGCCCCTTAGACATTCACCCCGTCCTTTTCCTTAATACAAGCATCTTACCGAGTTTCCTCTTATATACCTAAAACAAAAGGCAGACAACAACGCCAGAAACACTTATAAGTAGTACTGGCCATATTTAGCATAAGGACACATTTGGATGTTGGTCACTTATTGCCTTTACTAAGGCCATTAACCTGTTCTATTACCAACAATGGCAGAACAAAGGTCGTAGTCCCTGATTTAACTACCACTAGTAATTTTTTAGGAAACTATGATTCCACTTAAGTTATAATTGGCTAGCTATTACTTATAAAGTATCTTAAAACTATTACGTGCAACAAGTTACTTAGCTTAGCCTACAAAAAAAGCATGTATCGTCCTTGCTATGCAATAATGATAAAGAAAAAACATTAAAAATACTGTTATGATAGTTAACAAAAACATAAATTAAAACAAGCCCAGATGTAAAATCTTTAATTATTTTAACTTCAAGTAATAATCGTGCACATACATCTTAACCTTGTATGCACCCAAATATAACTCTAGTGCTAAACACACCAATAGATACTAGTAGAGGCAACACTTAGCATAAAAATACAATACATATATAAAAGACAGTATGTATATACTAAGATCCATTATTAGCCCTTCACCCATGTAGGCTAGCTTTAAGTGAAGAGCTACACGTTCCTTACGCTCTATTAGCCTCAAACTGAAAGGTAAATATTTTAGTCAATAGAAGCTTTTGAAACAAATAACATCAATTCATAAAATTCACACTTAGAGAGTACCGTTAGAACTAAATAAAATTTGCCTCAATAGCTGCCCTTTACCAATTTTTAGACATAATAGCCTCTTTAGTACATGCACAACGCTTAAGGATGAGTACTTGAAAGTACTTAGTAAATAATTTAGGCACTTGAAAGGTAAAATATGTGCAAGCATGCCAAGAAATATATACATATGCAAACAAACAAAACATACAACCCAAGCAACATAGCAAACAAATAGTATAATTATAAAAACAAGGAATGCAAGTAATGGATGGATGGATGGATGAGAAATGCACATGCATATGTTGTTAGGACTTCCTTACTCCCTAAGGTACTCATAACTACCACAAACTCATACAACTAAGGTACTTGGATACTGGCCCTCATATCTGATGCTAGCACTTGACTAAACCCCATGAAGTTCTCTTACGGGTTCATTAGAGTAAGTCATCACCTACTCAAACCTTACTCGCTTCTAACATGCTACTTAGAATAAGTCATCACTTACTCATCTCTTACCCATCTCTCCCCATTTCTTATTATGCTGGGTAACTAACTTGGTGGCCAAACTTTGCATAATTCCCTCAAATTTAACTCAGGCAACTTAGTGGATTTACTTACCAAGCCCATCGACCCGGTTGAGACCTTTTGGGTACTGCTTAATGATTGAAGGTACTGGATCTCTACCCTTGGGTTATTAGGCATCCCATACTCTTCTTGGATCCCTCTCCAATGCTGAAGGTTCTTGATATCTACACCGTGAAGCAGTTCTAAAATGTGACAATGGGGCATAGAAAGTTCGAGTACCGAGTTAAAAGGTTGGCTCAGATCTGGTGCTAATGGTTTGAGCCTATCGAGCTTACGAGCCTAGCCCGAACCATTTACGAGCTGAGCTCGAGCCTTATTTAGGAAACTTGTCGAGCTCAAGCTCAAGCTCAAGCCCATCCTAACATAAAACTAGCCGAGCTCGAACCTTGCCTATTTGGGTCAAGTCCTGCTAAATATCACCCATAATATTAACATTGGCCAGCATAAAAAGGGCTATAAGGTATTCAACCACTTTAATTCCATTCAATATATATACGTATGTAGCGTTAAATGCAGCCTTGGTTCCCAACCTTTAATTCTTATTCCACTTTCATCCTTAATCTTCATTTCATTCTGCTCTCATCCTTGATGTAATTAAAATAATCCATTTTGCACTATTTCAGGAATAATTATAGTGAGCAAAAAGATGCCATTTCAATACAAGTTTGAACATGATCAAAGATAGTAGTCATACTTATCGCCTTTCATCAACAATGGGTTGGAAAAGTGAGGAAAAAAAAAGATAACGAGAGATAATGAGGGAAGATGACGGTTCATCTATAGTAACTAGGATGAAACTTAAAGAGCACAAGAGATTACTAGTAGCAAAGATAGCGTTCATCAAAGACAAATAACCGAAAACCGATCAATTCTCATTGAGTAGAGGACACATCAAAATGCTGAGGCAAGCAAAGATTTAAGAACGGCACAATAACATGAGATAAAGATAAAAGAAATTTTAGAATGCCCCAAAAAGAGTGAGTTTCTTCTTACCTTTATCATTAACAAATGTTTACTTTTTTAGTGTTAGTTGTCTAAAACAAGGGAAATTGTCAATTGTTGAAACTACAAAAAATAATTCCGATCTCATTAATAACTTGGAATAAAAAATTTGTATTGTAGTGGCGAAAACCAAATCAAATCCCAAGAAAAATTTTTAATTGTAAGTTTCCCGACAGAAAATTGAAATATAAGATGGAGAATTTGAATCGATTTTTTAAATAAACTGTGTGTAAACTAAAACAAAATTATCTGATATTAAAAACATTCAGGTCAGAGTTGATTATCCATTCTAATTACACAATTGATCATCAAAGCAAAAGAATTCTCTAATTCAAGAAAATAAATTATACTCTCTTTAAAGCTACGAGGAAACTAAGAATTCAGTGGCAAAATTAACTAGATAAAGTTTCAAATTAATTTCTTAATTCCAAGAGTCTAGATACTAAAAAGCATGTTTTTCATTGACTCGTAATTAGCATAAAGAACGATGAAAAAAAACAGTTTATTCCAAGTAACCGTTCAAAAACTTAAATAATTTAACTCATTTTACTTCTCCCTTTATGAAATAACTGGAAATAGAAATAATTTCTACGAAATTCCTTACACCAAATCCATTTGAAAGGAAATCAAAAAAATTTGCAATAAAAAACTAATTCAACAAGGTGAGAACAGAAAATCATTCACAACAAATTTGATCCACGAAAAAGTAAGCACTTAAATTTAAAGCATTACAATAAGCAAACTGATTTCTCATAATCTTCTGAAGAAGGAAATCGTTCCCTTAAACTGAACTGAATAAATTAATAACTAATGTCTCCAGAAAACAAGAAAACAGAGAATCAAATTGGCCGAGATAGAGAGATAGCCCACAACGCGTTCTCCCCACCTCTTTTTATTACAAAAAATTCCTATTCTTCAGGTAACAAAACGTGCTAAAAGATAGAAGATGGGGCTGTTGAGATATCTATTCCAAGTCACTTAACTCCTTCATTGAGTTTTACAAGTCATTCCTCCAATTTGCTTAAGTAGTTAACAAAGAGTAGTAGTCTCCAAATTTGGCCGGCTCACTTGTGAGCGGCCGCTTCTTTCACGCAATTACCCGAACATCCTCTGTGCGTCAAATTCTTGGAGAGCCACTTACCTTCTCCAATCACAGCTTCTGCTTGAACAAGTAGGACCAGCACCGAGGATTAGTTTAGAATGTTGAAAACTATCAGTTGCCGATGCTCTGATACAACAAGCAAATACGGTGCCCCAATTGCTAGACTTCGAGTGTTGGTTTGATTTTGACTGGAAGCAGCGAATTGGATTTAAATAGAAAGAGAATGGTGAGACACAAGCCTGCATTGAAGGAGTTCAACTAATGAAAAGGTTGGCTCTAAGTAGGAAAGCTAGAATTTGCTTCCTCCTAGTCCGAAACGGCAACATTATACTCCCGTCAAAACAAAAACAAAAAAGAAAAAAAAAAGAAAAAATTCATTTTCGGTCCCTAACTTTTGACATTGTCCTAAATGAGTTCCTAACTTTCATTTTATCTTTTTAAAGTCTCTAACCTCCCAATTTTTGTTCCGGTCCTTCCGTTATATTCAGGGTTAACTTTTACAAAATTTCTGTGAAAAATACCAACATCGGTCCTATATTTTTTTGTTCCCACCAAAATCACCCTCAAACTAGTAAATTTATCATTGCAACCATCATCTCCGTGTTTCTCCCTCCACCGTCTCCCTCCGCCACCATCCCAACCCATTATTCCCCGGACCCCTTATCTCCTTCCCCCAATCATTTCCTCTCCTCTTCACCTCTGGTTAACCTCTCCGGCAACAGTAATACGTCCAGGTCATGGACTTGCTTCTCCTCCACGATTCCCTACATTTTTAAATTAGACACAAAACCAGAACCTCAATTTCTCAGGTTCAAAAAGAATAGAAAGACAAATCTTTCTAAACTTCTCCACCCCTGACAGCACCTTCGCTTTCGGTCAATGGCCTGGTGTCACCATTTACCAGTTCAAATTCATCCGACTCGTTATCGAAGACCTCATTAGGCCATCAACGAAAGCAACTCAACTCACAGCAGAGCTTATTCAGCAGGCTCTGCTCAATTGCCTAGATTAAGAAGAAAATGCATTTATACAAATATTTGAATCAAAACAGATTCAGAATTCAAGTATAATAACACAAGATATTCGTGAAAAAAAAAGGAATTACATTGTAAGGAATCCAAGACACCCAAGAAAGTGGCCCAAACTACATTCACAAATTCCCAAACCAATCGAGTAATTGATAGAGCGCAAAAGACAATTAATCCGAATAACATGAACAAATCACAGGTATGAAAACAGTACCACAAGAGTATCGTCGGTGTACTCTCCCGTAAAAACCTTCAACTTGTCTCTGACCCTCTGCCTCAACTTGGCAACCCCAATGCTACTAAAATTCACCTTAAATGTTAAATCATCCACGCTCCTCATCTCCTACGATTTTGACTCGAAAATGCTGAAAATCAAAACCCTCAATTCAGCTATGCGAATGGTAATGATGACAGCAGTAATCGCGATCCTCGCCCCACTCCACTAAGAGATAACAATTGCTTGGAGCCGGGAGAGGAAATTGATGGCGGAAGGCGAGGGTGAGAAGATTATGGTTACGGTGATGGTGCTGGGAAAATCTGGGTTTTCATGACAACGTAAGTTTCCCGGGGAGCCCAAAAGGTTCTACGGTACTATTCTGGCATTGAACCAATCATCTCTCAAAACGTTCAATGTTTCTGGGAACAATCTCACTGGCGCGATTCTGTTGACTTTGACTCTACAGCGACTTTGGTTCTCATCATTTTCATGGAACCCAGAGCTCTGCGGCGAGATCCTGCACAAAAAATGTCACCCAACGTCCCGCTTTTCTGAGCTCACTGCAGCGGTGGTGGCTCCGCCTCCTCTTGTGGTGCTTGGGCAGAGTGTAGAATTGCACGTCATCACGTTGGCACTGAGAAGCCCTAAGAAGCACAATAGAACCTCTAATCGGACTCTGTCCGTGATTGCCGTGGCGGGCAGCAGAAGGCTAGATCCGTTCCTCTGTGCTTCTCGGGGTAGGCTGCTAGCAATCTCTGTAGATTCTCCGGCCGCGGCCTTTGACCTTCACTAGTGGGCAAAACTGTTTTCAGAATTTTACAAGGTTGTTGCGATGAAATGCGGCGGCTATCGAGGCGGAGGTTTCTGGGTTTAGGGGAAAATGCTCAAGTTGGAAGGGAAACAGGAGAGTGTGTGTGTTAAATTTATAGACTTAAGGGTATTTTTAGTGGAGGGAAGAATCCGTAGGGCTAAAATTACTTTCTTTTTTACCGATATTCTATTAAAGTTAATTATGAAATTAATAGAAGGGCCATAATTAGATCAAAAATAAGGTTTGAGATTTTAAGAGGATAAAATAAAGGTTAGGGACGCACACAAAAAGGTTAAGGACTACAAATGAATTTTACCCATAAAAAATATTACTAATAAATGGAAAAATTCAAAATAATGGCTAAGCAAAACATGAGATTAATATATGTAAAATTGTAAATGATTGGGTTTATGTATCCATGTATCATTAATCGTTTCTATATCAATGTACGTCCCTTAGCCATGCTCTCTTTCCATATATATATATATATATATATATATATATATAATTACAAATATCAGTTATTATAAATCAGCAATATTTAAATTGTCATTTCAACAATTCTCACAAAGAATGATCCTAGGCTATTAAAAAATGATATAGTTGCTAGCTTGTGCTTTTACATTGCCTTTGATCTTAATGGTCTGAAAAAATTTCAATAGCATACCATCTTAGTTGCCCGAAATGCACCATTTCTTTGAGAAATACATCTCAAGTCTAGTATTCAATGAATGAGGTTTAATACAATTAAAATTTATTCACCATCAAGATAAATCACAATCAATAAAGTACAGTATAACTTTTCTTTTTTTAATTGTCCAACTTAGACTGTCATGCCTAATATAGGCCTTAGCCCATTCATAAGCCCTTAAACCCAAGAAAATATAGTGTAGAAGTTCATACAACACTATCAGGTAAAGAACTTGGCATAAGTTTTCTAAGTGTCCTACAAGTACTTGGACACATGGGCATAGCACTTAGGCGCTTCTAGTGCATATGGGAGGTTATCACAAGTGCACTATGACACATGGGAGGGGCACCAGAGTACACCCTGGACAATGCCAGGACACATAGGGCATGCCCCCAAGACACTTACCAACACCCTACTCAAGCTACAAGTCCAAACTTTCAATGCTCAAGCAAAAAGAGTATAGCGCCTAAATGGAAACATGCTTAGGACATATAAACATCATTCATTCATTCAATATATGCATGGCAACTAAAACCACCAGCTCAAGTTTTGAAAACACAAGTCTTTACATGTCCATGAACTTATACACATGTCCTGACAAGCCTACTAGTGGCCACCCTAGTGCACTAAATACTCGAAAGTGCACATACACATACAAACACCACAAATTCACATCCTAAGCATAACCATCAACACTATGGCTTATTCCCATAACACTTAGCTCTCAAAGCCTGCAACCAATGGATTTCCACACATTAGCTTGCCACATAAGCAAGACATAAGACTATGAATATTGAGCTAAACACATAAGTTAGAATGTTACCTTACCAAAACCAAAAGAGCACACATAAACACTAGTCCCTTGATCTTTCAAACAATCTTTTTCCTGTAACATAAAGGGATGAGGCATGAGTTATGCAACTTAGTAAGGACTTCTTATGGCCTCCAAGGCTTATACATAGGTTAAGTTCAAGCTTGATGGAAACATATCCATGCTCCTACAAAGAAAACACTAAAACAAAGAAAAACACAAGTATATGCATAACAATATAAACTATCTAAGGAGGGTTAGCACACACAAGCAAACATAGAAGCACTAAAACTCACACATCACAAACACCAGCCTAATGGCCTAGAAAGCATAACATAAATCCTAGATTCATTTCGGTTAACCTCTTATTGTTTCCTTAATCTATCCAAGAGCTCACAAGCTTGGGAATTGAGTTGGCCTACTCAATTATTAGCCTTAATGCTTGCCATACCTAACTAGCATATTATACTTAGTTGCCAAAGCAACCCTTAGCCCCATAGCTTTTTAGGATCCTTTGGTTATTCTGCCATCACCTAAGTACTCATAATTCACTAGAACAACATAGTCTAACTATGAATTACTTAGTGAATCCATGAAGTCCTTACCTCCACTTAGCAATCTTGCTGCCTGAAGCTCAAAACCTCAATTTATGCCCCTTTTTAGCTCTTTGTAGTTAACAAACACCTTCTTAGCTCTCTTGGCTCATAAAACCATCATTTCCTCCAAGTTTCCACTTGATTTGGTCTCGACTTATGCTTGAAATCTCATGAAGCTTGAAATCTCCTGAACTCTCCAAGAACATGTTCAAGAGCTTCATCAAGCACTCAACAATGGCAAGTTGAACCAGATGGTGGAGACAATGGTGAGTTGGAGCATGCAAAAATCCGGAATTAGCCAAGTGTCCATAAAAATGGCTTAATTTCTAGCTTAATCAAGCTACAATTTTGCATGAATCACTTAAACCTCCACTTAAAAGATTCCTTCAATTTAATAACCCGAATATATTTTCAATTCAGTCCCTCAACCCCACAAATCATCATTTGCATCTTTTCTTCTTGGCCAATCAATAAGTGAACCCGAAATGTTCAAACACTTAAATCACCAACATGCTTTTTTCAAAACTTCTTTTTCTAAGTTCATAGAGCCCTTTCCTAGTGTTCTTAGCTTGATGCACCTTATTCTCCAAGCCTATATACAATGGTTTTGAGGGGCAAACATAGACGATCAATGATTTTCAAATAAAAACTTATTATGCATATCAAATAACTACATGCCCTCATAGTTATAGTATATGCATTCTATTTTCTATCAAATCAAAGTCATTAATGGACATTCTATGGTTACCAACATGCATATGTACATAAACCAAATTTGAGAAATTTATCATTTACCAAAAAAAAATTGAATTCAAATAAAATTTACCTCTTTACTAAGTCAATCAACCTTATAGAGAAAAAAATAGTAGCATAGCATAAACTAATGATTGTGGAGGGTAAAGAGTAGGGTGGAGCGGGAGGTAGGCAAAGCTTGGAAATGAATGAATGAGGAAGGAGATAGAGGATGTGGTCTTTTGTTGTAAGGGTGTGATGTACGTAATTTTTTCCAGCCGATGTATTTGACACCTCCAATGCTGCTACAATGTTCGTCCAATAGAGGCTCGGAATGCCAAAAGAAAGAAGGGCTAAGGGGGATCCTTAGATGTTTTTTGGGGAAAGAGCCTTAGGCACTCAAGTTAAATGAGACTTTTGGAGATGAATAAAATAAAAGTGTGAACAATAAAATTTTTGTTACCTTGGAAGAAAGGATCATCTCTTATTGTAGAGCAAGGGTGTATGTGCCGTTATTGGTTCCCGAGGTGAGTTACCTTGATGATGAAGATCTAAAGTAGTCTATGCCTTTCTCAGGAGACCTCCATCTTGGGCCCAAGTTTCCATTGGTGTAATACCTAAGAAGGTTACATTGGAAGAAAAGTGTCATAGCTCCAATACCCCTAAGTCGACCGTTCTCATGAAGTTTAATAATAACTAACTAAACCAAGCTAAGAAACAGAATTCAAAAAAAGGTTTAGGACTGAAACTAATAGCAAACATTTCCAAAACACCAGTTTAGCTTGTAAGAATAAAGTCAAATGAATTTATAAACTAGTATCCAAGTTTACATAAAAAATCAAACTAAGCTTTGAGCTTTACAAAATAATGCAAAACCATAAGGCTTTAATGTAACATGTTTCACAAACATACAATGAACTTCTGAATTTTATAGATTGCCAGCTTTCTTCATTTAAGGCTCATGACTTCTCATAGCCAACCTATGTCCTCTTAACCTACCAAAGCAACTACAAGTAACAATCCTAAACAATCCATTAGTTTTAGCTTAAGCCAAAACCATCTTGAAAGTAGTCTGCTTACTACTCAAGCAACTGAAACTAACCTGTAAGTTATTTCAATGAGCTATATAAAACTTAATCAAGTAGCTCTAAACAACCAACATCTTGCAAGGTATAAGGGGAAGTGAGTTTCTAGGAAACTCAATAAAGGACACTACTTTCTCAGTAGCTCCTAGAACTGCTTCCTACAAGCTAGAAAATAATACAACAACCAGGCAATTCATGTACACAACAATATAGTCCAAATTAAAAACAAAAACAAACAGAACAATCTGGATTCAACATTAGAAATGCAAGAACAATGAACAAATATAAAACAAAAAGTAATAAAGAATGATGCAAGATTAATATAAAAAAAGAAATCAGACAATCAAACTGTTTAACTCCAAGGCCCAAGCAAGTAACTTATGCAAGCCTTCACCTTATGGCATTACACCTAGAGGGATCCTAGAGGGATAGCCTAGTGCTGACCAAGCACTCTCTAGAGGTACTGGTCCACCTCAGGGTCTCAATTACTTGCTTTACCAAAACTAGCTAAGCATAGCTTCACAAACAAGACACTCACTCTTGCATATGTTTGTCAACCAAATGGGCCTGATGTCCTACTTGATATCTAACAATTTCATCATTTGATCATTTACTAACTCTAAATCACAATTTGTTGCTTGCCAACAATCATAACAATTCTCAAATTGGCCAGTTGCCAATATTGCAAACAAAGATGCCACTTGCATCAACAATTCTCATATTTAGCCATTAGGCCACATTTCAGATATTTTCCTTGCATCTTACCTAAATAGTTTACAAACAACAAGAACAACACTTCTTATTTTTAAAATTACCAACATTAATTACAAGCATGCAGAACACTAATTTCTAGCAAATTAGTAGGAATTTAGAGTTAGATTTTACCATAAGTAAGTATCCCTTACCTCACATGCAAATTGAGACCACTCTTGTTAATCAATACAAACTAGCTGCACCATAAATCTCATCATTCTTGCTTGATCAATAAGCAAGGTAGTTTCGAAGCTAACTCGAGCCTTTATTTCAACAATTATCTAGCTGAGCATGTCCCAATTCAATTTGTGAGTCATCTATAATCAATAATTCATGAGTTTCAGTCATGCTTAGTAAACAAGCAAGCAAACTCTTCAAACCTGATACATGCATCAAGACCCGAGACCAAACTCCAACCGAACAAATCCATGCAACCTTCTTTTGGACACAGCCTTGGCTAATTGAACACCCAAACAACCTCTACAATGGCCTAAAACTAGAAGCTAATGATTGATCCTCTTAATATCTTGGTTAACAAAAAAACAACAACTTACTTTAAGAATTCGAGACATCCAACAACAATCAAAACAAAATTTACCATTATCCTTCTTCTTTGTACGTTATCTCTATTTTCTGGTTTGATACTAGCCTTGCATGTTGTTTAAAAAAAAGCCATATTGAACCTAATAGTTTTTAACAAGCGCTCATACACCTGGCGTCTTTTACTATTTGGTGGGGTTTATTTTGTCACTTAATCCTTCAACTCATTTCTTATTTGCACAATAGACCTTAAATCTTCCTTCTATCCAAAATTTCCTCCATAACCCCTTTACAAACTCCTTGTTTTAATTAATTCAATTAGGTCCCTAGCCCTTTGACAAGTAAATCCTTCTAATCTTTAGTTTCAGGCAATTGTGTCATTCAAATTCTGAGTCTTTTAGATATCTTATAAATCAGCCTCTTATCTTTTTAATTTTTAAATCTTTTTTTCCTTTTGAAAAGTTAAGTCTCAAGCTCCTTTATAAATCTTTATCTCCAAACTTCTAAGAACCAGTTCTTGAATTCTAGAACTCCTCATGATCTTCTTGAGAAAATAACCCACTTTGATCTTTTCAAAATAAGGTCTTGACAAAAAAAAGGCCTTTTTTTAGGTTATCATCGAGATGGCCCTAAAAAGGTTCTTCAAACCAACTCTTAAATGCCCCTAATGTAGTCACCACAGATGTCACTCCAAGGTACCTTGGTACCTTTGGCCATCTTTTGATCCCTTCAAGATCTAGAACTTGCTCAAGACTTTAGATGTGGCAGGTGGACCTTAGTGTTGTTACAATCTTTATTAGGCGCTGTTCTAAGGTATCTTTGCCTCTGTGATTTCCCTAATTAAGGTTCGGCTCCATATTCCTTTTGGTCCTACCATGTCCAGGATTTTCTCAGGCCTTTCTAATGCCTAACTTTCCTTGTTCTTATTTTGTGATCTTAACCGATCCTCTGGTGAGGTTTCTTTGCCTATTTTATAAGTTAGGTGATGACTTCATCACCTTTCCTAAGATGGTGATCCCGACAACTTGTTTGAGCTCTAGTGTTAAGTTGGTTAAGATACTTGTGATGTTTTGTCTCCCCCATGCCACGTGCCATTTTTTTTCCTTTGGCTTCTTTTCTATGAATCATAATTTTGTTTTAGAAAGGTTGAACCATCATTATAGGGGGCAATAATTGCATATCTTGGGATTCCCTGGAGTTATATATACCCCATTTCAGATGTGTTCTTTACTTTGCCCATTTGCTTACTTTTAGTTTTGGCCTTCTTTCATCCTCAGCCTCCATTTTTTGTTGCTTATTGCTTTTTAGGCAAATTCTCTACTCATGATCAGTTGTCAACCATCATTCTTATTTCCAAAAGTGGGTTATGAATTCTGGTTTTGACTTTTATTTTATTATCAGCCAAACTACGTTAGTAACATTTTATAGTAACCTTGTTAATCCCTAAAATAATGGCTCCCCATCCTGAGTTATCATCGTCTCCTTTGTCTCCTAATGCTCAACCTACTTCTTCCAAAAATTCATGGAGCTTGTTGGATGCTTATCCCTGTTACACTACCCCATTAGATTTAGACAAATGGAGGAAAAATATACCATCTTTTCTCTGATGTCGCTCTCCATATCTTGACCAAGAATGAGCCAATCTCTAATATCCCATGCTAGTTGATTTTTGTAGCTTTCATGGCATAGCTGTTAGCAAGCTTTCCTCGAATAACTATGCCCATATCAATTCTTTTATTTGTATATGCAAGATTTTGGAATTGAGCCTAATTTCCTCATTTTCACGTAATACTATAAGTTTTATCCTGAACCAAAGGCTCCTTCTATTATCTTTTTCCTCAGCTACTCATGGCAAAATGTATATATTTACATATGGGACAAATCACACTTGAAGGGGGTAATAGAAGAAGTACTTCTTTATGAGAGTTCTTTCATCCTAGAAGATATTAGGTAAGTGGACTTCGGGTGTTTTAAAGACTAATGTTAAGGATCCATGAGCTATCTAGGAACAAAAGGTGCTAGATTTATTCAAATCTTTTGACCTATGTCTTCGGCAAGTAGCGAAGTGTGGGGAGGAGAATGAGGACGATGACCTATTTTCCTTTCCTATGAAATGAGATTACATGATGGAAAGGAGTTCTCCATCACTTAAAGGTGCTAAAGATGCCTGAGGGAAGTCTGAACAATACCCAAGTTCCTTTTTTGGTGAAGTTACTTCGAGGGGAATATAAGTTCATTGATTTTATCAAGCGTAAGTATGGTTTATCTCTCTTTCCTTTTTTTTTTTTTAAGTACTTAATGATTTATCTTTCTTTTGCAAATGAGCTACACCCCATGGACTTCTTCAAGAAAAAGCTTTTAGAAGATAGGAAGAAAAGGAAAGAGAAAGGAAAAAAGCCTCCGAAAAGGAAGAAGTCAAATAAGACTTTAGAAGGCCACGAGCTAAATAAAGCCCGAACTGAGGCAACTCTAGCTTTAGTTGCTGCTCAAACTATGAGTGTTATAAAAGTGCTCCCTATTGAAGTGCCAAGTTCTGAGGTTGTCAATTCTGCTGGTCCTACGGCTCCAAGAAATAGGGCATGTCTTTGTAGCATCCTTCCAACCATCCTTGAAGGACATCCTTATGGAAATCACCTTGGAAAAATCCAAGGTAAAAGAAAAAATGTTCCCTGATGATCTAGAACAAATTATGGATGATGATGTCACTTTTTCTTTAACTCCCAGTGTCGAGTGACTAGGTTCCGTTCCTGGCTTTCCAATGAGGAATCTAGATTCTTTCAACCTATATAAAGTTATTGATGCATAGTTGGTAATCAACACATGTACCAACCTTAGTCATGATTACTCAGGAGTTATGCTAGCATCAAACTAGAGGGCTAATCACAAGCACCGAAGCCAGGAGAGAAATGTTGGATTGTCTCTAGATACCGTTCTGAGATCCCCCATCTAAAAAGTGACTGAGGACATAGACTTGTTCAACCGTGATGAATACAAGGTAATGCCCGTTAGCTAGCACAAGACATCATTATTAAGGCTTTGTTTAGGTTGCTCTCCTTTAATGTGGCCTACAATATGAACATGGCAGTCGAGCTTATGGCTAAGTATGCTGCCAAGGTATCTTCAGATCTTTGAGACATTTATTTGCTCAATAAGTGTTTTTTATTCTAACCAAGTTATTTTTTATATAGGTGTTGGCCATTTTGGGGTTCTAGTAGGACTACCTCATCAACTAGAGGGAAGTCCAGTCAAAGAGGCCATAGAGAAGGCCAGAGGGGCTTCAGTCGAGGTCTCCTTAAAGGTGTCACAGATAAAGGATATTTGTGAGGCCAAACTTGGTTAAATGAGGACCTTAATGACTGACTAAGTGATGGTCTTCATTGATCACTGTTTGGCTTTCATAAGAAGCCTTGGCCAAAAATTGGAGGAAAGCTCGAGGGACCAAAGAAAAGCAGGAGACCAATAAGGCTTTAATCAAAAAGAAGGAAAGTCTGGTTTTTTATCTTTCTAATGCTAAGAGCTAGCTTTCTACCCTTCAATCAAATCATCAGAAGTTCACTAGGGAGAAAGAGGAGTTAGATAAGATGGTGATGTTTGGCTTCGAAGATGAAATGGTGCCTTTTTCTACATCAGATTGTGAGCAAGTTTCCCAGCCTTGACATCTCTAACCTTGTTGCCTTTGATCATCCCAAAGACCCCATCTTTGCATGGTCGAAAAAAAGGTATCTGAACCCCACACTAGTTTCAGAGTCTGAAGAAGAGAATAACGATTATGAGGAAGAAGACGAAGAAGATGATCCTGGCTCTTCGGCTTAAAGTTAAGCCAACTCCCTCTTTGTATTTTTTATACTCTTATGACTTTGGATACTATCTTGAATATAATTTGTTCAAAGAAGCACCTATTTATCTTCTAAGTTCCTTAATATTATCTTGAGTTAGCTTATTTTTATTTGGGGTTTTCTTTGAGCGCAAGTAGCTCGGCAGCTTAGGATCAGTTATTCCACATATTTTCACATTCGTAATATCTTCTAATCTCTTTGATTTCACATGATTACTTAGAAATTACCAAGTTGAGTTTCTGAGATCAGGCTTGAGATTATTTTATTAAAACTTAGGATCAATTTTGAGCTCCTTCTATAGGGCTGATCCCAAAGTCAAGCATCGAACTTCCCTCAGAGGTTCATGTTTTTATGACCCCAAAGTCATATTCCGGGGGGGGGGGGGCTTCTCCATTCCTTTAGCTTAATTTTCTAAGCCTAGTTAATATTCAAGCAAAGTTAGAATTCAATAAATGGACTAAGGTGTCACTTTAGTCATGTATTGGTTATGTACCTGTTAATTTTAGCAAGTATATCCAGAGTACATTCATCTAGAGCAATTAGGCCATATATGAATCGGGCTATCTTACATTTTGAGGTATCCTTGCATATTCCCAACTTAACTATTTGAGGTACAAATTTTCTTTTAGGTTTTGGCCTCTAAGCCGGATAGGAGCTGGGGGAATATTACTATCATTATGTTGTTGTGATTACTATATTTTAGGTGGTACGTGCGTAGAGGCTACCATCGTGTATGCTCAAAGTACTTGCGCTTGGGGTACTTCAGCCCAGTTCGGATGCTTGGGTGTATCTAACTTCAGAAAACTTTACTTCTAGATAATATTTCTTGGGATTACCTAGGAGCTAAAACAATTCCAATTTCATTGCAATGAGGTTGCTCCCTCTTTAACTGGCCTAGAGTTGTGCTATGATATGTTTTGGGGCACGAATTTGAGTTTAGGTATTCCTTAAATATCTTTTTAGTTGAAGGTCTAATTTGGTGGGTGATTGCCATTCATGCTGTGAGTTAGTGAGATGTTCTCCCTATAACTTGAATGGTGTTTTTAAGGTTGATCAGTCAGATTTCTGCCTTATTTCTCAATGAGTACATTGGCTAGTGTTTCGTTATTCATCAATTACCAAGCCTACAACTTTGGACAGAACCCCCTACATTAGGGTGTGCCTTATGGATCCCATTCAATTCTTTCAGAGTGTCATTGTAGGCAAAAGGCATCTGTTAAAGGGTCATTCTAATAAGCACATTAGTGCCAACTCATCCTGCACCTTTTGGTGGACTTCTTTGAGAAGGCAGCCAATATACCTTTTTCACATGTCTGAGCACTTACATGCTTCATCGTTCCATCTAAAGAATACTCCAAGACCTTTTTCATTGCTCTAATAGCCATGTGAGGGTTATTCTTCTACCAGAAAATGGTGAACCAAAAGCTGTTAACACTGGTGAAATGCCTTATGTAATAATGGGCTTGAAGGTTTAGTTGATGTACCTCGTTAGAGGTTGATTTCAGAAAATGGACATTTGGTTCTAAATCATTTTATTGAAAGTGTCTCTAACACATTATCCAAAGTGACAATGGTTCAGGGACATTGGTTGAGGGCTATGAATAACGGTAAGACTTGTCTTGCCTAGTCCAAGGTTTTTTAGAAGTTGGTAGTATTCAAACAACTTCAATGATGCATACATCATTGGCATTTTTATTCTCTATACGAAGTTGAATATCTTCATTGACTCTTTTTCTTGTGAGGCCTTTTTTCATTAAGCAAATAGTCAAGAATCATTGCACATATGAAAGATCCCTTACGCCAACACCCAAGACTGGTTATAACTTGTCAGTGGAGCCTTTAATGTCTAGTGATCTACATGCCATCTTACTTGTTATGTTTAGTACCATATGTGTTTTTTAAGGTTGTTCTAAGGTAGTGTTGTAGTATCTAGACTTATACGGGACATAGCTTTCGGAAAGAACACAAGTGATATTTTTTTAGAATAAGCGAATAATTCTTCAATTCAAAAGAAAGATGAAGAAACAACTTGGGTATTTTCCTTTCTCAAGGCATACTTTCCCGCATTAGTAGTCTAACTAAGCACTAGTTATACATATCTAACTTCTACTTTTTCTACCTCAATTTTGACATCTTCAAGGCAAGGCTTGGTAACTGTTGGGTTTCGGGAGCCAAACAGCGCAGCAGAATTTAACCGAAACCCTACAGGATCTAAGTGAAATGGGGTAAACCGGGTGTTTAAAAATGTTCATACCTAATTTTCGGTTAAGATCTCTCACTCAACTGTAGAGTCGAATCACAAAACTTGAACAGTTGACGTGTTCAAGCTCTCTATGGTATCCACACGAGCCTCTCAGGATCACCACGCTTCCACCACGTCCCGGTAGATGCGTTTCTCTTGCGCTTGCAGTGTTAGCTTGCGTCAACCAAGGAATTGCAAGAGAAGAGTGCAGCTGTCCTTTTGGGAGGCTAGGGCAAGGAAACCTGCGAATTTCTCACTATAAGTTGTATTTATAGTGAGACTCAACTTCCAGGCCTAATGGGTTTCAAAGCCCTAATCCAATTAGGCTTTAATTTCGGGCTTAATAATGGCTCAACTATTGGGCCCATTATTAATACGAAATTATTGTGAACCCAAAACCCAAATTATTAGTCCATGCACTCTAATGATCCAAATTGCTCTATGTGTGCGACCCAATAGGCCCTTATCACGTTGGCAATGATCATAAATCACATTTATGATCATAAGCAATGAGCGGTGTCTAGCAACACATCATTACTACCCAAATGACAAGATTGTCGATGATTCGACTAAACCTTTATGATCATCCCCGATATATGCCATTGTCCCTTTGTCTAATATATCAAGACTAAGCACGAGACATGGAATGTGTCACTCTCGTATAGCCCAATATTTGGTTTCTTGATTACAGAGTAGACCAACTTAAACTGATGACATTGATATCGTATATCAACTCATCCGAGCATGGCTATGCATTTTTCTAAGTCTTACTCTATCAAGGGGCCCGAAGATATCACTCCCGTTACATAGGAGGGACAAATCCCATCTTGATCATACAAATCCCTCCGCATGATATGTGACATACCCAATGACCTCCTTCAAGTTCACCCAATTACGAGCAACAAAGGAAAGTATCAAAGTATGTGACTCACATGTAGGGAACCTTGATGATCTTAGGTCGAAGGACTACATATACCATGATCACTATGAGAATCACTTATGACACTCATATAACGATCCATGTAGTGTTCTCATGGTGGGTCGGTCCAGTACACAAGTTCTCCAACTTGTACCCATATGTAGACTACATATCTCATATTAGTCTCCACATATGCTAGTCGTTATGTATTATTGCAACCCGCTCCACAATAATACTAGACCAGGGACGTTTAAGAATATCATTATTCTAGGGTTACAATTATGTTTATTACGTTACGCAGAAACAAAACAACAAACATAATTGCTGGATTAATGCCTTAATAAAATATCATGACTCAATGTGCAAAAAATACAATCATCTCATGATTGGCTTTTTGGGCACAACACTAACAATCTCCCACTTGCACTAAAAGCCAATCATCCATGTATCTAATACCGATGGACCTAGAATGGCTATCATGCTTCTGCTGCGTAAGGGGCTTTGTCAGTGGATCAGCAATGTTGCTGTCTGTCGAAGTCCTGCATATCCTTACATCACCCCTCTCAATGATCTCCCTGATGAGATGATAGCGTCGAAGTATGTGTTTGGATCGCTGGTGAGATCGAGGTTCCTTAGCCTGTGCGATTGCTCCATTGTTGTCACAATAGAGCTCTATCGGGTCGGCAATGCTTGGAACCACTCCAAGTTCAGTGATGAACTTCTTGATCCAAACTGCCTCCTTCGTAGCATCAGAGGCGGCAATGTACTCAGATTCTGTTGTAGAGTCAGCTACTGTCTCTTGCTTTGAACTCTTCCAGCTCACAGCACCACCACCAATACAAAACACATAACCAGATTGCGATCTAAAATCATCCTTATCGGATTGGAAGCTTGCATCGGTGTAACCCCTTACAACGAGCTCATCTTCACCTCCAAAGACCAAGAATGCATCCTTAGTCCTTCGTAAGTACTTAAGGATGTTCTTAACAGCTGTCCAGTGACTCTCACCAGGGTTCGATTGGTACCTACTCGTCATGCTTAAGGCATATGAGACATCAGGACGAGTACATATCATGGCATACATGATAGATCCAATTGCTGAAGCATATGGAATCTTACTCATGCGCTCTCTCTCCTTGGGTGTACTCGGACACTGAGATCTAGAAAGATCTAGAAAGAGTTATACCATGTGACATGGGCAAGAATCCTTTCTTGGAATCTTGCATGCTAAACCTCTTTAGCACCTTGTCAATGTATGTACTTTGACTTAGGCCAAGAAGCTTTCTAGATCTATCTCTATAGATCCTGATGCCTAACACATAGGCTGCTTCACCCAAGTCCTTCATAGAGAAACATTTCCCCAGCCAAGTCTTCACAGACTGTAGCTCAGGAATGTCATTCCCGATGAGTAGTATGTCATCTACATACAACACCAAGAAGACAATAGCGCTCCCACTAACCTTCTTGTAGACACAAGGTTCATCTTCATTTTTGATAAAACCAAACTCTTTGATTGCTTCATCAAAACAAAGATTCCAACTTCGAGAAGCTTGCTTCAGTCCATAAATGGACCTTTGCAACTTGCACACTTTATTGGCATTCTCAGGAGTGACAAAACCCTCAGGTTGTGTCATGTACACATCCTCAAGTAGCTTTCCATTTAGGAATGCAGTTTTGACATCCATTTGCCATATCTCATAATCATAGTGTGCAGCAATAGCAAACAAAATTCGGATGGATTTAAGCATAGCAACTGGTGAAAAAGTTTCATCATAGTCAATACCATGAATTTGCTTGAAACCTTTTGCAACCAATCGTCCCTTAAAGGTAATCACATTACCATCCATGTCAGTTTTCTTCTTGAAAACCCATTTGCACCCTATGGGTTTTACCCCTTCAGGTGGGTCAACCAAAGTCCATACTTGGTTTTCATACATGGATTCCATCTCGGATTTCATGGCCACTAGCCACTTCTCAGAGTCAGGCCCCGACATAGCTTGTTGGTAGGTTGTGGGCTCATCCTGATCCATGAGCATCACATCACCAGTGTGAGTCACGAGAAATCCATATCTCTCAGGCTCACGCCGAATCCTACCAGACCTACGTGGGCTCTGTGCTACAGGAACAGACTCTTGAACCACAACATCTTGTGGTGTCTGTTCAGGTTCCATTTCAGGTTCGATGTCTCCTTGTTGTTCTTGAATTTCTTCAAGTTCTACTTTCCTCCCACTAGTTTCTTTAGAGATAAACTCTTTCTCTAAAAAGACACCAGTTCGAGCAACAAACACTTTTTGCTCAGAAGGATTGTAGAAATAGTAACCCTTTGTTTCTTTGGGATACCCAACAAAAAGGCATTTTTGAGATTTGGGCCCTAGTTTGTCAGAGGATTGACGTTTCACATAAGCGTCACAGCCCCAAATCTTCATAAAAGACAAATTGGGATGCCTCCCACTCCATATCTCATATGGTGTCTTTTGAACCGATTTAGATGGAACTCGGTTTAGTGTAAAAGCGGCTGTCTCTAGAGCATGTCCCCAAAAGGAGTTTGGAAGGTCAGCTTGACTCATCATAGAGCGAACCATGTCTAACAGAGTTCGATTTCTCCTTTCAGATACACCATTCCATTGAGGTGTACCTGGTGGAGTGAGTTGTGATACTATACCACACTCCTTCAGATAGTCAAGGAATTCTCGATCCAAGTACTCTCCACCTCGATCTGAATGAAGCACTTTGATACTTTTACCGAGTTGATTCTCTACTTCATTCTTGAATTCTATAAACTTTTCAAAGGATTCTGACTTGTGTCTCATGAGATACACATAGCCATATCTGCTGAAGTCATCAGTGAAAGTAATGAAGTATTGGAAACCTCCTCTAGCTTGTGTAGACATAGGGCCACATACATCACTATGTATGAGTCCTAGTAAGTCATTAGCCCTTTCACTTTGCCCTGTGAATGGGGCTTTGGTCATCTTGCCCAACAAACATGACTCACATGTCTCATATGATTCAAAATCAAATGAGTCCAAGAGTCCATCCTTATGGAGCTTGGATATGCGGGTCTCATTTATATGGCCCAAGCGACAGTGCCAGAGATAGGTCGGGTTTGAATCATTTAATCTGACCTTCTTGGTATTCACATTATAGATTGGATCTTCGAGGTCTAGAACATACAACCCATTGCTAAGTTGAGCACTACCATAAAAGATTTCATTCAAATAAATAGAACAACATTTGTCCTTTATTATAAATGAAAAACCTTTCTTGTCCAAACAAGAAACAGAAATCAAATTTCTACTAATAGTAGGCACAAAGTAGCAGTTGTCTAATTCTAAAACTAATCCACTAGGTAAAGTGAGAACATAAGTCCCTACGGCTAAGGCAGCAACCCTTGCTCCATTTCCAACACGTAGGTCCACTTCACCTCGGGCCAATCTTCTACTTCTACTTAGATCCTGCACATTTGCACAAATGTGAGATCCACATCCAGTATCCAATACCCAAGATGAGGAAGTAGAAAAGTTAGCCTCTATAACAAAAATACCTGAAGTGGAAGTCTTACTTCCCTTTTCCTTAGCAAGTTCTTCAAGATAGAGCTTGCAGTTGCGCTTCCAGTGTCCAGGTTGCTTACAATGGAAGCACTCCCCTTCCTTTGCCACACCACCCTTTGGTTTCAATGCAGCTGAAGAAGAATTAGCATTGGACTTTCCATTAGCTTTATCCTTCTTCTTGTTGGCTTTTCCTTTTCCCTTGCCCTTTTGAACCATCAAAATGGGCTTAGCCTTCTTAAGGTTTTGCTCAGCAGTTCTCAACATGTTGAGCAATTCAGGGAGGGACTTGTCAAGGTCATTCATGTTATAGTTCATGATGAACTGACTGTAGCTTTCAGGCAACGATTGCAAGACTACATCAATAGCCAACTCTTTCTGAAGAGCAAATCCCAAATTCTCAAGATTCTCAATGTACCCAATCATCTTGAGCACATGAGGACCCACGGGACTTCCCTCAGACATCTTGCACTGAAACAATGCCTTAGAGGTCTCAAACCTCTCATGCCTAGCTTGCTCTTGGAAAAGCATTTTGAGATGTTCGATCATATCGAATGCCCCCATGTTCTCATGTTGCTTCTGAAGCTCAGATTCCATGGTAATAAGCATGAGGCATGCAACATCCAAAGCATCATCAGAATGCCTCTTGTGAGCATCCCTTTCAGCTCTTGGAGCAGTGGCAGCAGGCTCATTCGGAATGGGCTGCTCTAGGACATAAGCCTTTCTCTCTTGTTTGAGGACTATCCTCAAGTTTCGGTACCATTTGAGAAAGTTGGTCCCATTCAGTTTTTCCTTCTCAAGGATCGATCGCAACGAAAGTGTCGATGTGTTTTGTGCCATGGTTATCTACAACAGTAAATATGCAGTGTAAGAGTCATGTATTTTAATTCATTTAATAAGGACTTTTATTAAACGATACTCCCACTATTTTCCTCAAAATAATAACCCTCGATATTATTTCGGAACACCTCGGCGCTAAGGTATTCTAGTGGGCCAAGATCCATATTTGACCACAACCTGAGTCAGCTTTGGCTTTTCTCTCAAGTTACAGCTATTTAGGTAGGCAACTCCTTGCCAATTGCATCTTATGCAACTCTTGGATAGTTGGGTGAACAACACTTGTCCAAGCTCATCTCATGAGCTTAAGCCCAACTCTATGCCTCTAAGTCCCTAATCCTATTAGGATGACTTAGTTAAGTCGGACCCAAAGTTAGCAATTTGGATATCACTATTATCCCATCGCGCCTTACCAAGATGAACATAGGTGCTTTGCTTTGGCAAACCCACCTAATGTTGATCAAAGTCTTGACGAGTGCCAACATTTGGAAGGCATCACATTTAATGACTTAATATTTGTTTGAGGGTTTTTTTTCCGTTTGATCTCACCAATTTGTTATCTCCGGTTGTCTTATACATGCATCACATACAAATATAAAACATGCATCTCATGCGTACAAGAAAGTAAACGTGACATGGTTATAGCCAAAACTATGCGATATTCTCAAGCCAATGAGAATATCATAAAAGCCTAAGAAAAGAAAAGAGTCTTCACAAGCTCCTTCTCTTCCTTTCTTGGTTGCCCTTTTGTTGTCACCTCCTTGGACATACCACCTTGGATGATCCTTGGACATACCACCTTGGATGATCCCATAATGCACCATTACATCAATAATAGAAACCTCGAGTTACATTCGAGGGGAGTAAGGTGAGAAGAGAATGTACAATGAGAGTGATAAGAAAAGGCACGACTCGCAGGCCGTATTTACAAGTACAACCAATCAAGGGCTATAACCATGCACCATGCTTCAAACACCAATCAGCATATCATGTCAAATCTCATTCAACAAAGATGCATGCCAATTTTCGTGCGTTGATTAACCAGTTTTTATTTATGTGGCGCTTCGCATACGGCGGTCCCGCTGGCCGGTCAGCGGGCGGTGGTTCCGCTGACCGGTCAGCGGACGGGGTCAAGGGGAGCCGCCCTTGCGGGGGGCGTGGGGGGCAGCGCCCCCCGGCGCAAAAAATTTTCTTACAATTGCTTAGCCCGAAATCTTCTATTTCGAGCAAGTAGGCACCCGAGACTCCTCCATTCGAGCCACCAAAAATACCTTACTTTCGGTGCCCGAACAGGCCGAATCCGAACCAAGCTAGGGTTTTTGCAACTATTGCAAGAATCCTAATCCATATAGGTATCTCATACCATTCAATTTTGGGTTAATCTCATTAACCAATTAGTGTCATTTCTTCATATATGTCATATGTTCATTACGAGTTCCGGTTTCATGCATCATGAATCAATCTAATTAATCATGGCCGAAAAGCAACCGAACACATAACATCATGCGATTCAACACTCAATCCCGATTTAGGGTTTCACCAGTAGCTCTGATACCACTGTTGGGTTTCGGGAGCCAAACAGCGCAGCGGAATTTAACCGAAACCCTCCAGGATCCAAGTGAAACGGGGTAAACCGGGTGTTCAAAAATTTTCATACCTAATTTTCGGTTGAGATCTCTCACTCAACTGTAGAGTCGAATCACAAAACTTGAACAGTTGACGTGTTCAAGCTCTCTATGGTATCCACACGAGCCTCTCGGGATCACCACGCTTCCACCGCGTCCCGACAGATGCGTTTCTCTTGCGCTCGCAGTGCTAGCTTGCGTCCTCCAAGGAATTGCAAGAGAAGAGTGCGGCTGTCCTTTTGGGAGGCTAGGGCAAGGAGACCTGTGAATTTCTCACTAAAAGTTGTATTTATAGTGAGACTCAACTTCCAGGCCTAATGGGTTTCAAAGCCCTAATCCAATTAGGCTTTAATTTCGGGCTTAATAATGGCTCAACTATTGGGCCCATTATTAATACGAAATTATTGTGAAACCAAAACCCAAATTATTAGCCCATGCACTCTAATGATCCAAATAGCTCTATGTGTGTGACCCAATAGGCTCTTACCACGTTGGCAATGATCATAAATCACATTTATGATCATAAGCAATGAGCGGTGTCTAGCAACACATCATTGCTACCCAAGTGACAAGATTGTCGATGATTCGACTAAACCTTTATGATCATCACCGATATATGCCATTGTCCCTTTGTCCAAGATATCAAGACTAAGCACGAGACATGGAATGTGTCACTCTCGTATAGCCCAATCTTTGGTTTCTTGATTACCGAGTAGACCAACTTAAACTGATGACATTGATATCGTATATCAACTCATCCGAGCATGGCCATGCATTTTTCTAAGTCTCACTCTATCAAGGGGCCCGAAGATATCACTCCCGTTACATAGGAGGGACAAATCCCATCTTGATCATACAAATCCCTCCGCATGATATGTGGCACACCCAATGACCTCCTTCAAGTTCACTCAGTTACGAGCAACAAAGGAAAGTATCAAAGTATGTGACTCACATGTAGGGAACCTTGATGATCTTAGGTCGAAGGACTACATATACCATGATCACTATGAGAATCACTTATGACACTCATATAACGATCCATGTAGTGTTCTCATGGTGGGTTGGTCCAGTACACAAGTTCTCCAACTTGTACCCATATGTAGACTACATATCTCCACATATGCTAGTCGTTATGTATTATTGCAACCCGCTCCACATTAATACTAGACCAGGGACGTTTAAGAATATCATTGTTCTAGGGTTACAATTATGTTTATTACGTTACGCATAAACAAAACAACGAACATAATTGCTGGATTAATGTCTTAATAAAATATCATGACTCAATGTGCAAAAAATACAATCATCTCATGATTGGATTTTTGAGCACAACACTAACAGTAACTGCTCTTGAGATATTTATGCAAACCATGATCAGCGCTTGCCTAGCTCTCATGAAAACCATTCTCACCTCGGCTTGATTGATGTAAATAGCAGTGTCCCTTTGTTCAGCCTCAAAGGTCACTATCAAGTATTTGACATTAGACCTTATATGCATGCTTACATTTGTCTGCCAAGTATAGCATTGTAGAGGAGGGAATGTCGATGATGATAAACCCTGTCATTGTCGAAGTGAAAAGCTCTCTATCATTTTTTACCGACCTTCCTTTCACCAGCAATGGAAGGTTAATTCACCCAATGACAGGAAGTTCCCTTGACTTGACTCTGAATGTGGGGGACAACAATGGCTTCAGCTTTATACTAGGAATTCCCAAGTTCAGGAAAAGGTGGGCAAATAGCACATTGGCATTGGAGCCATCATTATAGCAGACCTTTTTCACATCACAATTTCTAATTTGGGCCATGATTAAAAAAGGGTCTTCATGAGAATATTTCACAATTAATCCATCTTATCTTGTCAAATGGCCTACCAAACTGTCCAGCTCCATAAACGTGATTTTACATATTTTCCTCTTCCTATCTGCTGAAGCGATCCCTATTGTGATTGTCTAGATGACTCCGGTGGGAAGAGGACGCTGCCACCTATAACTTTGATTGTTCGAACATTGGTCCAAATCATAGTCAACATCATCATCCCTCCGTTCATCATATCTTCAATTGTGTTTGTTTGAGGAAGGTAAGGGAACACATCACCTTATTTGTCCCTGCTTGATCAACGAGTTGATGTACCTTTTGAGTTGGTGGCAATCTTTGATAATGTGGCCGTAGTCGAGGTGGAATTGGCAGTGCTTCTTTAAATTCCTTTTGGTGTCTAAGAACATCATCCTTGGTTACTTAACACCCATTTAGTTTTTTATGGCCATGAGGATATTTGTTCTAAAGGTGTTTAGGGGGTAAAGGCGGGTTTCTTTCCTCAATTTTTTTAAGACATCCACTCCCCTCCCCTTCAGGCTGAGGTTGACTCAACTGCATCACGGACCCTTGGCCCTCATACCTCAAGAAGCCAACCCTATTTTCTTTGGCTATCTTGTGTTGTTTAGCCCTAATATAGAATTTTTCCAATGGATTTGGCAAAACCTTTAAAAATTCATAAAATAATTGTGAGTCTCACCAGATTCCTTATATCATTTCCAGGATATGAATCTTAGGGTAGAAGTCTAGCACACTTAATGCTTCTTGATTAAAGCATTTGATGTAATTTTAGAGATATTCATTTTCTCCTTATATCACGTCAAACTTTTGTAGAGCCACATTTGCCATTGGCTAGCTGCATATGAATTGCTTAGTAAAAACAATATAGTGGTCCTGAAAGCGTCAACGAGAGCCTGGAGGGAGTGAGTTGTACTAAGCCATTGCTGGCCCCAAAAGAGTGACTTTAAAACACTTGCACAACATCACATCATCAGGCTCATATAGTATCATGCTCCTTTTATACTTGCCTAGGTTGATGAGTCCGGAATGGCTTCCTATTCACCTATTGCTCTACCCTGTCCAACATCTCAGGAATTTTTTCCACAATGGTGTGTTTTGAGGACAATTCTTTTCCTTATTGACTGTTTCCCTCTTCAGTTAAATAATGTTGCTGCTTCAGAGAGTAGGTTCTTTGGTGGGGGGAAAGGCTTCTGCGATGAAGAGAACTCCTACAGCTGGGTGACCAACGGCCTTTAGACCGCTCCCCCTTCTCTTCTAAAGATAAAACATCCTTATGCTCGCCCTTTTGTGTGCGAAATAGGGGCTCTTCTGGATAAGACCCTTAAGGAGTGCCATCCCCTGAATCATTCTCTTAGAAGAATGATATGTCAAGCTAGTGGAGTTTTCTTACTAGGGGTCTTTCTAGGCCTCTCTTGCCTTAAGTACTGTTCCAACTACTAGGTCATCTTTGCAACTATAGACTGCTGGAATCATGCACGAATCCTATAGTGATAATGAGTGATTGTTCATCTTCCGTGATGAAAGTGCCTTTGAGGAGGGCTTTATCCATCTTTGCCTGGTGGTCTGGAAGATCCTTGTCATTCTAACTTCTTGTAGTGGCTACTACAATATGCTACCTCCGTCCCAAATTAATTGAAACATTTGACTGAGCACGGAGATTAAAGTGTATGTAATTTGTGTTAATTTTTTATGTAGTAAAAGTTTAAATAATGATTAAAAAAGAAAAGATTCTTTTTTGGGTTTTGTGCAGTGAGAGGTTAAGTGGATATTAAAGAAAGAGTATTTATTGGGTTTTGTGTAAAAGGATTATTTAATTGTTTAAACTTTTCCAAAAGAGGAAACGTTTCAACATTTTGGGATTTCCCAAAAAAGGAATATGTTTCAAGTAAACTGGGACGGAGGGAGTATGAGTTAGTTCCTACATATGTTGCCATTTGATGTTCATCGTCCTTTTCAGCTAATTGTTGACACCCAATTTTGTCTGACCATTGAAAAAAAATTAATTTAATTAAAAAAAAATTAACTAATTAATTAAAAATTAAAAATTAAAAAAAAATTAGTTTAAAAATAGGCCACCTGCTCCCCAATTTCTGGATCTTTCGGGCCTTTCTCAGTCAAACAACTCCCCCCTGGCCATTTTTTTCTTCCTTTCGGAGGCAACTTTCTCTCCTCTCTCGCCTAACAATTCTATCCCTTTGGCTCTCTTTTCCTTACAGACAAAAAAATTGATTGACTTCTCTCCTCACACACACCAACTCTCACGTAATCTAACGGCTCCCTCAATAATAAAGCCATCTCACCATCTCCTCTTGGGAACCAATAATTCTTCTGTCCTTCATACAGAGAAGACCCCGAATCTCTCTCTCTCTCTCAGGCGAAAAACGGCTCTCAACCTCCCAAAACTCTCCTCCACTCCAATCTCTCGTTCTGCTCGCTCCTCCTCGCCCAAGAGCCGCCCCCCTCTTCCTCCCTCGCTATCGCTCCGCCACCGACGCCCATCGCTGCCTCACCGCGCCAGCACCGCTCCGGATCCTCCTCGCGCCGTGCTCCCGCCACCTGCTCGCCAGCTGCCGTGCTCCCGCCAGCTCGCCCGCCGTCCCCTTTGCTGCCACACTTCCGCTAGCCGCCGCGTCGTCCCTTGCTGCTCCCATCGCCGTCCGACGCCATCTCTCCCTTCCGCCATCCAAGCTCCTCCGCGACGCCGTCTACAGCCACCTCTTCCTCTTCCCGAATAGCTAGCCCCTCCTTTAATCCATTGCTTCGTCATCCCCTCGCTGTAGTGCCACTGTCGTCTCAGCGCCTGAAGGAAGAAGAAGAAGTAAAACGCCAGACGCGTTTTTGACCAAGTCAAAGCCTGTTTTTTGTCTTTTTTGGGTAACATCATTGTTTAGTCCTTAGTTTTCTTTGTTTTACCTATTTAAGTCACTAACATATTTTCTTTTGCAGATTAACCACTGACAGCGAGATTTTATTGTTTTCTTTTATTTAATTTCTTTTGTTTATTTGTCTATTTTGGCCATTCATTAAATTTAGCCATAAAATCCATGTAGGATTATAATTTTTTTTTTACTTATTTTTATATCTATTCTTTTTATCTATTTAATTTTGGGATAGTTCATTTTTATTATTTAATATTCACGATGAATCTAAAAAAAATTCATTTCGCTTTGATTTAATGAAACTCTAGAATGAATTTAGGGCGGTAATAAATTACAAAAATTTATATCCAGGTGGTTCGGATAGAATCCATGGTTTGGATATTAATTGAAATTATTTAAAGTAAACAAAATAAAAAAATTAATTAAAATTAAATAACGAAACCCAGATCGCAAACCGGCTCATTGTCGATTCGGATCTGATTTGAAAGTCCATAATTTTGGCATAATTCTTGTTTACCCCCTGAGTTATTTTTATTTTATCCATTTAAGCCATTAACTTCATTTTATCTTGCAGATCAGTCACTGACAACACTTTTTTTTTTTTAATTCTTTCTCTTTTTGTTCTTTGTTTATTTGATGATTTGGCCATGCATCAATTTAATTAATAAATTCACATAGGAATACAAGTTAGGATGTCTATTTTTTTTTAATTTTTTTAATTTTTTTATCTTAAAATATTTGTAATTTTAATTGAATTTACATGATGCGTTTCAAAGATCAATTTTCGAGAATTCATTCTACGTGGGTTTAATAAAATTACAGGATTGAGGAGAAAGTGGCAGCATCTGTCTATTTTCTTGGTTTAATTTTGTGTGCTCTCCTCCTTGGTTATTGTTAGTTTTATTAAAATTTGCACATGAGATTGTATATAACCTTGATTTTGGATTGAAATCAGCATGATATTTGTTTGAATTGAAAAGGGCGCTTCTCTGGTTGAAGGCCACAAAGAACAAATCGAAGAAGATGACTTGAGATGGCATTTATCTAACTTTTGGATTAATGAAAAAAATGGATCCTCTAGATTACCTTTGTGATAAATTAGGCCCTAATTTTTTTTTTGGTCATTCATAGCCTAAATAATTACTAAATCGTTTGTTTGCCATGAAACTTTTCTGCTTTGTGTATTTCGGTCACTGATTTACTTATTTGCTTTTGTTTGTTCAGATGATTAATGGCATAAATTAACTTAGGAATTAATGTTAAGCCTAATTATATGATTAGATTATATAGACTTTTTAATAAATAATTTGAAATTAGTTTTGGCATAATAAAAAAAATTACACTTAAGAAAATTCAGTTTGTGTGTGCCATTTAATAATTAATTAAATAACTAATAATAAATTAAATTAAAATTAAATTACATATCCGAATGATCCGGCAGGATCCACGGTTTGGAAAAACAAATTAATTTCTTTAAATGAAATAAAGCATCCAAAAAAAATAATCAAATGGTCCTACCAAAAGAAATTAATTTTTTTTAAAGTATATTTTTAGACTTATGTTTAGACTTATAAATTTATAATAAAAACCTTTCATCAAATGAAAAGAAATACGAAAAAAAAGGAATAAAAATAAATAAAAAAATAAAAAAAAAAATATATATATATATATAATATTTTTTTTTATAAAATTAACATTAAGGTTATTAAACGTCCAAAAGTTCAAAAAAATTTATGATAAATTAAGAATTAGGATTTTAAATTAAAAATTCATGTCCGGGTGATCCAATAGGATTTATGGCTTTGAGAAAAATAAAAATTTTAAATCAATAAAATTAAGTATAAGGATAAAAATCCATATTCTGATAATTCGGCAGAATTTTTTATATGGCTCATTAATTAATTAAAATATTTAATAATTAATTAAAAATTCATCAAATTCCGTGTCCGAGTGATTTGACAGAATCCATGGTTCGGAAATATCGAGTTTATTATAAAATTACGCAAATTAATTACCAAGATTTAAAATTCACATTAACTCAAAAGAAATCAATATCTAGATAATTCAGTTAAAATTTCTAGTTTTGAAAATTAACTGAGTTTCTTTAAAAGCAAGCAAAACAAAATTAAAATCAACTAAGGTACCAATTTTTGGGCGTTAAAATAGAGTTATTTTAACGTAATCGTACTCTCGAACCTTTGAACTCTCGCAGACCATTTTAAGGTATCCAATTGACCTGAATGAAAACCGATTGGTGGCGACTCCCGAAAATGACCCGCACGTTGCCACACTAATGTATTTGACATATCTGATGATGCTATCCTAGTGATCTAGTGGAGGCCTGGAATGGAAAAAGAAAGAGTGGCTACAAGGGATACCTGGATGCATTCCAAGGAGGGAACCTTCGACACTAGCATAACTAGATTCAGTTAGTCCCAGGGGATCTAGTTGGACACGTGCATAATTAGATCTGGACCTATGGGAGATGTACTTGGAGAAGTGCTTTGCCAGCTACTAACCTGATGTGTAAGACTATCATTTAGGTTACACTACTTAAAGTATGAGGGTAACAATTTTTGTACCTTTCATGAAAGTCTTCAATAAGATAGGTCTAGGGTCCTCTAAGAAGGGTACCTTGATGATAGATATCCAAAGTAGTGGGCACCTTACCCAGAGTAACCCTTCTGACAAGGAAAGACTTTATCTTGGGTCAAGGTTCCCCATGGTGGAACACTTGAGAAGGTTACATTAAGAGGAGAAGAGTGCCTTACTTAAGGCTATTGCTGAGAAGCTCTAAGGAGGTACCTCAATCCAACTTTTGAACATCCCCGAACTAGTCATCACAGATGTTGCTCTGAGGTACCTTGGTACATTTTGCCATTAGCGTGAATGAGAAGTGATTAAAGATGAGGTAATGTATAATAGTTTTCTTCTAAGGGGTGATGGAAGGGCAAATGTTGATTGGGTGACTGACATTATTATGGCCCTTTAATTGCTTAAAAGTGAGCCCCACAACCTAGTGTGTAAGAAGTAACTATTCAAGTACATGTAGTTTGATCTAAAGAGTGGTGTTAGGACAAATGCTCATTACAAACTAGTTGACATTATGTAAAGGTTGATATTGTTGTCACTTGAGCCTTTTGTTTTAGCATTTAAGGCTTAAGAAGTCTATTATTGTTAGTATTCTCACACTAGCCTTCAATAGTGGTGTTCTATTGTGAAGACAAAGGCACATGCCTTCCTTATTGTCCTTTTATGTCATGGGGTCATCTAGATAAGGGGACTCAAATTATTGATTAGCAAACAAGAAATGGAATCTAAGCAGTACAATGAGTCATTCCAAGAATAAGTTACTTAGCAGCCATTTATCATAAATGATACGCCTTCTCTTGATGAGATCAATATACTTGTAGACTTCACAAACTACCCTAAATTTGTCCTGACATTGGTTATGGTATTGAGCTAGTGGAAATCGACTTGGATGACTCAAAGGATGAAGCTTCATTAATTAGTAATGAATTCAAACAAGATGTGCCGGATGAATGAACTAGTAATGTTCAATTTTATCATGTACTTCATCTTTATATCAAGGAAATTTGCATTTGGTAACTACTATACTTAGTAACCTCCATATTTAGTAACTAGCATATTTAGTAACATCCACATATAATAATTTTTTGAATTTTAAAAATTAATAATGAAAATTACAACCTTGGTCCCTCTACTTATAAGGTCTGATGCAAATTGATTCTCAAAATGGAATGCTATATGGATTATAATTGTTCATTTATAAAATGATATTTTAAATGTATTTTTTGTAGGCAAAAGTGGTAAATCCTCCACTGAGCTTTTCACAGTAGAAGATGCCATCCATTATAGTTTTCTTTTTTAGTTAAATATATCACTAACATTCACAATCTAGTGAAATATAACACTATTGTTTTGAGCATGGGTAAATTATCTACTTTCAAAACTAATAGAGAAAATATTCCATCTTCTTTGGAATATTCTGTTAAGTATGCTAAATAATAAAAAGAAAAAAACCCATGTCATTATCACCCTCATAGATAAATTACATAATTTATTCTTGAACTATCTTCATTGTGGCACATAAGCCCCAGAACTTAAAATAATAACACTTCTTTACCATTTTCCTTCTTTGTTATCCACCATAACATGACCAATTCGTATGAAATTAACATTTTTTGGGTTTAATTTACACAATTGAAAACCTAAGCAACAAAATTCCAAGAAAGGGACTAATTTATGCAGCTCACATGAGACAAATCAATTCTTGAGGTTTCAGTTAGTATCAACAGTTGCTGAAATCTCAGACTTTTGAACTAATAATCAACAAAATTATGGAATAAAACTTAGCTCCCAAATCCCAAGCTCCAACTGATTCCCCAAACCCCTAAGTAATTTCTCACAATTTCCTCCAAATCTAAGGAAATTTCCCACCATTCCCTAAATCCTCCAATAGTTTATCATCATAGTCAGAATAATCTGGGACTTTAAGACCCACCGCCACTCACATATCATTAACTAGAGCTTGTTGCAATCTTAGAGTCCCGCAGGCGCATGATATCGCAGTTTTGGAGGACAGTGGCAGTGGCCTCGAACTTGTCCTTGGATGAGCGATAATGATACTTTATTGGTTGTCAAGGGGCTTATGGACCTAAATCTTGCAGTTTTGGATGATGGCAGTGGCATCGTGGAAGATAAAGCCGATGGTGCCGTGATGATGCGGTTGTAGTAGAGCTGCAGGTGGTCTTGGGTGTAGAGGGTGTCTTGAAATCCCTCAAAACGGTAATTGACGAATATGAATTTGTCAACATGTACTCCCGTCGCCAACCCGCCACAGTGTGGTACTTCTCTAGACCGGCGGCATTTCTAAACCCTATGGCTTTACAAGCCTAAATTGCTAAATGCAAAAACTTACGTGGTTTCATAATGTTAGAAAAATGTTTAGGGGCTATGTTTTTCATTTTGTCTTTTTTTGTACATAAGCTTGCCGCATCTGTCATCACATCATTAAAATATTCCAATTCAACATACAACTAGATGAAGGTGATGGCAGTGACCAATATCTGTTGATAATGTAACATTAATTAACAATTTCCTGGAAAAATACTATAATGGATGATTGACTATGTTGAAAACCTTAGTGGGTGATTTGTCTGTTTTACCTTTTTTATATGAATCCTACAAGTAATTATATAGTTTCTCATTTACTCAATGATATGTTAAATATAATTTTCCATATGATTCCTAAAATAATTTCATCTGCAATAATTAAATGATACAATTTTTATATAGCCAAAAAGGTTAATAGACCTTTTTGGTACGTTTTAGCATATCCAACATTTTGTTTAGGGATGTCAATTTGTACCCTTACCCACCTGCACCCTACCCTACCTTACTCAACACGCAGGGTTTTTTTTTTTTGATTGAACTGGTTTGGGCAGGGTTTGGGTATTTTTTGTATTGTACCCACCGGGTACGAGTTTAGGGGTCTACCCTCCTTAAATCCGGCTTGTACCCTACCAACATATTATATATAGTATATAAGTATTTAAAATATTGCATATATTATATATACATACCTAATTCTAGTTCTATACAACCTAAATACATAATATAATTCTAACCTAGACCCTAAAATTCATAACCATATGACTGAGTTACTTTGTTTTAAGTTATGTTGTATTATTCAAGCATGTCATGCTTTCTTTAGTTTTAATTTTATGTTATGTGATCACATATGGGAGGTATTATG
This sequence comes from Aquilaria sinensis, assembly GCA_005392925.1. Classification (NCBI taxonomy): domain Eukaryota; kingdom Viridiplantae; phylum Streptophyta; class Magnoliopsida; order Malvales; family Thymelaeaceae; genus Aquilaria; species Aquilaria sinensis. The sequence goes on from SMDT01001081.1 coordinate 243,378, forward strand.
GGTACAATACCCGACCCTACTCACCTTAACGTGGAGAGGGTTTGGGCAAAGAAATCTTACCCGCTGAAGGTTTTGGGTAGGGTCTAGGCAGAGCTTTTATATTGTGGGTAGGGTTTGGAAATCACTTTAACCTCTCCAAACCCGACCCGTTGACATCCCTAGAGTGCATATCAATAATATCAAAATATATTGATCTAATTATATGCGGAAATACATACTTTTCTCAAAGATATATATATATAAATTAGGATATACTTAAGGAGTCAAAAGACTTTTCACTTGACAAACGTGATACAGAGATGACACGTGGTAGATCAACTATTTTAGGTATAGAGAGATGACACGTGGTAGATCAACTATTATAGGTAACAATTTAAATTTTTTTACATTAGAATTCCAAGAGTATCATGTTGCAAATCATATAGATGTAACAGAAAATATTTGAGGTTTTTTAGTTCTCCAGTGCCCATCATCTGCTACCTATTTTGCCCTTGCTCCTTTTCACTTTCGCCAGTTTTTCTCCCTCCATCTTTGTTTTCTGATCGGAGGAAAGATGATAAATTGGTGCCAAGGCTTGAGCTTTTTCTAGTCATCGGAGAAAAAGGTGAGGGAGTTCATCTTAAGGTTCAGTTCAAATCTAGGTCAGAGGTGAAGCCTTTAGGGGTGATGGGCATGAGTCCGTGGTTGAACTTGTCCTACCCATATGCCAGTGGAAGCAGTCAACCTTAGCTTCTATGGCCTAGGAAGAGCCTTACTAGCTAGTGGGAATGGCATATATGGTAGTTATAATTGTTCTATCTTCTTCTCTAGTCCTATTGTTTTCTTCTTCACAATTAATTCAAAAATTTAAAATATATGGTAAAAAATATTTGGTTTTTATTTCTAAATTTCATTTTATTTTTGGTTTGCAATATGTAGGGATTATGGAAGACAAGTGCACTTAGGTGTGTATAAAGCAGCAAAATTGGGGGAAAAAGAGATGATTGCTTGTTAATTAATTTTGCTTTAGTAGTCTTCTAGAGGATTTGACATTGCTCATACTGCCGGAACGTATGTGTAATAGAAAAGTGCATGTTTCTTTTGTGTTTTAAGAGGAAAAACAATATCTTTTTAATTTTTAATATAGTACATTAATCATTTTCATTGAAAGATGACTAGAGCAAGTAATGTTAATTAGTTAGGGCATATGATCAATCTACAATCAAGTTTTAGGGAGTTGACACTTATATCAATTTTGCTTTAGTTGATTACAAGGAAGACATGATGCAGGTAATTGAAATTTTAATTAGAAACTAATTAATCAATATGCATACAATAATGTCTATTAATTAAGTAGATTATTAGTCATTGGATGTACCATTTAGTTTGATCTACATATTTTCATGGCTTTCTTGATCTTGATCTAGTTTAATTTGTGATTATTATTATATAAAAGACTCATTAAAAGAATTCATGTAAAGGCTTTCCTAGTGTTTCCTCAACTTTGAATATTGAGGTAAGTAAATCCCAAGTTATTTTTCCTCAAATAAGTTTATTAAGCAAGGAAAGCAAACTAAGTAAGGTTAAGTTGAGTTTCAAAGTATGATTAGCACTTAAAGGGAAAAGAGGGCAAAATGGTAATTTGGACCCAAGTTAGTGGCATGACCATAATTTCAATGAAATTAGGTTCATGCAAGTGTTTTGAGGTAAATAAGTTAAGACCATAAGTGTTTTTAGCCATTTAAACCAAAAGTGAAGGTTTAAGGTGAAAAATGCACTAAGTGAGAAATTGAGCTATTATGTCTTATAATGGCTTAAATGGCTTAAGGGCAAAGTTTTTGGATAAGAAAAACCTCTCTATGGGACCAAGGAATGATGGTGAGGGAAGAGTTTAAGTGGCCTAAGTGAATCAAAGTTAAGTTTGAGGGCCAAAGTGTCAAGTGGAAGAGAGTTAAATTAAGTTAAAGAGGTTAGCCTTATATTTGGAAGAGATAGCACTATTCATCTTTTCTTCCATTTGCCATTTTCGTAGCTCTCTTTCCTCCATAGCTTCTCCTCATCAAAGCTCCCAATTCACCCAAAATTCTATAAAATTTAAAGGTCCCAAAGCTATCCCAACAAGTCCTTAGCTCATTTTTTGTGGAATTGATGCATTTGGAGTTGTTCTTGCAAGTTTTGGTTTAAACGCTAAGATAAACATATTTGATCCTTGTGGGTTAGTTTCAAGCTTGTTAAATGGTTAGAAATGGTCTTAATTTTGTACCCTTGGTGTCCAATTTGGTTGAATTCAAGCTTAGAACTCAAAGGAACTCCATTGGAGCTTAAGTGTACTTGTTGCTTGTTTTTTGCTTTAATGATGGTTGGAGTTAAGGGATTTAAATTAATTCAGCTCAAATAATGCATAGAAATGTAGTATTACATGTGGGAATGAATTACAAACAAGACCTATGTAAATCGGCTTTAGAGATTGAAAGGTTGAGCAAGTTTCGTGCAAGTTCGCACGCTGTTGCACAATGTTGTAAAGCATTGGCAACGCGTCACCTGTGGCAATGCAAGTCTGCTACATATTGCCAACGATTTTCCAGGAAGCTCGAGCATTGATGCCGTTGGCGATGCGTTGCCAATGGTGTCACTAAGGCAAAAGTCCCTCAAGCTCGGGGCACCTCAAGGATGTGTCAATCTTTTGGTTATCATTCCTAGGCCAATTTAAGATGTTTCATATCCTCGGTTGGGTCTAGAAATCATTCCTAAGTTGGAAATTAAGCATTATTTAGGTGGTAGCTAACTGGTGTGGTTAATGTAGGGTAAGTAATGGTGGCTAAGGGGGTTAAAGTTCTTAAGTTGCTAAGGGAGCACTAAGGGGATTAAGGCAGGTTTCAGATTCTTTGTTGGCACAAGTGGGAGGTCATAGATCTTCGGGCAATGAAAAGAAAACCCAAGAGAATCCCAACCAAACCTTGTGGTTTGGTAAGTAAGCCACTAAGAAGCCCTAAATTAAGCTTGAAGAGCTTGGTAAGTTGAACCACATAAAGCAGCTACCTTGCACAATAGTTAAAGGGAAGAGACGGGTGAGGAAGGAGTAAGCAGTGACTTACTCTAAATAACTCGTTAGTGGCGGGTAAAGGTTGAGTAAGTGACGACTTACTCTAAGGCACTCGTAAGAGGACTTCATAGGATTAGTTAAGTGTTAGCATAGGATACGAGAGCCAGTATCCAAGTACCCCAGCCGTATGAGCTTATGGCAAGTTTGGTGCACCTTTAGGTGTAAGGAAGTCCTAAGTGTAGTCGCATGTGCATATTTCATCTATCCATCCATCCATCCATTATTTGCATTGTTTGTTGTTGTTTTTATTCTTGTTTCTGGTTATGTTGTTACTTGCTTGCTTTGCTTTATATATATATATATATATATATATATGTTTTTCATGTTTTGCATGCTTGCATAAATCTCTTACTGAGTACTTTTGACTGCTCTCCCTTTAAGTATTGTGCAGCTATTAAGTGGGCTAGCCAGACTTAACAATTGGGAAGAGGCAGCTGTTAAGTCTAAGTTTTTGGTTTGAATGTATTCTCTAAGTAGTTATGTTTCTAAGTTACTTGTGGTATAAGTTAGTACTGACCAAAGTGTTTGCCTTACGATTTGAGGTTAAGTGAGTACAAGGAAAGTGTGGCTCATCACTTGAAGCTAGTTTGCTCAGGTGAAGAGCTACGAGCAGATCTTAGATAGATGTTGCTTCTTTTATATGTATGATATTTTCATAGAAAGAGATTGCACCTACTAGTGTCCATTGGTGTGTATAACACTAGGGTTACATTTGGGTGCATATAAGTATGAGATGTATGCACATAGTTGTTACTTGAAGTTAAAGCAAATAAAATTTTACGTCTTGGGTTGTTTTGAATTGTGTTTTTATGAACTGCCGCAACAATGTTTTTAATGTTATTTTTATTTATTGTTATTACTTAGCCAGGACAATGCATGCATATTTTTTATGAAGAGTAGACTAAGTGACTAGTTGCACGTAATAATTTAAAATACTTCACGAGTAATAACTACACAATTGTAACCAAATTGGATCATAGTTCCCTAAGAGTCTACTAGTAGAACTAAATTCAGGGCTCTGGGGCCCTGTTCCACCACAATTCGTGCACAAGCACCAGGTTTGCAAGGGGAAGCTCAAAGTGTAGAGGCGTAACCTTGCATAAATGTGGTTGATGAGAAGCAATAATTGGGACAATTACAAAGGAAAAAAATAAGTAATGAAGGATACTTTTATTTCTAATAGAACCAGAAAACCAATTCGACATTGTGAGAATAATTGTCAGTTAGTTAAGAGTTCATTATTTAGGATTTTTGTGTTCTTAATTAATTTTATTCTAATTAGGAGTAATAAAGTGGATTAATAATGTTGGATGCTTGCTCGCTTGCTTGAGGTGCGCATTGCTGCAGTTGAGGCCCATGACACCGGTACCGCAGAGGCATCTCCGCTGGATAAATCAATCACAAGATTAGGTTCTTGGCTGCCGATGTCACCAAGAAAGCCAATTTGGGCCACCTTGTCTGCCTATTGGATATGCTTCGACATATATTGTACGACGAGGTTATTAGGTACCAACCCAAAAATCTATGCTGGTTCAATTATGGTGGCTTTAGGTTGTCCGCTGGACTTGGGTACATGTTGCATTATTCACTACTTCACTTAGCCGGGGTCAGTTCGATTCATTTTTCACAAGAAGCAAAATGTCTTCTCGGATCCTTGGGATTTTGGTTTAGGATGGCTAGAATCTGTCCTTGCTTTATTTGGTTTGGAGTTTCTATTCTATGCTTGTAATTGCTGGCTAAAACCATGTTTGTATTTTACCAATGGATGACTCTTTGATATAAAGTTTAGACAAGAGATCGTGCTTTTTGCATGCATTTTGACATTGAAATCGTTTCCATCTACCCAATAATCGTGGGCTGATCCTAGAATCACGAGTTGTTTGTTAGATCCATGAATATTATTAAACTAATATTAAGATTCTTTTCATTCCAAAATGTGCAAGCTCATATTTGTGTTTTGTTGTTTAAAGGCTCTGAAGCTGGAGAAAGAGAGTGACAACACTTCAATCTTCCAATTGTGCAACTGTGATGAAACCAGGACTAGTTGTATTTTCTTTACTTCCCTTCCCATTGTCTTAATGTTTTCAGGTCCTTTTTTGTCCTTTTTTCTGAAATACATTTTTTGTATGGATTTATCTCTAGCCTCGCGTCTGTTGCCTATTTGGTCTTTATTTGGTCTTTAAACTGAATGGAGCACTTCAAATTTCGGCGGTTTCAACCAAACTCGTCAGTGTTTCTTTCTTTCTTTCTTTCTTTTTTTTTTTTGTAGAAAAAATAGGTTTTTATGTTTGAATGCACAATGAGTTAATAGGTTACTATTCATGTTATTTGCTTGGTTTTATATAAAAAAAAATTGTGTTGGAATTTTTTCTATGTGATAAGATCAGACGTCAAGGTTGCTTCATTGTTGCTCTAAGACTCTGGAAGCACTCAAAAGCTCTTGGCTGTTTTGGTCCCTAGAATAGATGCTTGAATCGCTTGCTTACTCCTACAGAGTTTCATATCGAGACTATCATCCTGGCAAAGTTCATCGATGCTATGAAGAAGTAAGATCCTTAAATCTGGCCAGAGAAATTGTCATTCATTGCCTGGTTGTTCATTTTAATTCTAATGCATCTTTTATTCTGTTGTTAGCTGTCCTGATGCTGGTACTTGATCTGCTCTGAAACTATGATGTGATCTTTATGACTTGGACCAAATATGGAAGATATAGGATGGTACTAGAATGTGGATTACCTAGCACCTAACAAAGCTATGGTGTTAACACCCCTTTAATTCCAAAAATCACCAAGTGTTTTTGCTTAAGTCCTTCACTCATGCTAATTATCCAAATTTTTGGTGCCTTCAATCGTTCAGGCAATCCACATGCTCACAGAATTTCTGTGTGACCAAGTAACAAATATAGCAGATCAATTGGTGGATGCATTCGATCTTCCGAATCAAGTCACAAGGGCTACAATTACCAATATCTGGGGTTTTAAACCATGGCACCTGTTTCTGCAGTTGCTCGGCATGATCCTTTTACCATGAAAACATTGATTGTTTTTCATCAAACAATGGTGAAAGTCGTAAGTACTTCGGAACCAGCAGCTTGATGTAGCTTATAATTTTCCCCTTGCAGTGAACAAGAATAATGGGAAGATTGATAGTAGAAAAATCTTTGTAACATGTATATGTTACCAATGTATTGTGATATATATGATATAGATTTGGAAAGAGTTGTTTGAATTTTGGGGTAGATTGCTTTGTGGTATTATGTTTAGTGAGTAATGTTGAATCATCCATCTAGACCAACCCCCATGATTCAAGGTGCTAGAAGGAGAGGTGCTTGAAGCCCCAAAAGGTGAAGAGAAAATTAAAGGCAGAATCGGCCCTTAGCACGATGCTCTAAAAGCTAAGCTAAAATAGATGACTAGGGGTGAATTTTATTTTTATTTACCGCTTAATTTTTATTTTTATAGGAAAATTTAAAGATGCTGGAGTTAAACCATCCATTGTCATTTAATCATGTACCAGCTCAACCATTTGATACGGCAACCTAAAATGCAAACTTGAACTGGTCCCAAAGTGAGCAGTACACAGTTTGCATTTCAACAAAACAGATCGAATTAGGTAAAAGAAAATACTTATATTTGCACAAAAGACTGTGAAAGACTCCATAGCTAATGTTTTTTTTTTTTCATTTTCTCTTAATTTGTTTGGTTAGATCATAATTATATATAGATATACACACACACATATTAGGATACAATTAAGAATGTTTTGGATACTTTTCATAATAGAGTGACTACAGGTGGAAACAGGTTAACCTCGAACTCAATTTTTTAGTTATATAGTCGAGTCTAATGAACTTTGAGCTGTATTTTAGATTTAAACTTTTAATAAGGTAAGCTTTAAGTCTGATACTGTTCAGCTCAAACTCTTATTGAGCTTAAAAAGCCTAATGTTTTTTTAATATAATTAAACTCTAAAATTCTAATTTATATTTCTCAAATTGAGATCAAATCTCTAATTGAGCCTAAATTAACTTCAAACATCAAATTGAGCTTGAATCAAGCTTTGAACATATTGAGACACCGAGTTGGACTTGGCTCAGCTCATTTATACCCTTACGTGGGACATTATTAATTTAGAATTTTGAAAGTTTTGCTTGATTTGAGATAAAATCTTTTTCTAATAAAAAGAGATTTAATTATGATAGTATTACGTTATCTTATATATATATATGTATGTATGTATATTATTTTCTAAACCATTTACTCTCAAACACACCAATATGAGTTGCCTTATGTACGTCTCACAGAAAATGATAGAAGGTTCTTTAACTAGTACATGTACTGATTTGGGTCGGAAAGGATTATTAGAGTTAAAAATAAATCTACCTGTTACTGTAGAATTAAAATAATTACAATAATAATATAATACTATTATACATTGATATTATTGGACATACAAGATTGTGTGTTAACGTCCTAGCTACTTGGAAAAGTAGCAAAGTGATATGAGTGAAGGTCTGGAGTTCAACTTCGATCTCTACCATTTCTGTATAAAATGTCACTTAATACTGGTTTGGGTATTTTTCAGGCCCTAAAAAAGTAGACACTTGCCTAATTTCCCTTAAATACACAGTACCTTATAAAATTGCTTTTAATTATTAAGAAAATGGCTGTTTGTTAACAACTAATTGCTATGTTTATTAAGGTAGTCCATAAGTCCATAGTTAGAAATTGAACATTTTTAAGATAAAAACTTATCTACGCAATCAAGTCTGTACGATTTTCTCGCTTTAATCCTCGTAACTTTTAATGTAATGTATTGTGAGTATAAAATAAAAATAAAAGTTCGCATATCCAAACATGGAGAGCGCAGCCAAACAAAATTTTAGCATTTACGTGGAGCAAATCTATTTTCTTTACAATTATTAAACTGCATCAATTTCATTAGTATAAATATACTATACAGGAAGTAAAGATTAAAATCAAAATTAAGTTCAACATGATTTGTTATGATTGTTTTTAAAACAAACGGATTAATATCATAATAAATAAAAACCAAATAAATCAATAATGTGCTTGATAAAATATTTTTCCAAAATTTTCATTTTCTCATATTTTTTTAAAGCTACAAAGTTTCCTAAAAATTTCATAAAAATTTCAAATAGTTAATTAATATTGGAAAAGTAATAGCTTAGTGATTAATTTTTCGATAGGAGAAAAATTGAAAAAAAAAATATATGGCATGTTAATCTCCCACGTCAAATTAAATGCTTTAAAGCTTTTGAAACGAAGAGGTTAGCAATTTTAATGTGTATTTTTTAACAAAACTTTTCAGTTTTTTATGGTATTGTTTAAATTACTATTCTGATGATAATAATTTTCTTTATAGTATTTCTATAATATTTAAATAGTATATTATTTTATGATACTTAATATAACTAGAAATCCTAAGACAACGCCGAGTATATAAACTAGTTGTTTCATATTTTATTGGAATTATTACAAAGCTAGGGAATAATGGTATGTATTAGTTATTCTTAATATTTTTTTTCAGTTTATATCAAATTAATAGGAGTTGTATATATTATTTAAGCTTGATTACAATTTTCTTATCCTGTTTTAAAAATATACACTTTGTCTCTATGTTTTTGCGTTGTTGAGAATTAACTTTTGAAATCTTAAATAATTTAAGCTATACAATAGCAATCTTTTAGTAATTTTAATCTATCCATTAATTTCTTTTATAATTGATGGATATTTTAAGTTATTAGTATTTTCTCTCTATAAATGTAAAATTTTATTTTTTATAAGTCAACTAATTGAAAAAGGGTATCATATAGATATAAATTATAGTGATAACTATTGTATAGTTTAAATTAAATTTTTAGAAGTTGCTACCTGATAGTGTAAAAAGATCATGAAGCAAAATGTATGTTTCTGTAACAATAGGGACAAACTGTAATTTTACATAAATTTCAGAGGGTAAACTGTTATTATCTGTATTATTTATCCACTAGCTTCATATTGTCTCCTCGCAATCGACTAGGCGCTTGGCGGGCCGTTTCTGCAAAAAGAAATCAGCTTTTCTTATTTATAAGTGTTACATTAAAGAAACTATATTAATGTTATGGAGTGTATGGTATAATAAATGATTGATTGACAGGTTAATTTTATGTGAATCGTTTGTTCTTATTTATATTATAATGAGAAACTTGTATATGTTCCCATGTTTGTGAACAAATTAATTAAGCAGAAAATCTTGTATATTGAACCGAGTTCAATGTATAACTTAGAAGTGTTTGCTTTATTTTCACCCTTACTCACCTCTTTTTATATGCTATATGTTAAAAGTTGCAAAATTAAAATCCTTTATTTTACTAAATGATACTTATTATACAGTTTAGACTCAGAAATAATTTTGTCTCTAATCATTTCTTTCATATCATGACTAATAAGAAAAATATTTTCATTTAAGATAGTATTTCTTTTTATGAATTTAAGATGACAAATTTTAGTAGATTGTTTTCCTCTATCTAACGTATTTATCTTTCATATGGATCGTTCAATAAGCGAATATTTTCATTCAAGGTAATAAATTTTAGCTGATTGTTTACCTCTATCAGCCTGGAGGTGGCTTTGGATTGCTTCCTCCAACCCATCCTGACGTGTCCACAGATCAAGAAATTGTTTTTCTTTTATATCATCACAAAGGAAGAAAAGTTTTAATTCATCATATTGATAGTTCTTTAGCCCACTAAAGTAATGGGAACAATTAACTAAATTGACTTTTTATAATATAATCAAATAAGAAATATCAATGGAAAGTGATGGTAATTAGTATAAAGAAATATCCCCCAACAAAAAATTAATTAATGTGCACATGTCAATTAGCAGAATAAATCACAATTTAGTATCTAGCGTTAATAACAATGTTTAAAAATGCAAAAATGCAACATAAAGGAAATAGATAGACAATTATACTAGCTAGCTAGAACATTGTTAGTATAGATAAAATATTCAGTAACTCGATCTGAGTAGCATTATAAACACAAATATTAAAATATCAAGTTAAAAGGATCGATATTTTACCAACAGGTAATCCTCGAGCAAAAATTGAGTCTGCGAGAATGAGAAGAATCGTAATGAAGAGGAATAGGATAAAACAGGCGGTAGGCTTGGAAGGCATCATTTTTTTTTCCCTTTAAGCCCTGCTTTGCCTTCCGTTGCAATATCCATGCTCAGGCAAGGTGCTTTTAAAGATAAAGATCTCAAGGCGTAAATTACACGCCCTTGAAAAATTCTTCGTTGCCTTAAATGATCTTCCTGCAATTTCAAAAAAATTGACTTGGAAATGTCAGGTGTGTGATTTGAAATAAAAACAACTAGTTTACATGTCCAAGGTTGCCACGGTATTTGAAAGCTGATTAAGATCACATTATAATATATATTTAAATGTTATATAAATATTATTAAGAAAAATATTATCTCTAAAAGAATAATATGAAATAATTGCAAAAGCTTTAAGGTCAATTCTATAAAATATGAAAAATAAGCGTGTAATCACGATTTTTGAAATCATTAAAATATGATCAGTGACCAAATGTGAATTTTGCAAATTGGACAAAGAACAATTTGTAAACCACATTGCAATGTTTTTTCCACAGTCAGCATAACTTTTTGTATCTTTTAACCTTACGTTGATTTTTTTAATCCTTTTGATGTTAAAGACAATTTCCCTGGCATTATCTATTTGTTTCAATTTTCACTTGGATTAAAGCCATATATCGTTCTGCAAAATAAATAAATAAGTTACTTCATGCATTATTGATAACCATAAAGCATGACAAGTCCCATTTTGAATATTTTGGACACATGTAAAACTAACAAATACATTTATATTTGCGCACAAATGTAAAACTAAGTTGCAAACGTAATATCAACAAACTTGTCATTACTGTGGCACTTATTAGTGAACTCGTTTCTTACCATGGATATTGCTTGGAACACAATTTCTCAACTGCTTGTAGCTAACGGAAATGAATGAACAGAAGCATCAGAAGATATTTCTTTGTTACTATGTTAATTATTCACGGCATGGGAATAACCATAAAGCAGCGATAGTGGCTAATGAAATCAGAAAAACAAAATTCAATGATCTTTATTTGAGCATTCTCTTCTCTTGTTTGAACAGAAAAATTCTGCACACCAGTAAATTGAAATTTATGAAGCATAAAAGAAAAATGTGGGTTTGGAGGGGCGGGGAGAAGGCACCCTATCAGCCACATCTCCGGCTTTAAATCATGATGAACAGCTCTTTGTAGGTGATATAATGCATCCACACTAAAATTTGAAGGACCACACTTTTGGTATCTTCCTTGGGAATATATCTACGCCTTCTGAAAATAAAGGAGTAACGAAAACAACTTGATAAGTAAACGTAAAATTAAAACATCATAACCACACTTAGTGCATATGATATCTGTTAGTACCTTGATAAAATTCTGTGCAAAAGTTCACCTTCATACAATATGGGAAGCAAATATCCAAAATTCATTAGATGCAACTTACAATTTTATAATCATACAGGGAAAAATGGCATTCTAGGCAGAGTGCAAGGCCAACAAAAATCATGAATAGAATTTTTCATTTTTTTTGGTATGAAATAATCACATAAAGACGTTCAGAAGTCAGAACTCATACCTAAGTCATAAGAAATTAACATATCTAATCTCAACCTTCATGAACCATTTAAATTTAATATTCCTCTTAATTTTATTTCTGTGCACCAAAAAAAACATATATAGCTAGGATTCAATATAAAATTAATAGAAATTAGTGCTTTACATGGACTAATTAATTTAACAATATCATGGTCTTCACACCATAGATTTTATAGCTAATATTCATCCAAGGGTAAAATTCATATGTAGTCCCCTAACTTTAACGATCTTCCTAATGTGGTCCCTTAACTCAAAAAGTGGCTCTTAAAGTCCCCTAACTCAACTTAAGTGTCCTATTTTGGTCCCTACCATTAGTTCTACCGTTATTTTGGATGGAAATTGCTTACGTGGCAGGTATATTGCCACGTGGCAGTCTATTTTATGATAAAAACTGAATAGATTGGAAGAACAATAAAGTTCAAGCTAAAATTCGCACAAAAAGTAATTTTAGGGACCTAAAACGATAGTTAACCCAATCTTCCCCATCGCCGCCCCACTCCCATCAATCGTTGCAGCCGCCACCGCCCCTCTCCCTCTTTCCGCCGATGCTCCATCTTCCTTCTTCCCGACAGACGCTCCACCTTCCCCCTTCATCAACAGCCCCGCTGGTTGGTTGTTGAATCGCGTCTTCGAAGCCGTGAATCGCCTCAATTCGCTTAGCAATGGCGCCCATCCTCGATTCGCCAGGAAATCGCTTAGATGACAGTCGCCCAACCCACAAACTCTCATCCCACCAATGACCGACGCGAATCCGTGAATCCTCAGAGGTCTCCACTTTTCTCTCGCCCGAATGTTGATGGAATCTCGAATTGCGCCAAGGGTGGGAACGACGATGGGGGCGAGGAGGAGGAGATATCGGGTGGGGGCGGATTCAAGGGAAGGGACGGCGATTCCCAGGCGGACGGAGGAGGGCGTCGAGAGAGGAGTAGCAGTCGCACGATTTCACACGAATTAGAACCTGGAAATCGGAAACGGGTGCGAAGAAGAGATGGGCAGAGGAAAATGATAGGGCGACCAGAGGAGAAGAAGTGAGTCGGAGAGCGAATAATCTCTCGGCGAATCGAAACCCAGGTAAGCGACAGACGTCGGCGATTCCGTGGCGAGAGCGACTCGTCTGCACCTTTTAGGTTATGGATGAAGGGGGATGGTGGAGCGTCGGTCGGGAAGAAGGAAGATGGAGCATCGGTGGAAAGAGGGAGAGGGGCGGTGGCGGCGATTGATCAGAGTAGGGAGGCGATGGGGAAGATTGGGTTAACTATCGTTTTAGGTCCCTAAAATTATTTTTTGTGCCAATTTTAGCTTGAACTTTATTGTTCTTCCAATCTAATTAATTCTTATCATAAAAGAGACTGCCACATGGCAATATGCCTGCCACGTAGGCAATTTCCATCCAAAATAACAGTAGAACTAACGGTAGGGACCAAAATAGGACACTTAAGTTGAGTTAGGGGACTTTAAGAGTTACTTTTTGAGTTAAGGGACTACATTAGGAAGATCCTTAAAGTTAGGGGACTACATATGAATTTTACCCATTCATCTAACTTCCTAAAACTATAAAAACTAAAATGAAAACCTCCAGCACCTATAATTCCAATAAAATAGCAATAACCAAAAAGCACAATTTATTTAACTTGTTTCATAGGTAATAGGGAACCTTTTTCAATTCAAATATGTTGTCCTCTTGCTCCTTAAACCCAAAACACATTCCCTAAAACCCTATCATTAAACCGTAACCTAAACAAAAAACCATAGCTCCCAAAATATAACCTTATCCTTAAACCCAAAACCTATACCCTAAACCCAAAACTCATATACTAACCCTCAACCCATGCTCTAGACCAGGTAACATTATATGCAACTATTTTTGTAATCGGGTCATGTGTTAAGAACTTAATTCAGTGACCGATCACCAGTGTTGATGCTCAATTTTAAATTTCTACTATATGTTATTGTTAACCTATAAATTATATTTTTTCTAAGTAACTCAAACTTAGACCTAGTGGTTAGGGCTTTTACTTGTGCTGAGGACATTCAAGATTCAACCTTATTCACCTTTCTCTTGATGAACTAAAAAAATGTGCAAATCATACTTCGTTTACCTTGCAAGTTGAATAGACAAAAGTTTTATATTTTTGTAATATTCATGTTCCACTCATTTTGAATAACATTTTATTAGTGAGTAATTAAATAAATTATTTCTTACTATACGTTACTATTAATTTATGAATTTAAAACTTTCACCTACTGGTAAGGCTTTTACTTGTGTTGGGGACATTCAAGATTCAATCTTATTCGCCTCCCTCTCAATGTACCAAAAAAATGTAAATTATTTTTCATTTACTTTAAGTTAGACAAATATTTGATATTTGTGTAGCATTCGTATATTTATAATCCACTCATTTTAAATAATATTTTATTGAGAAATAATTTAAATATGTATATTTTTAAATAACTAATAGTTTTTATTTGTGTGCCAATCATTTTGGCTAAATTACATGATTTACTCTTAAAATATACCCCATTTCGCATATTTACCATTGAATTATTGAACATTGCAAGTGTAAGCTTAAATTATCATTTTGAGTACAAAAATTGTCATTTTACATTAATTTTAGTATTAGATGATGCCAAAATTGTCCCAAATTTAAGCCTAGGCTCTTATATTCATTTTGCATAAATTCAAGAGCTAACTCTAAAATTTTGCCTCAAATTTCTGTTATTTGTGTAACAAAACATTAATTTAAGCCTACGTTTACAAAGTTTGACAATTTAACAGTAAATATGCGAAATGAATATTTTAAGGATAGATCATGCAATTTAGCCAGTCATTTTTTATAATATTTTCTCCAAATTTTACATTTTTTTTCCAATAAAATACTTTTTCATTTTTTCCTCATTTTCTTCTCATTCCTCTCCACTAGTTTCTTTTTTCCCTCTCTTCAAGCTTTTTCTTTTTCTCTATTTTTTTCTTTCAACTCCCTCGTCTCTCCACTTATTTTCTTCTTTCCTCTACTTTCTCCCAACCAGCTTAGCCTGTCCAGCCCGTTTTGCTAAGATGAGTTATGATCAACGGCTAGGGATGTGCACTATTCAATCGAAACCGAAAAAACAAATTAAGTTGATTTTTTTCGTTTGATTTCTGTTAAAATTGAATTTATGAAAATCAGTTTTGGTTTGGTTTCAGTTTGAAGAGTTGGTTAATTTGATAACTAAATTAATCAAATTTTTTTTGTTACATTAGTTAGTTCAGGATTATAAGGCCATAATCTTCAAATATCTGAGTGCCACAATAGCTGAATGAAGAATAGTATGAGTCCATTAGAGAACACTTAATTTAAAAGCCATAGTCTGATGTTGAAATAATACTTCTTCTTAAAGCTCATAACTACGTACGAATCAATGAGATGCCAACCTTCGAGAGGATTTTTAATAGACCAGAATTAATTGCCTGAAATTTTATAAGTAATCAGTAAACCAGTCCTCCCAGGCCTGAAAATCTCAACAACCTTTTGATTATTTTTTTTAGAGAACTGAAGGCACAATTTAAGAAAGAATGATACAAATAAGGCTAAAAGCATCAATCTCCCAAAAAAAAAAAAAAGGAACAATGAAACTCAAGAGCGATGTATAACAAATAACATGAAATCACCAATAAAAATGAAGAAATACCACTTTCCTTGACTTGAAATCAGTTCTTCTTCACCTTCCAGAACAAAAAACATAAGAAAACCCAAATTCAAATTCTAGAGGAGTCAGACATTTCACGACTACATGAAAGAATTAAAAATAATTGCTTAATTTATCAATTAAATCTCCATTCAATTAGCCATAATTCAATGGATCGGAGCAGAAAATTGAAAAACAATCAAATTGGAGAAGTGTACAACTGTTGCTTACGTAGAACAAACAAATTCTCAGATTCATCGGCCACGACTGAATGGAGCAAAAATTCCAATTTTGGTTGTCTCACATAACCGCCAATTACCTTCCTTGATTCACTGGCGTAGAACAACCGAATCTCCGTTAAAACGCCACCCAGTTTTCTCGACTGGAGTAGCCTACGAGCCGCTCGTGGCAAAGCACCAAATCAAGTTGGTACAGGAGAAAGGTTGATTTGAATTTGTACACTATCTACTAGTAATAGGCTTTAAGAGAAGAAGGAAAGGAAAAAAACGTACCATTGGGACCAAGAGCGGTGCGCGTGATGGTGGACAGCTGCTTGCCGACGTCGATGTTCTTGAGGACAGCCTCGCCAAGACCAGAGAGATGTTTGTGTCCCACCTTCAGCATCGCTTGTAGTCTATACGGTTCCACTGAGAACCCAATTCTTCCTTTTTCTTCTTCTTCCAGAACATGGGTCGGAGATGGGAAATAATTTGAATACCTATGTGTACAATTAAGAGAAAGAATTCTATTATGGAAAATAGGGAAGGATTCAGACGGCCAAATTTGCAAGGGTCAAAATTGCCACAATACAATAAAGGGTAGTTTTGGAAGTCAAATGAAGCAATTTTCTAAATTTTTAACTAAAATAAAAAATATGCTACATGTCAGCTTCATATTACATTTATTAAGTGAAAAGTCCGTTTACTCCTTAAGTGTATCCTGCTTTATATATATATAATAGATTGGCCAAGATTTAAAGCTAAGGTATCAGGATATAAGAAATTTTCTCATATCACTACGATTTAAAAAAAAAAAAAGCGTGTAAACTTCAATGACATGATAAAAAGTAGTTGACAAGTTATAATTCTAATCGTTTGCCAAAAAACAAAAAAAAATCAATCTTAGCATTTTAGGTACCATTTCCAGGGCCGATGCTATGTTCATTAAACTTCAAATTAACACATAAACAACTTGGAAAAAACATTACCCTACCCGTCCCCCTCTCCCTCTAGATCTGATGGTATTTACACTTAAAGAATGAAATTTGGACAATTTACCAAAAAGTCTAAAGTCATTTTTAGCTCTCAAACTTGCTAGATCTGGATAATTAAACCCCCTCAACTTGGCCTCAGTCGAACCGATCCCCCAAATTTGCAAATATGAGACACTTTAACCTTTTTGGCTTCATGTGCATATCACATGAGAGCAGAGGCGAAACCACCTTGGGGAAGGGGGTGCTACTGCCTCCCAAGCATTTCGTAAGTTTATAAATATTAGGTACTAAGGTGGCCATTTTGTGAGAAACGAAGGACCTTATACGTCTTTTGGCCCCCCAAAGTGAAAGGGTAAATGGCACAAACAGTACTAAATATTTAAATTTCATTGTAGATTTCACTTAATCTCTGAAACATTGCATATTTATCCCAAACCATTCTCTCTCAATGTCTCTCTGTCTCTCTCTCCCCTCTAGTCTGCTTCAATGATGACTAATCAAAACAAAGTAATTATTTCACTAATTTTTATTTAGAATAGATATTATTTTAATACCATATACACCTAATAATTGTTTAAATAACTTTTTATAAAATTTAATTTTTATAAATAATTATTTAAATAATTTTTTTCTCTTGAGTTTTGATCGTCACTCATCTCATCTCTGCTTTGCCCCTAGCCCCCCGAGCCTAAAATCCTAGGTACGCCACTGCATGAGAGATTTTCTCTTAACACCACTTGCTCCATCTAAACCCTCTCGCCCGGCCCTATGCTCATCCCCCTTTTTGGCTCTCCCCTTCCCTTATTAACAACATTAACACATAAGCCCCATCTCTCCTCTTGCCCCATACTCAATCAGGAATTTCAACCAACACTTTCTTCTTAAGGCATAGAAAGCATTTCTCTTTCACAAAAATGGCCAGGGCTCAACAGTGACACCAAGGTGTTTAACGAACACACTAGGGTTCTTTGGCCTCCAAAAGCCGCCAACCATTATTATAAGTGAATAAAACAAGTGTGTGGGTCTAATTTGTGGGCCGAGAGCTCTCCATAATCATTAATTCATTGTACTGTAAACCAATTCATTTGAATTCCATGTTTCACTTCGGGATTCCACAATCATCAAACCTCACCTCTAAAGATGTAGAAGAATAGTGTTCTGACATAAATCAAGATTCCTCCACTTCGTGCAATCACTGAACCCGCCTCTGACAAAGATTTTGGTTTGACCATAGGAAGCCAATTTCATCCAAAATTTCTCAGCAATAAATCACAACAACCGCAGAGGTATGTAAACATAGGAAATAGATGAGAGCAAGTGGCATTAAGAGTAAATTCCTTATGTGATGTGCACATAGGCCAAAAAGGCTAAATTATCCCATGTTTGCAAGTCTAGGGCCACATTTGATTGAGTTCAAGTTGAAGGGGTTAAGTGTCCAATTCTAGAGAGTTCAAGGGCTAAAAATGGCTTTAGGCCTTATTAAAAACCAAAAAATTTATGTGAAGATATAGTTTGTCTCTTATATTTTGAAATCTGATACTTTACCCTCAAACTTGTGCCATCCTTAACGCCGAGATGGAAATAAATAAATTCCTTTTTATGTTTAAATAAAGGAAAAATTAATAATTTAAATTCACTATTTTTTAATTTGCTTTAAAATGAATTGAATTTGGGTTCAGGTTTATGTGGCAAGCTTTCCTATTGGCTCTATTGCAGGCCACTGCTAGGCTAGCTGCAGAAGAGATTGAGCCCGACTTAAATTTAAGAAGCTTGATGAGTTGATGTGGAATCTATGCCATGGGTTTGGATATTTCAAAGTTTGACGAGAAGCTTTTAGTGTGACTTTGAATTTGATTTGGCCTAATCATTGATTGTAAAAGTGGAAGGCACAGGGACGAAGGTTTTGGTTCTTTTTTATTTTTTTTCTTTGGTTAAAGTGTTTGTACCAGTGGCTTTCTAGTAATTATTCTAGAGTTTTCTGTGGCTAACTAAGTTATATATAAGTCAATAAAGTGAAGAGCTAAGGTATAGGAGTTTTCAAGTGAAAACATAGGTTTGGATGCTAGGAGAAATGAGAAGTCCTGTGTAATACTCTTATTTGGCAATTGTGTAGTTCCAAGGTCTATATTATTAGTACTAATAAGAGATCTATAGAACTATTTGAGTATTAAGGGCATAGTTCTTCTATAATATCTATATTTTATTTAAGTAACTTTTTCTTATCATTTAACATAAGTTAGTTAAGAGCAACCCTATAAAATATTGCGTGTGCTTATTTTTTACCTCTTCTAGTGTAATAAATGTTTGGTGAATTTTTCCAATAGTGCTGTTGTAAATCCAAGAGTTTTTCAATTTGTAACCCTTAATTACCCGCAAGCGCACGGAGTTGTTGTGTACTTTAAAGTTAGTATGGGTATCGTCCCAAGAGAAATTAGTGTTTTTACCAAGAATCGAAAATCTAATTACTCAAGTTTCTTAATTGAAAACGGGAAGGAATTAAAACAAGAGAAGGTAATTGTTCCTAGTAAGGCACTTGAAGGAATTAAACTAGAAGAGTTCGCTAGGTGCTAAATGAAGCTTGTTAAAAAGGGCTAGAAATAAGGAAACTATCTCCATAGGACTCCACCTCCTCCCCTTGCTACCCAAGTAAAATTAACCCTTAGATTGGTTTCCCTTGTGTGGTAATGAGGATCTAACTTCAAAAACTCCTTTCTCAAGTTGAGTCCTTGCTCACCCTTAATTAAATTAGGCATTACTCAAGCTCTAATGTTAATCTAAGGTGGGTTAAGGGTTGAACCTCTTTTAAATACCTACTGAATATCTAGATTACCTCTAATCTAGATTGCCACTATGCCCCCTACTTCTCTTCACTCACCTATTGATCCTCTCTCAAGGACTAAGTGAATTAGATCATTGTGTATGGTGGCCTACCATCACTCAACATTAAGCACAAGCAAAGGGCAACACAAGATGAAACACATCCATAATCATAACATAAATTCATTGAATAGCAAGGTAAGAAATGTCATCCTAGAAAGATAAAGCAAACTACTCACAATCCATAATATGCATCATCAACAATCCCATAACAAATGTATCCATAAACATCCAACAAACAGAAAGGGGGAAAAAGAGGAAACCCAGAAAAACCCGTAGAAGACTAAGCCTCCTGGATTGATGACACCTTCTTCAAGCTTCAACACCTCCTTCAATGGTGGAAAACCTCCAAAAGTGATGATGGAAGAAGGTGGCAAGGTAGGTCCTCCTTTGCTCTCCCTTCCTCTTTCCTATTTATACCCCAGTTCTTTATCCCCTTTGTTCCTCTTCCTAAAACCCTAAAGGGATAAGAATCCCTCTCCATGGCCAGGTCACCAGGTGAGGAGTGTGGGGGACCATCAAAATTTTGAGTTTTCGGCGAAACAGAGCAAATGCTGGCAACACGTCACCAATCTGGTTGAATCGTCTCGCCAGCTGATGAAAATTTTGACAGAACATTAGCAACGTGGATGACATGTCGCCAACTGACACCCCATTATGGCGACGCGTCGCCAGCCTAGATTTCAGCTTCCACCACTTCAATTGCCAAAACTCCGTCTCGCTCAATCCCGCTCCAGTCCACGATGTCCTCAACACCACCCAACCTGTAGAAAGCCTATGAAAACACAAAAAAAATAAGAAAAATAGGAAGAGATGCAAGAAATTGTCAGTCAAAATTACCGAAAAAGTCAACAATTTTGACCATGGATTTATGCACTTAACAAGCCCCCTCAAACTTAAACCTAAGCTAGTCCCTAGCGACCTATCCTAGAGAAACTAAACGTAACAAAACATAGAAACTACAATGTCAACCGATTGCCACACATGCACTTTAATGATTCATCAATTTAACTTCAAAAGAAGAAATGGTGACTAAGGAAATGAAAATTTTGCTATTTAAGGTGGAGCCCTTGAGGGTGTGACCCCCAACATTTAATCTGGATTCCCACTAAAGGAGTTGTGCCATCTAACTTGGAGCTTGCACTAGGTTCCTTTCCATAGGCTTGTGAAAGGATCCAACATCCCCTACCATATTCTTCTACGGTAGGTTGTACAACACTCAAAGCTCAAATGGTCTTTCGAAAGGTCGCAACGGGTAACAGCAAAGAAAGGAGGAGGAGCCGGATGGAAGCTTTTTAAATGGAGCTAGTGAGGTGGAGAAGACTAAATCAAGGGCTTAAAAGAAACGATCAAATTGAACAAGCATCAATCCATCGTTCACCAACCCATTACACCTCTTAACCAACTACTATTTCCTTTTAATGTATTTTGCCATTTGGCAAGTGTACAAACAGGAGCTTTTCCTATACCCAAGCTACTAACTTAATACAATCCAATGTGATTTATTATTAGATAATATTTTTTTTCAAATCATACTCATGTCTCAAGCTTATTTTCGAGCTATGATCGACTCTTGCCTTAAGAGATGACCCCAACCTACTTCGATACTATGAAACAGCAAAGTAGTATACTTTTTTTTTTTAATAAACCCCCAAACGTGCCATTATTTCCCACTTTATTCAATTCAATGCAGTCTTTTCTAAGCCCAAGATTTACATTTTCCACTAGAGGTAAACGCAAGGGTGTAACAAGAATGAATGCTTAGACTATAGGTGAAACAACTTGTTTAGGCACGAAGGGGCTCACTACGAAAAAGCATGAAAAGGTTCCTCCTATGAAACCAAACAAGCTTCAGGCTTCATACAACTACTATGGGTTTGCTAGGTCCTTAGGCAAGTTCTAGATTGGAACACAGTACAAGAATCTCAAAAGAGAACAAGTTCGTAGCACAACTCCCAAGCTCAACACATCACACCATCAAGATTCCACCAAAAGTGTCAAAACTAACTTTCCAAATTCATCAAAGCTTCAAGAGGGTAAAACTTTCAACCATATCCATCCATATGCAACAATGGTTTCCATTGGGTCCTAAAAATGCAAATTAAGAAACGACAAAAGGAAACCAACCTATATGCTCCTACATGCAACCTATCAAGACTAAATAAAAGAAAAACATGCAAGAAACATGCACCCTAAATAAAACAACCATAATTAACCTAAAACTCAGAAACACAACTTAGTTTAAAAACAAAAACAAAAACACAAACAAGGAATATCAAGTATGACGGTCAAACAAAGACTCCCCCAAACTTAAACATAGCATTGTCCTCAATGGAAAGTATTTGTTTAATAATCATACCTGGGGACGGGAATAAATCCTCGCCTATGTCGTCTTGGCTGGAAGAGCCACTGGCCAGAGGAAAGGAAGAAGGACCCTTAAACGGGTCGCGGGGAGGACCAAAGTGTGGGTAAAATGGAGGTGGATGGCTTGAGGGGTGCGGCATGTACCATTGGTACGCCAAGGGGTGGAAGTGTGGCGGGATGGGTTGGAAAGAGGGTATTCTTGCGGGAGACTCTACTGCTGCTGCTGGTGGCCCCACCGGAGTTGGCCAGAAAGAGACTCCTGGTTGCCGGCAAGGAGTGAGATGCCCTCGCGCATCTCTTTAGCAAAAGAGGTGAAAGAGCCATCGACTGATTCAAACTACGCTACTGACTTTTCATGTTTCTCTCTCATCAGAATGTACATCTTGCTGAGTGCTACGACCAGTGATTCCGGGGTAGCGGTAGCCGGGTTAACCAGTTGCTCAGGAGCCCCCCTGACTCTTCACCACCCTGAAAATGCTCCTGATACTGCTCTTGACACTGCTCATCTTCTTCCTCTTCTCCCATTTGCTCTTGGTCCTGAGTTGCGTCTGCCTCATCTTCCTCTAACTCTACCTCCTGGGTGCCCTCCGAAGTCCCGCTAAGTTTATCCCCTAAAATTGGCCTAATAACAAGAGATATCTTTGAGGCGTCCTCAATGTGAACACCGGCCCTCAATAGTAAGCTAGTGACTAACTGAGGGAAAGGCAGGTTCCCCCGCTTCGACTGGCCGGCCTGGATGATATGCTTGTAGATAAGCCAGCCGACATCTATCCGAATATCACAAGCAATGTAGTATAAGATCTCCAAGCGATCTAGGGCAACTTCCATTACATGAGTAGTCAGGACAAGCCGAGAAGAGATGAAATAGTTCTAGGCTTTCCTCTCGGGTGGGAGGTCTACTGAGCTAAAATAAAGTTTCCTGCGTGATTGGTCCCAGCTCAATGTCTAATTGACTGGGTTCCCACATACCAACTCAGCCATCTACTCTAGAGAGGTCTCCCTCACTGCTCCTTCAATCAAAGGGTTAATCTGGAGCAGGTTGTTGATGGTTGTGTCACCATAGTGCATGCCGCGTGTCCTTACAAAGCAGACATTAGCCCGGCGATTCAAGTAATATGCTCCCATCAAGTTAGCATATAACTCCATGATTAAGGTGTTCAATACCACAGCCTGAAGATGAGCAACCCAGTGCTGCCATCCTCGCCTCTCCACCACCCTCAGTATACCTTCATTTTCTTTTTTTGAGAAGTCAAAGCCCTGTTCCAATGTGAACTTGCGATTTGAGAACCTCTCAAAGTACTTGCTTGCCCGGGAGAAAACCAAACAGAGCTTGTCATATGGAGGTTCCTGAGGCTTCTCCTCACGAATCCTCTTTCCCCCCCCTTTTGTTTCAAGGATTGAACTGGCACTGACTTGCGAGGCATGTTTCCTACAAAACCACAAAATTCAGTTCAACTTCTCTCGCATGAAAATTTAAGGGACAAAGAATTGTTCCACGTATTGTGAGAGCCAAGCATGTTAGGATTAGACAACTATGCAACACACACTTGCCCATCGAGCAAATCATAACAAAAAAACAAAGATAAGGCCACTAGTTGTATGCTCATGAACATGTCAGCAAGGGGATCTCCATCACAGTCCATACATAAATCTTGCTCTTGGTACATAGGAAAAATATGCTTCCGGGTGCAAACTAATGGCTCAAACTTGCACCATGCAACACCTAGATGCAGCTTACACAAAGAATTGAGGTAAACTAGGAACACATGAAGCTACATTGTTGTGCAAAGTACCTACAGAGGAAGTTGAGTTACACTTTTCCGGAAACATACAACAAACAAACTTAAAATTCAATCACCCTAGAGCAAATTGGTAGCAATTCAAGGTTGACCCACTCCTATTTCAAGTAGATAGCAAGTTTAGCATCAATCAAACATCAAGAACAAGCATAATCAAGAATTCAAGAATTTACCATGAAAATTCGTAGCCCTCTTTGTGGGCAACCTTATAATCTTGGTTTTCATTCCAAATCCACAATCCAATGTAGAAAACACTCCCAATACATACATATATTCAATGTAGATCAAATTTATGTAAGAATTCCATCAAACAAGTGCAAAATCAATCAATTTCATGAACCCCGCAAGCATGTGCGATTCGCATCCAAGAACGCATCTACAAGCAGAAGAGAATAGAAAGAAGAGGTAGAGGAACTTACTTACTTCAGATTTTGAGAGGAAAATTCAACAAGAAAATAGAACTGTGAGGCTCATGAAAGGGCTAGGGTTTGAGAGTTGAGAGGTTCTTTGTGGAGGAGCAAGTTAAAAGTGAAGAGAAGTGAAAAGAAACCGAGTTAAAAGCGACAATTCTTGTCTTGGCAACGCGTCGTCAATTTTAGCAAACTTCTAGCAACGCGTCGCCACAGTTAAGAGCGTTCTGTGAACTTTTTTGAAAATTGGCGACACATCGCCACAGTTATGAACATTCTGTGACTTTTACCTTCAACTTGGCAACGCATCGCCAATGCTAACGACATTGCAAATTCACCCTTATTTTTCAAAAATTTAGCAAACTAACCCCTAACTTTCTATACTGACTCTCATACCCTTTTGAAAAATCAAAGCATTGTACCTCCCATAGTCAAGAAAGTGTTGTCCATTCTTCTCACTTTCCTTCCAATGGCTCTTCCAACCCTACAACAACACAGTAAACCACCTAATAAACACAAAATCATAAAGGAAACACAACCTAACTCATGAAAATGAAAAGACAAGGCAAAGGAAATTGGGTTGCCTCCCGACTAGCGCTTGATTTTACGCCTCTAGCTAGGCGCCTTTAACAAGCTCTTTTACGGGTCGGGTTCGGCCAAAATCAAGTGGCCAATGTGTCTAAGTTCATCACCATAATAAGCCTTAACTCGTTGTCCATTGACTTGAAAGATAGATCCATCTTGACCTTTAAGCTACACCGCTCCATTTGGTTGCACTTTTGACCACCTCGAAACAACCCGACCACTTGGACTTTAACTTTCCCGAGAAAAGCCTCAACCTTGAATTACAAAGTAGCACTTTTTGACCCGGTTGGAACTCTTTCCTTACAAGCATCTTATCATGCCACAGCTTCGTTTGCTCATTGTAAATCCTTGCATTTTCATAAGCTTCAAGGCGAATTTCATCCAACTCGTCCAATTGGATAGCTCTCCTTTCTTGGGCACTCTTCAATTCAAAATTCATCTTCTTTACCGCCCAATATAACTTGTGCTCTAACTCCACCAGCAAGTGGCAAACTTTCCCAAACACAAGTCGGTATAAGGACATTCTAATGGGTGTCTTAAAAGCCATCCTATATGCCCAAAGTGCATCACTCAAGTTTTGTAACCAATCTTTCTGATTGATGCCCACCGTCTTTTCCAATATCTTCTTGATTTCCCAGTTTGAAATTTCGGCTTGACCATTCATTTGTGGGTGATAGCGAAGTGACACTTTATCTTGCACACCATACTTCACTAAAGCTTGAGTCAAAGTCTTGTTGATGAAGTGTGATCCCTCGTCGGAGATAATTGCTCTAGGTGTTCCAAACCTTGCAAACATATTCCTTTAAAGGAACTTGACAACCACATTAGCATCACAAGAAGGGTTGGTAATGGCTTCCACCCACTTAGAAACATAATCAACCGCAAGCAAGATATAATGATTGCCAAATGAAGGAGGAAAAGGACCCATAAAATCCATGCCCCATAAATCAAACACTTCTACCTCAAGAATATTTTGCAATGGCATTTCATCTCTCCTAGAAATGTTTCCCAACCTTTGGCATCTATCACATGTTTTCACAAAAGTATATGCATCCTTAAATAAAGTTGGCCAATAATAACCGGTTTGTAATACCTTACTTGCCGTGTTGGAAGCACCAAAGTGTCCGCCACATGGAGAGGAGTGACAATGGTAGAGAACATCCTTCACTTCATCGTTTGCTATGCGCCTCCTTATGATTTGATCAGCACACCGGCGGAAGAGGAAGGACTTATCCCAAAGATAATGCTTGACATTGCCTTGAAACCTCTTCTTTTCTTGGTAAGACAAGTTTAGTGGCAAGACTCCACAAGCTAGATAATTCACATAATCCGCATACCATGGCATCTTACCCTCCACCTTGAAAGGACTTTCATCCGGGAAGTGCTCTTGAATTGGTCTCTTCAAGGGTTGCTTTTGGCCTTCCAATCTAGATAAGTGGTCGGCCACAAGGTTCTCACATCCTTTCTTGTCCTTGACCTCCAAATCAAATTCTTGAAGCAAGAGAATCCACCTTATAAGTCTTGGTTTGGCATCTTTTTTGGTGAACAAGTATCTAATAGCCGTATGATCTGTGTGAACCACAACTTTGGAACCCACAATGTAAGACCAAAACTTATCCACTGTAAAAACCACCGCCAAAAGCTCCTTCTCCGTTGTGGTGTAATTTTGTTGAGCTCCATCCAAGGTCTTGCTAACATAATAAATTACCCAAAAAATCCTTTCATTCCTTTGTCCCAGCGCCGTTCCCACGGCAAAATCGCTAGCATCACACATGATTTCAAATGGTTCCTCCTAATTGGGTGCTACCACCACCGGTGCACTCACCAATTTCTTCTTCAAGATTGTGAATGCTTCCAAACAATTATCATCAAAATGAAATGTCACATCCTTCTCAAGCAAGTTGCATAATGGTTTAGCAATCTTAGAAAAATCTTTTATAAATCTCCAATAAAAACCAGAATGCCCCAAAAAGCTTCTTATCACTTTCACATTGGAGGGTGGTGGTAATTTTTCAATAGCCACAAATTTAGCTCTATCCACCTCCATTCCTTCACAAGAAATTTTGTGCCCAAGCACTATTCCCAAACTAACCATGAATTGACATTTTTCCCAATTCAAAGCTAAATTAGTCTTTTGACATCTTTTCAAGACAAGAGCTAAGTTATCCAAACATGCATTAAAAAATTTACCAAAAACCGAAAAATCATCCATAAATACGTTCATGCATTTTTCCACCATGTTGGAAATTGTGGCCATCATACATCATTGGAAGGTTGCTGGTGCATTGCAAAGTCTAAATGGCATTCTTTGAAAGGCATATGTACCCCAAGGACTAATGAAAGTAGTCTTCTCTTGATCCTCTAGTGCTATAGTCTTCTCTTGATCCTCTAGTGCTATCACAATTTGGTTATAACCTAAATAACCATCCAAGAAGTAATAAAACTCATGCCCTGCCAACCTATCCAAAATTTGATTAATAAAAGGAACGGGGAAATGATCTTTCCGGGTAGCCTTGTTGAGCTTCCGATAATAAAAGCATACTCTCCATTTGGTAACCAACTGGGTCGAAATCCATTCATTGTTGTTGTTACCCACCACGGTTGTACCACCCTTTTTGGGCACCACTTGTACCGAGCTCACCCAATGGGAATCCGCTATTGGATAAATAATATCGGCATTGAGCAATTTCACAATCTCCTCTTTGACCACTTCCTTCATCTTTGGATTTAACCTTCTTTGAGCTTCAATGGAAGGCTTAAAGTCATCTTCCATAAGAATTTTATGCATACAAATTTTCGAGCTAGCTCCCTTGATGTCGGAGATGGACCAAGCTATTGCCCCTCTATGCTCCCTCAAAACTCGAATCAATTTCTCTTCCTCCAAGGTAGTCAATATAGAATAAATAATCATCGGGAGGGAACCCCCATTGCCAAGATAAACATACTTAAGGTCTTTCGGTAATGGCTTCAACTACAACCTAGGCTCTTCCTTGAGGTCCCAAGATAAAAGTTTTTTTACCCTTATTCTTGGAGCTTGCAACTTCCCACAAGAATCAAGGGTAACCAAAGTGCTTATTACTTCATAATCTTCCTCACCACATGAGTTTCCAAAAACAAGTGCTCTTTCAATGGCTTCCTCAACAAGCAATAAATCTCTTTTCTCTTCAATACAAGAATCAACCACATCAACCATAAAGCACTTGGGCACATCATTGTCAATAGATTTCATGGCTTGAGCAAGATTGAAAGTAATTTCCTCATCATCAGCTCTCAAGGTAAGATTACCTTTTTCCACATTTATTATGGCCTTCCCGATAGCAAGGAATGGTCTCCCAAGTATGATTGGCATGTTTCGATCTTCCTCCATGTCCAACACTATAAAGTCCATCGAGAATATGAACTTGCCCACCTTAACCAACACATCCTCCAAAACCCTTTTTTGGAAAGGTGAATGATCTATCCGCTAATTTGAGACAAATTGAAGAAGGCTTCACCTCTCCAAGACCGAGGCTCTTACAAATAGATAATGGCATCAAATTAATACTAGCTCCAAGGTCGCATAAAGCCTTGTCACAATGGAAAGACCTAATGTTTATAGGAATGGTGAAACTCCCCGGGTCTTTAAGTTTTTGAGGCATCTTCCTTTGAATAATGACACTTGCTTCTTCTTTCATCAAAGTGAGTTCATTATCAAGGAACTTCCTCTTTTTAGTAATCAACTCCTTGAGGAACTTGGCATAGGAAGGCATTTGATTAAGTGCTTCCAACAAAGGAATGTTAATCTCCAATTTTTTGAATATTTCAAGAAACCTCATAAATTGAGTATCCTCTTTCTTGGGCTTGAACCTTTGAGGGTGTGGAAGAGTAGGAATATGCTTTGGAGCTTCCCCTTGCATGGGCACATTTCTTGCCCGCTCCTTTGAATAAACTCCCTCATCTCTAGGTAATGATACTTGAACATCTTCAACACTTTCCGGTAAGGTAGGTCCTTGGAGAATATATTCTTCTTAAGTGGGTGGCTCCTTGGGTTATGTCACCACATTCCTCCCACTTCTTAGAGTAATAGCTTGGCAAGACTCCCTTGGATTGACATCCGTATCACTAGGTATTAACTTCCCTTTTTGGAGTTGCCTCATAGAAGTGGCTAGTTGACCTATTTGTGTTTTCAATTTTTTTATTGATGCTTGAGTGTTAGCTTGCATTATCTTCATCTCATCCTCCAATGCACCAATCTTTTTGTTTTGTCCACTAGCCATCCCCCTTACTTCATGCATAAACTCTCCCATCATTCCCTTCATGAAGTCTTTCAAATAGGCTTCCGAATCATTAGAGGTCTTTCTTTGTGGTTGCATGGCACCTTTTGGATTTGAGTAGTTGAAACCTTCATGTTGATGATTCCTTGGAAAGAAATTTCCTCTTCCTTGCTTGGGTGGGTACAGATTCCGGTACCCCACAAAATTCACATATTCTACTTCATCCACATCCTCACTAGCCATAGCTTGTTGTAATTTTGTCCTCGTTTGATTTTTTGACAACTTGGATACCATGCTAATGAGTACCGAAAGTTGTGCTTGGAGAGAATTATCTTTGTCCACTTCATATATTCCACTTCCCTTCCTTGGGATCCCTTTTCCACTAAGCTCAAGGCTTTTGGCCATATTGTTCAACAACTCAAAGCACTCCTCCATATCTTTCAACAATAAGAAACCACCGGCGGTGGCATTAACTTGCAACCGAGTATTTAAACTAAATCCATTGTAGAATAGATGAAGTTGGTGAGCTTGATCAATATCTTGAGTTGGAACCCTCTTTACCATCTTCTTGAAGTGCACCCAAGCCTCTGCAAGTGATTCCCATTCATTTTGCCTAAAGGCCAATAATTCATTCTTAAGCTCAAAAGCTTTTTGTGATGGGAAAAACCTCTAAATAAATGCATCATATAGCTTTTGCCAAGTATGAACCAATGTAAGCTCCAAATTCTCAAACCATTCCGATGCTTCATCCACAAGAGAGAAAGGAAAAAGTCTCATCATTTTTGCATCTTCACTCACACCATCCAAATCAAAAGTATCACATATACGAACAAACCTCTTGATATGGTTGTTTGGATCTTCCTCAAGAGCTCCTCCAAATGGATATGCTTCAACCAATTGGAGTACATGGCTAGGAATCATGAAAGCTCTCCCTCGAAGCGGCACCGATCTTATCATGTTGTCATGGTCCTCCACCCTTTGAGGGCGAAAGTAGTCAAGCACCAGTCTTCCTCTTCTTCTAGCACAATTTCCATTGTCCATCATTTCCTCAACTCCATTGGGATCCATAGCATTGACATTTCTTTCTCTTTCAAAGTTCCTTATGTTGTCTTCTTGATTTCCCTCTATGTTGACGGATTCGGAAGTACTAGTATCACCTTCCTCAACCACTTTGCTTCATAACCGAAGTTCGCTCAAGCTTCTTTCAATCTCCGGATCAAGAGGCAACAATTAAGAACAAGAGCTCTAGGTCATGCACTAGATGTACCTACTAATGACAAGGAAGAACAAACTAACTACAAAGACAAAAAGCAAATATATAAAAGTAACCAACTTTCAGTATCCAAAGTAAAAATCTAATCAAAACCCCCGGCAATGGCGTCAAAAACTTTGTTGTAAATCCAAGAGTTTTTTACTTTGTAACCCTTAATTACCCACAAGCGCACGAAGTTATTGTGTATTTTAAAGTAAGTATGGGTATCATCCTAAGAGAAATTGGTGTTTTTACCAAGAATTGAAAATCTAATTACTCAAGTTTCTTAATTGAAAATGGGAAGGAATTAAAACAAAAGAAGGTAATTGTTCCTAGTAAGGCACTTGAAGGAATTAAACTAGAAGAGTTCACTAGGTGCTAAATAAAACTTGTTAAAAAGGGCTAGAAATAAGAAAACTATCTCCCTAGGACTCCACCTCCTCCCCTTGCTACCTAAGTAACCTTAACCCCTAGATTGGTTTCCCTTGTGTGGTAATGAGGATCTAACTTCAAAAACTTATTCCTTAAGTTGAGTCCTTGCTCACTCTTAATTAAATTAGGCATTACTCAAGCTCTAATGTTAATCTAAGGTGGGTTAAGGGTTGAACCTATTTTAAATACCTAATGACTATCTAGATTACCTCTAATCTAGATTGCCACTATGCCCTCCTACTTCTCTTCACTCACCTATTGATCCTTTCTCAAGGACTAAGTGAGTTAGATCATTGTGTATGGTGGCCTGCCATCACTCAACATTAAGCACAAGCAAAAGGCAACAGGAGATGAAACAAATCCATAATCATAACATAAATTCATTGAATAGCAAGGTAGGAAATGTCATCCAAGAGAGATAAAGCAAACTACTCATAATCCATAATATGCATCATCAACAATCCCATAACAAATGTATCCATAAACATCCAACAAACAGAAAGAGAGAAAAAGAGGAAACCCAGAAAAACCCTTAGAAGACTAAGCCTTCTGGATTGATGACACCTTCTTCAAGCTTCAACATCTCTTTCAATGGTGGAAAACCTCCAAAAGTGATGATGGAAGAAGGTGGCAAGGTAGGTCCTCTTTTGCTCTCCCTTCCTCTTTCCTATTTATACCCCAGTGCTTTATCCCCTTTGTTCCTCTTCCTAAAACCCTAAAGGGATAAGAATCCCTCTCCAAGGCCAGGTCACCAGGTGAGGAGTGTGGGGGACCATCAAAATTTTGAGTTTTCGGCGAAACAGAGCAAGCACTGGCAACGCGTCACCAATTTGGTCGAATCGTGTCGCTAGCTGATGAAAATTTTGACAAAACATTAGCAACGTGGGCGATGCGTCGCCAACTGACACCCCATTCTGGCGAAGCGTCGCTAGCCTGGATTTTAGCTTCCACACTTCAATTGCCAAAACTCCGTCTCGCTCAACCCCGCTCAAGTGCACGATGTCCTCAACACCACCCAACCTGTAGAAAGCCTATGAAAACACAAAAAAACTAAGAAAAACAGGAAAAGATGTAAGAAATTGTTGGTCAAAATTACCAAAAAGTCAACAACTTTGACTGTGGATTTATGCACTTAACAAGTGCCAATGCTAGAGTCTTCTTCTATCATTTTTTTTTATAATCAAAATCATGTTACAAAAATACATATCTGAAGGAAGATTTGTAATAAGACCATCTTTGGACAGTTAGAGGTTCAATTGTCTACCATATGAATTTTGGAGGGTATCAAGCTACGTTGGCCAATTTATTGGTTAACAGTTGTGTTGTGAGTAGGGACAGCAAAATTACACCCGACTAAATAGCCTAGATTGACCCATGCTTACCAAACTCAACTTGATTCGGATTGACTAGAAAGCTCAACAACCTAAACCTAGCTTTAGCCACCACAACTTGACCTTAAGTCGATTTAAGCAAAAATCAGGAAAACTCGAACTTGAATTACTAGAACCCAAAATGACCAAGAACTAGAAATGAGCAAACCTAAAAGTCTCAATCACAGAATGTGTTCAAAAATTTTAAGGCTGAAGATAAGAATCAACTCAACAAAAGAATTAAAGCTGTCAAATTTGACTGTGGTGGGGAATACTATAATAAATTTGATGGCTTAAATGAACAATATTCAAGAGTTTTTGCTAAATTTCTAGATAAATGCAGTATCATCCCATAGTACATCATGCCAAGATCTCCTAACATGAATGATGTTACTAAAAGATGAAATAGAATGCTTAAGGATATGGTTAGGAGTATGATTAGTCATTCTACCTTACCAGAATCTCTTTGGGGAGAGCGTTAAAGACTACAGCTTACATACTCAATAAAGTTCCAACAAAAACAGCTGCTAAAACCCCTTATAAGCTTTAGATGTATAAGAAGCCTAGTTTGAACTACTTTCACATTTGGGGTTGTCCAGTTGAAACTTAGCATTATAAGCCAAATGAAAAGAAACTGGACTCTAGGACAATCAGTTGTTACTTTGTTGGATACTCTAAGAGGTCTAGAGGTTACAAGTTTTATGATCCTACATCTAAGTCAAATTTTAAGATAGGTAATACCTATTTCTTTGTGGATGTTAAGTTAGCGTGAGAAGATAAAATTAAAGACCTTATCTTTAAAGAGGAATGTGTAACCATTCTCATGGTTCTTTTTGACAATGGCCAGACTTTCATTCCTTACATTGTTCAAGAAGAAAATCAAGACAATGTTGGAGAACCCGCAATTCAAAATCAAGAAATTGTTCTAGAAGAATAAACTCGATAACCCTAAGACTCAATGCCATTAAGAAGACCCGCTAGAGAAAAGAGAAGGACGATTCTATATGATTATATCATCTTTCTCCAAAGAAAAGAAGATGACAATTGATTGGTGAAAGATGATTCAATCAACTTCCGTCAAGCCATTGAAGGTGCCAAGTCTCAAAAGTAGATTGATGTCATGAGTGAAGAGATTAAGTCTATGAAAGACAAGAATGTTTGGAAGTTTGTCTTTTTTCTTGAAGGTGCGAAACCTATTGGTTGCAGATGGATATTTAAAACCAAAAAGGATTCAAAGGGCAATGTAGAGAGGTATAAAGCTCTTATTGTTGCAAAAGGCTTCACACAGAAGGAAGACATCGATTATAAAGACACTTTCTCTCCGGTTTCATCGAAAGACTCTTTTAGGATAATAATGGCATTAGTGGCACATTTGATCTTGAGTTATATCTTATGGTTGTTAAGATGACATTTCTCAATAGTGACATTAATGAGACGATCTATATGGTGCTACCAAAAAATTTTATATTTGGAGATGGAAAGAAAATGGTTTCCAAATTAAAGAAATCCATATATGGCCTTAAGCAAGCTTCCCGTCAATGGTATCACAAATTTCACCAAGTTTTCATCTCATTTGGTTTTGAGATAAATGTAGTTGATGATTGTGTATATCACAAGTTCAGTCGGAGTAAGCATATTTTCCTTGTTTTATATGTTGATGGCATACTGCTTACCAGCAATGATATAGGCTTATTCCAAGAAACCAAGAGACTTTTATCAATGAAATTTAAAATAAAGGATCTTGCTGATACCTTTTTTGTGTTAGGTATATAAATAGACCAAGATCGCTCTTGAGATATTCTTGGGTTATCACAACAGAGCTATATCGAGAAAGTGCTTAAAAAGTTTGGCATGCAAGATTGTAAACCAAGGGACACCCCTGTAGCTAAAGGAGATAAATTTAGTCTTAAAATGATTATGAGGCTAAAGAAAAGCAAAACATTCCTTATGCCTCAGCCATAGAAAGTTTGATGTATGCTCAAGTCTGTACATGACTAGATATTGCATACATTATTAGGATGCTAGGCAGATACTTGAGCAATCCTGAAATGGATAATTGAAAAGCAACCAAACAGGTCATGTGGTACTTATAAAGAAGAAAGGATTACACGTTCACATATGGGAGATTTGATCAATTAAAGGTCATTGGTTATTCTGATTCTAATTTCACTGGATGCCAAAATAGTTGAAAATCCACATTTGGCTATATCTACTTGCTTGCTGGATGAGCTATTTCTTGGAAAAATGTCAAGCGGACATTCACAGCCTCCTCCACCATGGCAACAGAATATATAACGTGTCATAAGGCATCCAACCATGGCATATGGGTCTGAAATTTTGCCACTAGGTTGTGAATTATAGATGATATTGAAATACCATTTAAGCTATTATTTGACAATAAGTCCATAGTTCTATATGCCAATAATAACTAGAGTTTGATAAAGTCAAACCATATTGACATCAAGTTTTCATGTTGTTAAAGAAAAGATTCAGAATGGTCAACTATCTATAGAGCATATTGAGATACACTTCATGATTGTAGATCTGCTTACTAAGGAATTGCCACCCAAGGTCTTTAATGAGCATGTCGCTTATATAGGTTTTGTATTTCTTCAAGATATACAAATTTAGTGGGAGTTTGTACTTTTAGATGTTCAAGAGTTTTGAACACTTTTGCAGTTATTTATGGATTATTATGGTTATTTTCTGTAGAAATAAAGTTTATGATTTATATCCACTCTGGATTTGATGAGATTTTTTGTCACTAAGGTTGGACCAATCGAAAATAGGCATGTTAAGATTACATTGCATGTAATTTCTATGCTACACTTCTATACTTGATTCATGTCATTCAATTATGTCAATACACATGAACATTGATGGATTTAGCTTCGCTACATGTAGCGAAGGCCACTTTGATCCTACATTGATATAATTGACGGACAGAATTGGCTAAGATACTTATAATGATGGTAACTTCTTTTGTAGTACTCATAAGGTTATACTGTACTATTATAAGTTATACATATAGCCCAAGTGGGAGATTCTTGGATTTCTTATATGAGCTAATATGTGAATAAATTGTGCTTTATATATGCTATCAAAATGTTTGGCCCAGTTGAAAGTGATCTAACAAGGTTTAGGTTTGGGCATTAGACATCTTGTAATGTGTGGACAATTTTAATATGTAGAGGCCAATGGTAGAGGTGAAAAATAAGCTTAATTGAACTGGCTAAACCCAAGACTGGCTCGGGTCAAACTCAACCCAGGCACCGTCAAAGCACGTCATGGCACGGCTTAGGATGGGCTCAGGAAAAAGTAGCCAAATGTGGGCTTGGAGAATAAAAAATGAAGACTGACCCAAGATTGCCTAGGCTCAGCTTTATTCGGCTTACACATGGACAGTCCTTGTCAATCCAGTCCTCAAATTGTTCACAGATTCAAAAAAATGGCAAAATGATAGTTTAAGGAGCTTCGGTTATGAAAAACAGCTAATTAAGTAAAAAATATTTTTTATCCTCACCCAACATTCAAAAACGGCTAGTTTGTGATGCTATTTACGTCTAACAAAATTTTTCCTGCTATTATAGATACCCACCCTCATTTCCTCACTTCTTCATACAAGTTCCTACACCCTCCTCATTATATCTACAACTGTTTATATAATTCTCCTTAAATCTTCAAGTCATCCACCAATTTTCTTAATTTCCTAATAATTACTTTAATTTCTCCTTAATCCCTCCTTAATATTTCATCAATTTTCATCAAGTTAATTGCTTTAAGGAAGAGTACTAGCTCCGTCCCCACCAAGAACTCCTCTTACCGCTCCATCTTGGGGTCATCTTTTCATTGCAAAAGTTTGACCCGAAAAAAAAATTCACATCCATGATGACTCTGAGCGCGCCAACATTGATATGATGAATATCAATTTGTAAGTTGATGAGCAAGAGTCCAACAACAACATTGAAGTCCAAGATACCCTTACTTAAACTATTGATCCACAAGCAAAGGATGGTTCATAATTGGCACCTTAAAGTCAAGTTCCCAATGGTGGTGAAGGTAAATCTTGTCTCAAATCCTTTATGTGGGAGCATTTTGAGATGGTTTGGGAGAAGGACTAGTTCGCCAAGTGCAAACACTATGGCAAAAAGTTGGCACATAAGGTAAATTCCAGAATTAAGGCGCTTCAACAACATATAAGGAATGAGCATCCGATGCACCATCTGGGAGCCAAAGAGAGTCCTAGTGGACTCAGATCTACAACCGATGGTTCACGTATCTTTAGATTTAATTAGGAAGAATGTAAGAAAGATATGGTTAATTGGATAATGCTTATAGAAAAACCTTTTAAACAAGCTGAAGATGTGCATTTAGAAAATTCGATTAGGTCTATTTTAAACCCATCGTTTAGAAAGACATCTAGGACAATTGAATGAAGAGAAGCATTTAGAATGTTTGAATTAGGTTAATCTAATCTACAAGCTCCTTTTTCTGCACTTGATCATTGCATTGCTTTTACTAGTGACATGTAGATCTCTCTTATAGGGCAGGATTATTTTTGCATTATTGGACATTGGATAGATGAGGATTAAGTCATGCAGAAAAGTATTATTACTTTCAAATGCATGGAATCTGACCACATTGGGTATAATATCTATCAATGCATTTTAGATATACTTTGTGAATTTTTTTGTGCTGACTAAGTTTTCTGCATTAGTTTTGACAATGTCTTTCATAATGATTTTACGGCCAGAGAACTCTATAATGCATTGAAACCCCCTCAGAATGGTGTTTTTTTCCATGTTAGATGCATGTGTTATATTTTGAACTTGTGTGTGCAAAAAGGCTTGAAGTTTTGCAAATGGAA
Organism: Aquilaria sinensis; assembly: GCA_005392925.1. Classification (NCBI taxonomy): domain Eukaryota; kingdom Viridiplantae; phylum Streptophyta; class Magnoliopsida; order Malvales; family Thymelaeaceae; genus Aquilaria; species Aquilaria sinensis. Next base: position 280,264 of record SMDT01001081.1, read on the forward strand.
ATCCATCAAATTTAAGATTCATTATTATATTTAAAGTCATGGCCCAAAATTGGTCATGAATTCAATGAATAATGTCTTTAAAACAACCAACCATTTTCATAGAAATTTTTTAAACTTAATTATCCCACCTATTGGAACTCAACATATTAGATGTTGATGGATGCATATCCATATGCAGCTCTGTTGATTGTTTTTTTGAACTTGAAATCAAACTCCAAACTTTTAACGACTGAAATGTGAGACAAGTATAACAAACTTTGTCAATTATTATGGTATTTTTATGAGACAACTGTTTTTTTCTCTGGTGTTTACAAACCCACTGCCCACAAAATTTTGATGTATTTGGTAAACATTGTTTATGTTTTGAATCAATACAAGATGGATCTATTTCTAAAGGACACCATCAAAGCAATAAAGGACAAGTGGGTTTCATATTTTACAAAAATTTTCCCTATCTTTTTACTTGCATCTTCACTTGACCCAACCATGAAAATTACTATCACATTGATTTTATTTGAGGGAAACTATAGTTTCTTGGATATGAATCATATTAGCTGTTTAGCTATGATGACTGAAATATGTGAAGACTTTCGGGAGCTCTACAAGGAGTATTCTGTTGGGTTTCGGGAGCCAAACAGCACAGCGGAATTTAACCGAAACCCTCCAGGATCCAAGTGAAACTGGGTAAACCGGGTGTTCGAAAATTTTCATACCTAATTTTCGGTTGAGATCTCTCACTCAACTGTAGAGTCGAATCACAAAACCTGAACAGTTGACGTGTTCAAGCTCTCTATGGTATCCACACGAGCCTCTCGGGATCACCACGCTTCCACCACGTCCCGGCAGATGCGTTTCTCTTGCGCTCGCAGTGCTAGCTTGCGTCCTCCAAGGAATTGCAAGAGAAGAGTGCGACTGTCCTTTTGGGAGGCTAGGGCAAGGAGACCTGCGAATTTCTCACTTAAAAGTTGTATTTATAGTGAGACTCAACTTCCAGGCCTAATGGGTTTCAAAGCCCTAATCCAATTAGGATTTAATTTCGGGCTTAATAATGGCTCAACTCTTGGGCCCATTATTAATACGAAATTAAAGTAAAACCATAACCCAAATAATTAGCCCATGCACTCTAATGATCCAAATTGCTCTATGTGTGCGACCCAATAGGCTCTTATCACGTTGGCAATGATCATAAATCACATTTATGATCATAAGCAATGAGCGGTGTCTAGCAACACATCATTACTACCCAAGTGACAAGATTGTCGATGATTCGACTATACCTTTATGATCATCACCGATATATGCCATTGTCCCTTTGTCCAAGATATCAAGACTAAGCACGAGACATGGAATGTGTCACTCTCGTATAGCCCAATCTTTGGTTTCTTGATTACCGAGTATACTAACTTAAACTGATGACATTGATATCGCATATCAACTCATCCGAGCATGGCCATGCATTTTCTAAGTCTCACTCTATCAAGGGGCCCGAAGATATCGCTCCCATTACATAGGAGGGACAAATCTCATCTTGATCGTACAAATCCCTCCGCATGATATGTGACATACCCAATGACCTCCTTCAAGTTCACTCAGTTACGAGCAACAAAGGAAAGTATCAAAGTATGTGACTCACATGTAGGGAACCTTGATGATCTTAGGTCGAAGGACTACATATACCCTGATCACTATGGGAATCACTTATGACACTTATATAATGATCCATGTAGTGTTCTCATGGTGGGTCGGTCCAGTACACAAGTTCTCCAACTTGTACCCATATGTCGACTACATATCTCATATTAGTCTCCACATATGCTAGTCGTTATGTATTATTGCAACCCGCTCCACAATAATACTAGACCAGGGAATTTTAAGAATATCATTATTCTAGGGTTACAATTATGTTTGTTAAGTTACGCAGGAACAAAACAACAAACATAATTGCTGGATTAATGCCTTAATAAAATATCATGACTCAATGTGCAAAAATACAATCATCTCATGATTGGCTTTTGTGCACAACACTAACATATTCATCCCACTACAAAAACAAGGTAAGATCAACATCTTCCTCCACTATTGGTACCCCATCCTTCTCATCATTAGCACAATTGTGGAATATCTACTTAAGCATCCCTAACCCAAATCATTTGGCCCACTAAAAGTAGATGATTACCTCCATACCTCATTTGAAAACAAGTGAAGATGAAATTTTGGAGTGGCAGAAAGCGAAAAGTGACAGATTTTCAATTTTGTCCATCCTCGTAAAGTAAGTTCTTATAGTTTTAGCTTCTACCATTGCATCAGAGTCCGCTTTCAGTGTCGGCAAATGAGTCATTTTAGAAAAATAAGTCAGGTTGACGCTAGAAGTAATGGAGGTTTGCGTGTGCAACAGTGACTAGGGCCTTGCTGCCTTAAAAAAACAAGACCAGAAAAGTTTGAAAGATGAAATTCAAGATGATGACGGTGCTTCCACATTCTTAGTATGTTTTTTATCTGATTATGTTGTCCAGCATAAATCATAAGTTTTTATTTTGGTTTTTTTTTTAACGTTTCGTCATTTATTATGTAAGGCCCATTTCAATTTGTTTGTAAATGCTACTTGGCTTTATTATTAATAAAAATTGTGCTGGTGATGGTGTTTTTTCTAAAAAAATTTAAAAATAAGTAAATATTGTTAAAAAAGCTAAATACTTTCCAAAAAAAAAATTAAAAATTTTAAAAAAGTGCGGTATAGGCCCAGTACGCTTTACACGTGCCGTGACCAGTCTTGACCTAACCAGGCCCAGGCCTAGGCCCTATTGGCTGAGCCGGTCTTGGCCCAGTAAGGCCCACCGTTCACCACTATCAAAGTTTGACTTTTATTTTTATGATTAATTGGAATAAAAGATACACAAAACTGACATAGTCATTCTATATAAGAAGACTATAGTCCCCAAATCATACGTGTTAAGGTTTTCTCTCATAAATTTATGTCTCATCTAAGGCCCCATCATTAGATAGAGTAAAAGAGGAACTCTTGTATGCTAATTTGGAAGACAAGCCGGAAGACCTTGCTTTAGGATATTCAATGGATCTAGGTATGCCTCCAGTTTTATTTTTTATTTGATTTTGATGATTTAATATGAATGATCTTGGATTTTGTGATTGATTGATTTGATTCAACAAATCAAATTTTCTAACAAAGAAGAGATTGTTGAGAGTTGTATTATACTCGTGTGTAAGAGTGTGCACAGTATTTGGTAAACGGTAATAAATTAAAGGTGGGTTTAGTAGGTTATATACTTTGTGGAAAATGAGTAAAAGAAATTTATCTATGTAGTTATTTCAAATTAAATGCCAATTTTTCATTCATTTTTCCTTTATTCATATGGAAAGGGAATTCATTGATGTATGATGTGATGAGGATTGATTCACACATTTAATGAAGTAAGTAGTATAGTATGTTCCTGGATTTCCCACTACTTAAAGGAATTTCTTATGTTTCTGTTGATGAAAAAGTTACCCTTCCGTTCATTCCGGTAATATATATGACCTCCCAATGGACAAACCAGATATTTTTGGTGTTTTTGGCTTCAAGTTCATTGTCATCGATGGACTTCATTTCATTGGTGGCCTCGTTAACATCAAGTTCACCATAGACTTGCCATCGAAAATCATGGCTGATTAGTTGAAATCCAGTTTCCAATTTTGCTGATTTGTCGACAAGAGGGGGAGAAACCATGGATGATTCGTTGAAACCAAGTAGCCAAATTAGCTAATTATTTGGTGAAAAAATGGTTGTATTTTGGTGGTTACAAAAAATCTATAGCCAAGTAGAAAAAAAAAAATCAATCCTATATCAAAAGTAACAAACTAGTAATGACGAGGGAGGTGAAGGTAGTTGTTGGATTGTCAGATTTCAAAATTTCAAAATTTTTTTTGACAAAGGGAAAAGTTTTCAATGGTTAAAACTAATCTTAACCCCTGCAATAATTCTATGCTGATATGGCATTTTCCGTCCAAGATAACAATTTCTGTAAAAAAAGACTAAACTAAAACATTTTGTTGAGTTAAGGAAAAGTTATGAGTAAAATGGAGGTTAGGGTTAGAACATGAATAATAATCAAAGGTTAGGGCCCAAGTGTGTAATTAACCTGAATAAGGTGTATCCTAAATGCAATCATAAATAGAGAACAATACGAAACTATAAAGGAACAATAAAATATATGTAAGGAAATAATAAAAATATGCATCTGAATAAGAATAATACGAATATGTTTGAGAGAAAAAAAACTCTATCAACCGCCCTACTTTCCCCCTCTCTTCTTTGCACCTTTGGTCAGATTTGAATTCCAATTCAAGCATGGGCTGTTGATTTATAATTGTTATTTCACCAGATAATCACCCATATATTTTTTTTTCACTATTTCTTCTTCCTCCACATTCTCCACAAACCCTTTTAGCACTATTAACATATCATCTTCTAGTTCATTCGATACTCCATGGCAGATGAATCCAACTAATCCATTTCATTGTTAGTGGATTTAGGGGGAGTAAAAAAAGCTATGAGGCTGAAATGGTGAGATGCTTATGGATAATGGATTAGGTGATGATGTCTTTCTATTTTTTTTTTTATTTTTTTGGGTCATCATACATGTTTTATGCTTAGAAGGTTTATTAGTCCTTATAGAGTATTGGTCTGTTAGTGTGTTAGTTATTTTTTTTTTGTTTATTTTCTTAGTTTATCTTTCTATTTTTTTTATAAAAAAATGCTTTATTCCAATTAAGAGTAACTCAAACGGTATCTCACAAAATAATAATGACATAAGACTTTAAGTAACAACAATAACATAAAACTAGCTACTAAAAGGCTTTTCGTTTCTACAACACTGAAAGAAAGGAAAAGTGTTGGATAAAGTTGAACCTTCCATACAAGTCAGAATAAGTCTAGAGTAAAGAGATCACCAACAACTAGAACAAACCTAGACTAAATTAACATTTTCCAGACAGTGTTGGAATTAACCATATATTAAAAGTCTGAAAAAGAGCATATAAAAACAAAAAATCTACCTATAAAACTTAAAAAAATAAAGACATAACTTTATTTTATGCAATCGCTTTTATGTCTATTGCCAAGCATTGGTACACCCAGTAAGGCCAAGACTCCCGTGAACTCAATAGAAAACCTAGATCCATCGCTATCCATATCCAATCAAATATCTATCTTATGAGAGTCTCGAATCACTCGTGAACAATAAAATTGGAAGAAGATTGCCTCCTCCTTAAAATCTGATAGATAACATCAGATAAGGTTAATCAAACAATAAAATGAATGAAAGAAAGCTAGCTAGATCTAAACAGAAATTTGAATCTTGCCGAAAACAGTAGATGAAAGAGTTAGGATATTTTATCTCATCTTGTTGTAGGCTTGGATAACAGATTTATCTTTGTTATTCATTTTACAATATCATGGGGATGGAAAAATGTACAAGGCGTAGTTGAGCCTAGCATCTCCCGTTCCTTAGCGCTATATTTGTTTAGTACATATTGTATGTGATATAGTGGTTGAGAATGAACTTTGATCGAGAAAAAAAATTTGTTCAAGACTAAGAAAAACAAGAAAATAGGAAACAATAAGATATTAAATCACAAAGGGAATATGTATATATTGCCATAGAACAAATGGAAAAAAGGGCTAATTTCACACTGTTTTTGTAGTTAAATGGTAGAAATATTCTGTTTTTTTAAAGAATATTTCATGGCACAACTTTGAACTAGTCCGTAAAAGTTCCCTTCTTAATTTCTAGTTACCGAAACATTTCATAATACTTAAATGAGCCAAAACTTTGTGTTTGACTACTTGAGGTGAGAATGGTTTTGTTAAACCTGAAATCCAACCTAAACTACTCCATTGGATTGGGTTAAGTAAAAATTAATCATAGTTCACATGTGCTCCACATCTGGGACTAGGAGAGTAATTGGTTTTTTATTGGTTCCAGCTCCATATAGAACCAACCTAAGGTAGAATCGAACTTGAGGTGCTTGTATACATATATAATACTCCTTCTGTTTCATATTAGCTGTCCTTTTTACCTTTTTTGACTAAAGTTTGACTTGAATATATTTATATTAATATGAATTAAAAAAAATTCTAAAAAATGATATTTAGAAACTAGAATTTTTAAAGTTTCATTTTCATGTAAACATTCCATATTTTTACGATAATTTTTAAGAGAAATAAAACCATAGATTAATTGCTGCGAATAGTAAAGATGACAGTTTTTGCGAAACATTGAGAGTAAAAATTATGATATTACTAAATTAGTCACATACTAAGAACATGTAAATTTAAACGTGGATTAAATTGTGTATTATATTAAATATTTCTTAAATTGGTTGTGGATGCAATTTTTTTAGGTTACAAAATTGTTTACTATTATATCTATATGATAAGAACCAAAAAACCCGAGAACCAGAACTAAAAAAATGAAATCCATGTTTTTTGTTCTATTCATTTCTCAGTTCTCGGGTTTGGTATGATTTTTTTGGAACAATCATTATTTCAGGTTGGTTTGGTTCTATTAGAAAACCAAACCAACCCAACCCATATTTACCCTTATTAATGACACACCCTCATTCCTGAGATTTTTTATTTTCACATTCATCATTTTTTCCAACCAAATCTCCATTGTTGTTGTCATTAATCCTTTATTTTAGGATTACAATGCCTATAGATTTAGTCCCACATACATTAATTGAATCCTGTTATTAAGATTTGTTTTGAGAAGCATTGTGGGGATGTTTGGAAGAGTAGATGTAACACCAATAACAAAAAGGGTGGTGAAGGATAAAGAAGTTTGCTGGAGTGAAGACGATGGTGAAAATGATATATATAGAAACTAAGGACTGAAGTATTAGGAAAAGGAAACTTACAAATAAAATTTTCATTTTTCTCATTTTTTGCATATTTATCACGTTAAACATTTTAATGGTCGGTGGCAGATTTGCTTCAAACACAAAAAATTTATAGCAATTTTACACCACTCGAAAAGATTAATAGTAAATTTTACTGGTAAAAAAATTTAGTTACAAAATTTCTCTACCATCTATAGTTTCGTGGTGAATTTATCCCTTTTACCTAGAACAAATATAGTCAGTAATAAAATAGGAAGAAGCAAAGAAGGAACAAATAACATAGCAATAAGTTATTGTGCGATAATATTATTGTAATTTATATGAAATTATGGTAAAATATATAATAGCAAGTTGTGGTACAGTTACATTATCATAATTTAAAACAATTTGAGGCATGATAATGTCATAAATAATAAAAAAGGAGGTGTTGCGTCAACATATGCCCCACCCATCATATAGTTACTCATATAAATCTCTGAAAAGTGAAAAACAGTAAACAATTAATAGGTTATAATAGGTTGTTAACGACATTCCTAATACACCAAGTATGAGGTATATGGCCCGATGAATCCAGTTCTTTAGTCTAACCCGGAATTAGACTTTAAGAAGACACAAATGTAAAATAGAAAAGAAGAAACATGAAATACTAAAATTGGAAAATCAAAACCTAGTAGAGCCATAGGTAGACACCTCATAAAAAACAATTGCCAATTATCGCATCAAAAATCTCTGATCTCTAAGCGACTAATTACAATTTTGGTCCTTAGAATTTGGAAGTTGTTGCTGCAGGGCTGGCATATTCTGAAAGTTTACCGTTGCATCTGGGCTGTGCTGAAGAAACTTGTCCTGATGTTAGTGGCCTGACAACGATGACGCATGCGGATGTGCTACTGTCACATTTAAGTCATTCATCCTCTAAATGTTGCAATAATACTATTGTGAAAAATTGCTAGTTACGAGGGATTGTTTTCATCACTCTCTTTGGTGTAATAGTTCTATCGAGTTAAAATTGTTAAAGGTGGACCTTATTTTCACTTTTGGTTCTCCATTATTCTGTAGGTATTGTGTGGTTTGATATGGGTGTGTGTATCAGCGGCCAGACTTTGGGGGTGATGAGTGTTGGAAATGTGCATATTGGGTTAAATCAAATTAAGGCATTGATAAATTTATTTGGGTGTAATTGAGGCTTCCAGTATTCGAAACGGCGCAGTTTACTGCGATGGAGAGCGTCGCCAAACAAGAGTCCGATAGGGAAAATCATTCAATTAATGAGTCAAATTCCACAGATTCTAAAGATAACGGTGCCGGGAACTGACCAGTGGATGCGAAGTGGAGTCCGTACCATGTGAAACGGAAACGAAAGGCGGGTGGTGGGTAAGCTGCCAGAGGAGGATTCGTGCGACGGGAGTTGTTACAGCGTGGCGAAGGAATTGGCGTGGAAGTCAAATCGAGTTGAGCGGGGTGATGTGCGGGTGAGTCTCTGCCTTTTAAATTGCTTTTCTTTTTCTTTTCCTTTTCCCTATAGGATGAAAGAAACTTTTTTTTTTTTGGTAGTGGGAATTGAAAGAATAATATAAATAAAATTTAAAATTAGATACTATACGAGAAAGAAATATTACTATCCCATATACTTTGCACTATTTAATTTTTTATATAATTTGATTTAAATTTATGCATATTAGTAATTATTAAAAAAAATTAAAGAAATATATTTAGAAATATATGTTTTGATTTATCATTCTTATATAATTTTTTTTTATTTATATGTTAAAATGTTAAAAATTAAAAATTATTGATTAATTACTAAAAAGTGAATGATGTAAAGAATATATAACGAATAAAAGAATATGAAACGAATGAAGTACATAATAATAATAAATTACGAAAACATGATTACTTAATTTGATGATTATTTATTTTTGATGTAATATATACTCCTCTATTTTTTCATTGCCCCATTAAAAAACAAAACATTCCCGCCATACGGTGCAGGCAAACCTTCTAGTCGTGACGAAGCCACAGAAACAAATAGAAAGAAACAGAAGAATTACTGTTAAGGAAGTGAATAGAAGACAAAATTAGAGAGATATAATTTTATTAAAAGAAAAAAATAGGAATGATACAAAGATCTTTCCGTCTAAATCCAGTAGAAAGATTGAATCCAGCTGATTAAGTAAAGTTTTAGGATGGACAAGACTGGCCTAAGATTTTTTATTCATACATTTGTACCTAGTCTTCTACCTCAGTCAATTTCAGCTTCCTGGAGGACACCTAGCAGTTGCAGCTGGACTTGGCCGCGGAGTACTTCCACAAACCGGCCCCCTCCTCGGCAAGATTCCGGGGTCTACCAAAAAACATAATTTTTTAATTTCTGATATTCATGCAATCATAATAAATAAAATACAAATACAAATTTTTTTGCTCGACACATTTTTAACACGGGTTTCATAAAAAGCTATGCTTGTTCAATTATGGTTTTTTTCCTGTCTTTTGTCTAAAACGATTAGTAAAAAATGCATAGAAATGTTATTTTGAACTAATAGAAAAAAAAATTAAAGAGCCTACAGAAAATTTGGCTAAAGATTCGAGTCATCATGATCCATTTAAGTTAAACTTATATCTAATGATATATTTTTTTTGAACGGAAACAAAATAAACTTTATTAAAAGAAAGAAAGATTCATACCTGATCATTGAGGAGGATATGAAGGCACAAACACCCAAAATAAACTTACGTAACAGCATGAGGGAAAATCTAAGCAGAGTATAAAGAGTCTGTACGTGTGTGTGTAGAGTTAACAATATGAAATACCAATGTTAAAATCTACGAAAATTATTTTCAAAGAAATAAATCTGCCAAATATACACATATACATACACAAATACATCTCATACACATTCACACAAAAATGAATAATTGGAAAAAGGAAGGTTATATTACCAAGTAGTGGTTGTCGAGCAAAAATTGCCTGAACGGCAGCGAAAAGAATCACAACGAAGAGAACAAAACCGGTGGTGAAAGACTTGGAATTCATCTTTTTCTTTTGTTTGTGTATATCCATCCTCAGACTATGTAGCCTTATTTATAAACAAAATTTCAAAGTGTGAATTACGCGTCCTTGAAAAACTCTTCATCACCAACCTAAACCATATTTCATGTAATTCAAAAAAATTGACTTGAAATGTCTAAGTCTATATGGAAATACCTTGAAGGAAAAAATAAATAATTTAATCTACAAAAAGAAAAAAAAACACAGAAAAAAGAAAGAAAAAATAGAGAAAAACAACAAAATTTGGGTGAAAACGCAATTAGCACCATACTATATTGAAGACCTAAAAATACCCAAAAGCTAATATGTCACTGACACTTGGCCAAATATATATATATATATATATATATATATATATATGTCATTGACACTGGTAGGGGAAAAAAATTACATTTAAATAGAGAGAATTTTGTTGAACAGCATAAAAGAAATTGAATTAGGGATGAAACAAAAGTATAAAATGAGACATCAGCCGAAAACTAGATCCTTATTATTGATTACAATGGTTGAATGATGTTAGAGAGGTAAGAGTACATAAGCACTTATTGCTTTTAGTATTGGTTCCTATAAAGGTCATATTTTGTGTGAAGTGGTTCTACTACAAGCATGTCATATTCTACTTTAAAAACAGGTGCAAGTTTGTTCCAACAGACCATGGCCAAAGGGGGGATCACATTTAGGAGTAACTCATCTAGCATTTTGGCAACCTCCTTGGCCACAAAGACTTCTCCTTGGCATGGTGAAAATAAAAATGTCTTTCCTTGAGGGATTGGGGACCATGTTGCTATAAACTTGCAACAGTTTAGACAGTTCTCAACATTCAGCCCTCACCCAAAACTCTCTATGGCAATCCGAAATAACATAAACTACTTAAAAATATTTGCTCAGCCTCTAACTAGAAAGTTTTAAACTTTAAGCCAGCCATATACGTACTTTTTAAACCTGAAAGAGATACACATTAACTGAAACATATACATAAGACTTGAAGGAACTAAACCAAAGAAATCCACTTACTAGTGATCCCTAACACCAGCAGTTTCTTCCCCTGAAAAGCATAATTTGAAAATTGAAAAACGCAGGGGATATAAAATAAAATATGAAAGAACAAAGTGTGAACATGATCACTATGAAGAAGTGGAAATAAATCATCTTCTTCTCTGTTACTGTTATCTCATTTCTTACATCATTAGCTAAATCAAATGAATATAAGCAATCTCCCACTTGATCTGGTAGAAAATGCGACACCATCACAATTTACTTGGCTAGGCTCTGTCATTCTCAGCAGCAATTACACCTCTGCCAGACACATACCAATCGAAACTCACTATGCCTAGCCTTTATAATAGAAGACTCCTTCCTGGACCTCGCTGCAGTTTACTTCCATGAACCCGCATGCGCTCCCACCTCGGCACTTTTGGGGGGTCTAGCAAAAAAGTGTTGACTTTGTTTATTCTTCATCAAAATATAGAATTACATCTATCCCAAATTATTTACTCTATTTTAATTTTTTTATTTAAATTTGAATTAAATTTATCTAAATTTTCATTTGCTAAATTTTTTTAAAAAATTATATTAGAAACTCCAGAATAGCTTATAGTTTTAAAATATAATTTTTTAAGAAAAAATTATCAAATAATAATATAAATAAATTTAAATCAAATATAATTAAAAAAATTGAAATGGAGAAAATAATTTAAAATGAAGGTTTTTTAGTTTCTGATATTCATACCAAATAGCTAAAATACGAGTAAAGTCCATAGTGGGTCCCCTTTCTTTATTTTTGCACATAACTTCATTTTGTTTTAATGAAGCCCCTAAACTTATTTTTCTTTTTGTTTAAGTTCTTTCTGTTAGTTGGATTGTTAATTTTAACGGAAACTTGGTTAGAAATGACAACTCTTGTCCCTAAAATTCAGACATTATACTCCAAACACCCTAACTCTATTCATCCTACTTTCAACCACGCTAATGTGAACCAAAATTTCTTTATCCTCTCTTGATTAGGAAAAGATTTTTTATCCCAAAATACTTTTCAAATTTAGTCTCCAAAATCAGTCTTCGATTATCTGAATCTAGTGACCTACTTCGCGAGCTCTTGAACGGTGGCAGCAACCTCCAGCAAAGGCGAACGGAGCGCGGCGGTGATGGCGATGATGATAACGATGCGAAGCGGAATTTGGTGATGGCGATCGAATCTGGTGAGAAAGAAGCCAAATCTGGTGATGGCGAAGCCGAGAAAGAAGAAGCCAATCGAGATCTAATTAGGAGAAGCTGAGTAAGCGCGGCCACCAGCAAGCGCGACGGGAAGAGATGCTACCGGGGAGATGCAGGGAGAGGAGATGTGACAGATGTGGTCAGAGACATTGGAACGATTCGCGATGAACGATAGGAACGATTCGCGATGAATGAGCGGCAGGGCCGGTGGCCAAGGAATCGAAGGCAGTGGATGGGATGGTGAGGTCAATGCGGGAAATGATGCGCATTCGGAGACGGGGCGGCGTGGGAGACGGTGTTGATTTTCTGTCGAGTGCACTGATTTTCCGCTGGAGACGGGGCGGCGTCGGAGACGATGATGACGATGCGAAGCCAAATTTAGTTCCAAAATGGTTAAATATTATTACTGCTTGATATACCGTACTCTGAATTTTTAAGGTATATTGTAGAGTATACAGGATCATATATTGTTATCGTTTTCGTAAAAAAAAATGTTAGAATATTATTTTAAAATGATATAATTTATTTAATAATTTATTTTTACACATTTTATATATATTTTTAATTTTTCTCATCATAATTTATTAAATATAAATAAAATATATATGATAGAAGATATTCAGTTGGATAACATGCACTATAAATCCAATTGGGAGATATCATTCAACACCACAGAGACCTTCAAATTGCTATCATCCATTAAATTTTTATATTAATTAAGAAAACTAACAAAAAAATAAAAGTACATATTTATTTTATGATATATGTATTATTTATATTTTAATGTTTTATATATTTATGATATTTTTTATGAAAAATGAAAAAAAAATAGCAAAAAAAAATACTGGTTTATGTACCATGCGGTATTTGCGGTATACCACGGTTTTTTAATAAAATGCATACAAAAAGTTATTAGTATATGGTATACCGTGAAATACCGTGGTATACCACGCAGTAAAATAATAAAATAAAAAAATATTTATACCGTGTGCCATGCACCTGCGGTAAATGGTATACCACGATATTTAACACTATATTTAGTTAACATTGACGTGGTTGGTATGTTTGATTTATAAATTTTAAGGTTTTAGAAGTAGGGTGAATAAAATATAAGACATTTGGAGTATGATATCTGAATTTTATGACCTAAATAAGATGCGAAAAATAAGTTAAGGAATCTCATTAGGACAAAATGGAGTTATGTGCCCCATTTAGGACAAAAAATAAAGGAATAGGACCTACCTGGAGTTTGCTCTCTAAAATATAAATACAAACGTTTTTGCTTGACATACGCATTTTTAACACGGGTTTCGTAAAAAGCTATCGTTGTCCAATTTTGGATTCAAAATCCACGTTTTCCATCCTTTTTCTAGATGGGTTAGTAAAAAACGCATAGAAATGTTCTTTTGCCCTAAAAGAAAAAAAATTAATGAGCCTTTCTTGAAAATTTGGCTAAACCGTTGAGTCATCAAGATCCATTTAAAATTATGTCTAATAACTATATATATTTTTTTTAATGGCAACGAAAAAAATTTTATTAAAAAAATGAGATTTATGCCGCATCATAGAAGAGGAGATGAAGGCACAAACACCCTAAAATAAACATACACTAAGCCATACATAACACAAAATAACTAAACATATCTAATAAGTAACTATCTGCAGCAAATGTTTGTAAATTTTACATTTTATGGAAGAATTTATATATTTAGTGACTCAACTTGAGTTTTATGGCGGGAGTTTCACTCCTCTTGCCGGCTCATGCCCTATTCTCTCTGTTTAGTTAAATATTCTTCATCTTTCTCAGGTAATTTTATTTGCTTGGCTGATCAAAAAATTGCTGTATATATATTAAAATAACTAAGCAGGCAATTCAAGTTTTATGTGTTGAGGAACAATAAAAAAGGAATCTATTTTCTCGGAACCATGAGGGAAAAGCGTAAGCAGAGTAGAGTCTGTACGTAATGAGTGTGTATATATATTTAACAATAAGAAATACCAATGTTAAAATCTACGAAAATGCATTCAAAGAAATAAATCTAGCAAATATATACTCATACATACATACATACACAAATCTCATATACAAACACACAATACAAATAAAAGGAAAAAGGAGTTGGAACGGCGGAGAAAAGAATCATAACGAAGAGAACAAAACCGGCGATGAATAAGGACTTGGAACTCATCTTTTTATTTTGTTTGTGTATATCCATCCTCAGACTATGTAGCTTTATTTATAAACGAAATTTCTAAGCGTAAATTACGCATCCTTGTAAAATTTTTCACCAACCTAGATCATAGTTCATGTAATTACAAAAAATTGACTTGAAATGTCTAAGTCTATATGAAAATATATTGAAAGGAAAAAATAAATAAGTTAATCCACAAAGAAGAAAAAAGAAAGAAAAAAGAAAGAAAGAAACAGAGAAAAACAACGTTTTTTTAGACTAAGAATAAAAGAAAATTATTCGAAAGGATAAGCTCAACACTTTGATCAACTGTTGTTACTCATGAAAATAAAACAAAATTCTCCACAATTAGTACCTGAGAACACACAAGTGCACTTCTGGAGACTTTAGTGGCAAACAAAAAACATATAAAATTTACACTCATTGATTACTGCTTATCATATATAACATAATAATACACATGGAGAAAAGGTAAATGGAAAACCAAAACAAAAAAAAAATCAAATTGGTAAAGCAAAATAGACAACAGAGAAGCCATTTTCTAAAGGACAAATTATTAATTTCAGCCAAAGCACATAATCTAAAGGAATTCGTGATTCCTATCATTTCATATTTGTAGCTGATAAAATGTACCCATGGCATAAGAGAATAAAATGATGCGTATTACTTGCATGGTAAGAGCTACACTATGTGTTGTATGAACATCTTACATTATACTTGGATTACCATCACAGTCCATGTCCAACTCCATAGTAACATTATCAGGTCCATCTTCGGAACTTGCAACTCCTAAAGAATTGCATACTAATTAATAAGGCATAACTTTCAAAATAACTTTTTAATAGCTAATTCTGTTGGAAAATTCAACGAATGAACTTTATAACCCAAAACCACCGGTGTATAATGGAAGCAAGAAGATGAAACTAAAATAAGGATAACACAAGCACCTGAAAATTAAAACGTCAGAAGATCAAATCCTAAAAGTTACTAGGATGAGTATTGGATTAAAAACGAATAAAATAGCATAAATCAGGTCACTGAAATGCTAATCATACAAATTGTAGAGTTAGAAAGAAGGATGAATTAACCAGTTTAGGACGAGGAGACGCATTGACCATTAACTCGTACAGTGCCAAGGATCGACCGCGTTTCAACGGCAATCTAAATCGAGTTTTAGATTAAGAACAAAAAACAGCATCAATCAGGTCACATATATGCTAATCGTACAAATTTTAGAGGTAGAAAAAAAAAGAAGAATTGACCGGTTCAGGATGAGGAGACGCACCTACCAGCGACTCATACAGAATCGACCATCGACTACGTCTTCGCAATGATCGAAATTTCAGCTATTTCATTGCAGCGATTAGAGGGACCAAATATACTAGTTAAGAACGGGGACCGATTGGGAGTTCAGACAATTGGATGAGGATTAATTAGAGTTTACGGTTCATGTGATAATTCAAGATACTAAACGAGTGAATACAAACTTCTAGGGTTCAGGTTCAATTTTAGTTCAAGGCAGGGAAAGAAGGAACAAATCAGCTGGGTCAAAAAAAATCAATCGGGTCAATGCGCAGGCTATGTGAAATTGGAAGTCCTTTCAAACTAGGCATAGAAAAGGGATCTAAATTTGGCTCTCCATTTTATTTTGGAGCGCTTAGGTCCAGCTGCCCCAAAAAAGACCAGCACCAAATTACCCTTTTCTTGTATTGATACCTTCAAGAGTCATAATTGTCACATATTTCTGCAAAGCTTGCTGCCAATTAGTTTATGACACTATTCATTAGATGCAATATGGCAAATAATATGTAAGTTTTGGTTTTTTATTCTTTCCTAAATGCCTATTGCTCCATTGAACCATGGTGACTCAAACGGTTTGCCCCTTAAACTATAAAGTGGATCAATTTAAACCCTGAATTTTGAAAAATTGGCCAATTTGGTTCCTTCACTTACTTATGCGCTCAAGTGGGTACACGTAACAAATACGTCGTTAGAGAGACAACCGAAGCTTTTGACCTGCTAGAGATCCACCACATCTGCTCCTTCTAGGTTCATCATCATCACTAGTTCGTTATTGTGATTGTCATCCGAGCAATGATT
Source organism: Aquilaria sinensis (assembly GCA_005392925.1). NCBI lineage: Eukaryota > Viridiplantae > Streptophyta > Magnoliopsida > Malvales > Thymelaeaceae > Aquilaria > Aquilaria sinensis. Next base: position 296,716 of record SMDT01001081.1, read on the forward strand.
GAAAAAGAAATCAATGGAATTGAGTGCCAAATCAATCGATTTAATTAATTCTAATCCAAATTTCATCATTGTCGTTGCTTCTTTTCCACCACCGCACCCTAGCCACAACAACCACTGCTCCTTGTGGGTTCATCAAAGTCATCGGTTCTCTCCAATTGACCCGATGAGAACCTTTACACGATCAAATTGGAGCTCAAAGAATGGGGCAAGGGAGGGGGCGTGTGCAAAGGACAAAAGAGCTCTCGAAGGTGACGGCAACATACTTGACAATGATTGTCAAAGGAGAGGTGGAGGCACTGAATTGCAGAGGTGGGGTAGGGGTAGGGAAGGAGGCTAATTCAGCGATGAACGTGGGAGAAGAGGAAGGTGAAGGAGAGGGCGGAGAGGTTGTGGAAGGCAGAGATGGGATTGATGAGGGGGTGGTGGCGGCAGCTGCTCTGTTAAAAAGGGACAGTGTGGAGATCAAGCTGAGTTAAGAGACTCAAATAACCGATTCTTCAAAGTTCAAGATTTGAATAGATACACTCATCAAAGTTTAGGTTAGAATTGATCCACTTTATAATTCGGTGGGTAAACTGTCAGAGTCACCATAGTTTAGGGGAGCAATAGACATTTAGGCCTTATTTTTTCTAGCAATTATGCTCAAGAAAACTCCGGTTACAAGACATTGAAAATTTGGGGCATGTCATCACTATCACTATATGCATACTTGGGAACTTTTTGCCCTTTAGTGTTCTTTGATTTGATGGGCTAGTTCAATTTCGGTGGATGTATATACTTGAGAAGCTTACATGTAACAAAGTAAGTTTTTACTTCTATAATAGTTTGTTTCATGTCATTGTTTAAATTCCTTAAACATGTAATTTATGTTTTTATAAGCTAAAATGATCCCTTAAAAGGATAGCTCATGACAAAGCTAAATTTGAGGGATCAATTATTGAGGCATACTTAATTCAAGATATGACAACATTTTGTAAACAATACTTTGGTCAAGAGACTGATACCAGCGTATATCATCAACCTTGATACACTACAAGAGAAATTCAACAAAGCAACTGATTGAAGTGAGTAACTGGCGATTGAAACTTTTAGTCACCATGTGGACAATTGCTAGTAGTCATTCACTTATCCAAAATTTTTAAAATCAGTGGCTCTTTAGTCACTCCTTAGTCAAAAATTTTAAAATTAGCCATTGTTTAATAGCTCCTTTAGTCAAAAATTTTAAAATCAGTTGCTCTTTAGTCACTACATCTTGTTTAGTTTCTTTTTAGTCACTTTTACAACAAAAATCCCATACCCCATCTCTGTCTTTAAACTCTTTCTTGTGTGAGATTTTTTGTCATATGTGACTTGCTTGCTTAAGATGAAGATGAAGATGGGGATGAAGGTGGAGCCAGTTGTTCTAGTGTGTTCATTCTGTGGCTGCTTTGACCTCTCTTTTGTTTGATTTTTTTCCTAGTGCAATTTGCTCATTTGGGAAAGAGATGAAGAAGAGGATGGAGGCAAAAAGCTAAGATGGAGGTTAAGCCAGTTGTTTTGCCATGTTTGATCCTTGTGGCCACCTCTTTCTTTTTTTCTCTCTCTCTCTTTCTTTCTTATGTCAACTTTTTTTATGCTATTTACTTGATTGAGATTTTGCAGAGAAGAAAATTGAGGCCACCAAAGGCACTATTTGGGAAAAATCTAGCTAGAGAAATTTAAGACAAAGATGGAGACAGAGTCGGAGGTTGAGACGATGCTGGGGCTAGAGGAGCGAAGGGCAACAGTGATAAGAAATCAAGGGAAAAAATCAGAAAAAAAATTGCAAAATATTAAAACACATAAAATACCTTTAAATTGAGAAAAAAAACAAATGAAAAAACAGGAGTGAACGAAATTTTGCCGCTATCTAGAGTGACTAAAGCGTTTAGTCTCTCATGTCATGCCTAACCAAAATAGACCAACTGAACATTTTAGTCACTTCGGATATTTACCCTTCAGTTGCATGGAACTAGTGACTAGGACATTCATGACTAAATATTTTAGTTGCCATCCAGTTACTTCGTGTGCCTAATTGTGACTTTTTCTTCAGTCACTATTATGCATCTATTTTTTAGTGATGGTATAGCTTTATTTTCTAGTACTCCAATATATATATCTCCTACATAAATTTTTAAAATATGAATGCTTTAATCAAATATTTTTCTACAACCTGAGAGCATAGAAGTCGTAACCTAGTCTTTGTAAGGTTTTCTCTCTGGTGCTTCCAAATTTGGGGCTTATCTAGCTTTAGTTACTTGTTAGCTACCTTTTATTTGATGGTGCTTAGTGGCTATTATTGTATCAGAGCTATTGCCTGGTGTGTTTACCCTCATTAATATAGGTATATAGGCCTTTGTCCATCGGCTCTCCATGCAAAAGTTCAAGCTATGCTTGAAACTTTTTGGTTCACTTCAACTAACTCTATTCAAAATATCACAACTTTCATGGGTTGTTTGCTGCACTTTCTCTTCTTAATAGAATATTACCCCTATTATCTTGGAGGTGGTTCCACACATTTGGGAAATTAAGACCCTCATTCCTAGGTTTGTCGAGGTGTTAATTTTGCTGGTTGGGGGCTCAAAAGTGATGGATAGGTTTCACCAAATATCATCTAGTGCCTTGAAGTCCCAGATTTCATATTGACTCAATGATGTTTTTTATTTTCCACACTCTAGTTACCAAAAAAATGAACATTGTTCCATAATAAATTATGGGTGGCCATTCAATGTTTTAGAAGTGGTTTCTTTCTATGGCACAGATGATGACAAACAACATAGGAATCATCTCAAGAATAGTTCAAGCTCCACAAATTCACTCCTAAAAACTAGATAATTCCTTGCCTCTAATCAACTATTGAGAAGAAAAGAGCAATGATACACAAAGATCATGCAGTCCTTTGTATGTCAAATTAAATTCACACAGAACCCAAGAAGTAGACTAAAGTCTCACATTAATTTTATTGATAAAATCTACCGTCATCTCAAATACCTGAAAGATGTATCATTTTATAAGAAAAAGCAAGGCACGCATAGACCAAAATAAAACCTAAGTTTAATGCAACGATGACTCCTAATTGTAACACACTTAGAATAACTAGGGATAATAATAATAAAACACTTAGGGATAATTAAACAACTATAATTCCTAATTAAAATAGAAGAAATAACATGACATAATTGATGGACAAGAATCCTAGTCTCACTTAACTTGGAAAGCACGCAAAAGACCACTTTTATGTTGAAAACATGTACTATTGGTGCGCAAAGCGTGTTTGAGTTGCTGGACTTGTTACTCCATGTCATTTAGCGTGGAAACCTGCTGGAAAATTTGAAATCCTTTAAAGATTTAAGGAATCCCAGACCTGAATGACACCTCAAATTTGCAATCTTGGCTCTAAATGCAAAGTGACATAGCTCCAAGTGATGGCATTGATGCCTTGACATGTGTGCAAGGAATTTGTGACCAAATGGCTGGAACAAATCACAAATATCATCCTTTAAATCCCTGGACATCGTTTGGGCAGATTTGGAACTCATCATTGCAAAGTAAAATCCATTGGGCTCAAGGGTGCACAACATGAACTCTTAGGTGATACCCTAAGGTGGTTTGGGTTTGGGTCTGCCTCCTTTTAACTATTGGGATAGAAGCGTCTTTGATATCCAAAGATCCCCCATGTAACTTGAATTAGTGATTTTAAGCCTTCTTGCATTAAGTTTCTTTGAATACCCCAAGGTGAACAAGATGACACTCCAGAGGTTGTCATCAACACATACACAGGTGATGGATTAGTTTGCAACTTGACATGAGGTGTTTCTTTATTAGATGCTAACGCTAGTGGCTTTATTATCTCACAGTATGTAGAATTTCAGTTAATGCACAAATCAATAATTATGTTCATTGTCCTGCGGGCTAAGCTCAATTGGCCACAAGGGACATTGGCCCTAACCATTGCCAAGGTTTGAGCCCACCCCTTCCTCATTTTCAAACATTGCCATTAAAATGCTTGTTTGGTTGCCTTTGAGTCCTGAAAAAGTAGATATTTCCCATATTCTTTGTATTTCTACCTACACTTGTATACCTGATTCTAAATACAATAATAATAATAATAATAATAATAATAATAATAAGTTTGTTAATGATCTAACTGCAATAGTGCTAATTATGAACATTTAAAAAAGACATATTTTTCCATGCTTAGTTATGAATAGTTAAACATATAAATTAGTTCTCCATATTTATTCATTGAATATTTTATTTCAAATAGACCAAGCTATAAACATGGAATAGCTTCCCAGCGCTCAAAGTAGCAACCGTGCCAGCCAATTGATTCTTGAGGTATTTCTGCACAAATAAATTAAAAGAAATCAATTTCTATAAAAAGGAGTTGAACCATTAAAAGGAACAATCCACGTAAGAAAATATTAGTTTTGTGAAGCAACAAAAAAGCAAAATTGCTTTGTTGAAAGTTGTTTTCGAGAAGGCATATAATTTGGTTAATTAGAAATTTTTTTTCAACGTATTATGGCAGATGGGGTTTGGGAAGAGATGGTTGATGCGAGTTCAGACATGTCTTTATAGTGCATTTGTGGCGGTTTTGGTCAACGGAAGCCCATCGAAAGAAGTCAGACTGGAGAAGGGACTTCGCCACGGCAGACCATTGTCGCCTTTTTTATATATGGTGATAGTTGAAGGATTGCATTGTATGATAGAGGAGGCTATTAGGTTGCATGAGTTGAGAGGAGTTAAGGTTGGAGCAAACGAGGTGGGAATTCGCATCTATGGTATGCGGATGATATACTTGTATTCGGGGAGTAGAGCGAACAAAATATTTTATAAGCAAAGTAGAAGTTGAAGTGTTACTGGGTGATGTCAAGTTTGAGATTGAACCTTGTGAACGGTGCCTTATTTTGTGTAAACGAAGCACATGATGAGGGGAGTTAGGTGGCAGCAAAAATTGGTTGTAGATGTGGTCGTAAACCTATGACATATTTATGCCTCCCCATCGGTGCAGCGAGCAGGAGGGGGTCATCATGGAGGCTAGTTAAGGAGAAGATGAAGAAGAGCTGGCATTATAGAAGATGAAAATGTCGTCTATTGAAGTGATGCTCACTTTAGTTAAGGCTTGGCTATCGTGCTTAATTTGTTTTTCTTCTCACTGTTTAAGGCCCCGAGAACACTAATTAATTCACTTGAAAAAGTTTCTATTAATTTCTTCTGGGTGGTTTTGGGGAGAGTGGGCGGTTGAGTTGGGCTCCATGGAGAAAGGTAGTGTTGAAAAGGGAAGAGGGTGGTTTGGGGGTAGGTTGTTTACTTGGAAAAAATCTAGGATTGTTGGTGAAGTGGTGGTGGCAGTTTAAGGGTGAGAAAGGGCGTTATGGCACCACAAATCACATATTCAATATCCAAAGAAATGAAATACAAGTTGGATGGAAATGAAAACTGTCTACCGCATGAAACTCTTCGGATCTGAAAATTAATTCTTTTCTCCTTTTCCACACTGCCCCAAGCTGTGATGCTGAGAGTGGTTGACGGAGCTTTGGACTGCAAATCTGCAATCGTTTCGAGGATGGCTCAGGTCTGAAGGACAAAGTTTCCAGCAAGTGTAGGACAGCGGGTGCCCCCTGCCACCAGCTAAAGATCATGGTCTATGCCTTCTGAGCCTAATTACATCTCACCAATCCATGGCTCCTGTCCTCTATCCCATAATATTTGTGACTTTTTAGTTGTTCCCTAAATTGAGCTTGTCCTAAGTTTTTCTCATATTATTTTTTAATTTATTTAGAGAATTAATATTTATTAACTAAAAAATTCTGTTTAGTGTTTGCATAAAAAAATTGTATATTTATTTCTCATCTATGAAAAAAACAAATTAGTTTAAAGAGTAAAACAGTCTCACCCTAAAATTTCAAATTTCAAACAAAAGTTTTCGTTGGTTCATTTCCTGGTGGCCAGGCCTGCTTACGGTCGGCTCCTGGCCATTTCTCCGATGATTGTTGGTTCTTTTCTATGAATCTATTTGGGATTGGCGTTGGCTTGGGGCGTGGATAGTAAGATATTGAAAGGAAGTGATTTTTTGTCTCTGGTAAACAGAGTGAAGGGAAAAAAGTTCTGAAATTTTGTGAGGTTGGGAGACGCACGAGAGCCGCAATAATCTTGCAAGAAGAGGAAATTAGATGGCGAATAGAGCTTGGGATGAGTTCTGGTACGAGAAAGGCACCAATACATGGCCGTCGAATGGAAATTAGTATCGAACAACAGAGTTCTGGGGTTTCCTTGAAGAAAAACAGAGCAGGGCGCTACCTTCAATCGATGATTTCGGTGACTGCTTAGAAGAGATTGATTTTTATTCCCCACGGCAGATATTCGGATGGTTGGTGGATGTTTAATCAGGCTGCGATAAACAGTGCAAAGAGATTTTCAGTTAAAGAAGAGATAACGAATAGCAGGTGTGGAGGGCTCGAGGTGACGACGGAGGGCTGTCGTTTGTCTTATCCGTGCTAGTTATAAAAAATGATGCTGTAAATGAATTATGGAGGAGATGCAGATTGGCGAAGGTAGGTATCAGGGGCGGAGAAGACATCAAAGGTATGGGTTCAGGGGCGGAGAAGGCAGTGATAGTCAGGGGCAAGATGGGCGGTCCGTAGGCGTACCAAGAGCGATGGAAGGGGTACAGACTCTGTAGGGGTGATTAATCGGTTATTTCGATTTTAACCGAAATTGAATAATTAAATTTATTCTAGTTTCTGTCTTATGTACTACCGAATAGATTGAAATATAAGAGAAAACCGAAATAACTGAAAATTGAAAATTTTTTGGTTATTCAGTTTTTAACCGAAATAACTGAATTTTATGTATACATATTTCAAACCTCAAACATTCATCACATATCCCACTCTAAACACACACTTTAATCATCTAACAAACATCTATTACTCATTCCAAGTTCAAATATCACATTCATGTACATAGCAAAAATCTATCATATATATAATCATTTCAAAATCTCAAATATAAATATTAGTGGAATAAAAATTCGGTTATTTCGGCTAACCAAATTTCAATAAAAGAAAATTGAAAATCGAACCAAATTTATATATCGGTTTTCAGTTATAACCGAAAATCAAAATTTCATCTAAAAGTGATAACCAAAAACTGATTTTTTTTTCAGTTATTTGGTTATTTCGGATATAACCGAAATTTTACTCACCCCTATACAGAGATGGCTTGGAGTGGTTTGGCTGGTGGTTGTGGGGACAGACAAACCGGTGGACCAGCGCCAAGAAGGTAAGGTGGTGCACCACGAAGGTATAGCCGCATACAGATGGATGACAATTGTGTGAGTCAAGTCATTTATGTTCGAGTTTAATTGGGTTAGCTTCAATTTGGGTTCATGTCGAGTTATTTGCTTCGAGTTGGGCTTGGGTCAATCTTATATGGGTTCAGGTTTAATTCAGGTCAAGTCAATTTCAGTTTCAAGTAACTTCAGATCAGGTTATTTGAGTTTTAGTTCAAATTCAGATTGATATTTGGGTCTAATCGGGTTATTGGTGAATAATCTAGAATAACTAGATTAATTCAATTTTTTATTTAGATTTTTCTAAAATTTAAATTAAAGAATTTTATTTTTTATGCAAATATTTGAAAAGTTTAGAGACCTATGTTCCAATTTTTATGAGTGACTAAAATGAAAATTTCAAAATTTAGGTACCCTATAACTAAAAAATTACTAGGCATAAAAAATAATCTAAAAAATTTAATTTAACTAGATATAAATATATTAATATACAATTATTTTAATAAAAAATACCTAATTCAAAAATTTGTAAATTCGATTCATGAAACTATAAACTCGGTCAATTTTGAACTTCAGAAATTGGTAGGATCAAATGCATTTAAATTATGTTGTCACTTCGAGTTATAATTTGTTAGAAATTTGGAATCATTATTCAGGATCAAAATAGGAATTAATTTAGTTTATGTACTATTTGGAGCTCTAGAGGTCATTTGAGGTTAGTGTAGGCGAAATGAAAAAGTTTGGGTATGAATTGAAGGTTTTTAGAAAGTTCTAGGTAAAGTTGAAAATTTTGGGGCAAATCTGTAAACCCTCAAGAGTTTGAGGTAAATCTGACAATTTTATGAGGTAAAATTTGATGATCTCATAAAGTCATGGGTTAATTCAATAAATCCAAGAAATCAGGTTTTGTCGGGTTTAGACTAAGGTCTTTTCGGGTTTGAGTCAGATCAGTTTCGGGTTTGGCTTATTTCAGATTTAGTCCACTTTGGTATCAAATTATTCCAAGTCTGGGTATTTCAGGTTTGGCTTATTTGGATTTTTTATTTTTTCGGGTTTTACTTTAAACAGATTTGAGTTCAGGTAAGGTTGGGGTCATTAACTTTTCTGGCCAAATCGGGTCAGATCAGGTTTGGGTTTGGGTGGGTCAATCTAGGTTTTCGGGTTTAGTCAAATTTTGCCACACCTAGTTGAGCTGGCAACAAAACATGGAGTCCAAGAGCCAATCCAAGAAGGCATGGCAATGGTTGTCCAGGGAGAGAAGGAGGCCACGGTGGACCTCATACATCAATAAGTGCCGGGTCAGTGCTAATTAATTTTAGGGTTAATGATTTTCAATTGGGTTTGGGCTTAGAGAAGAGTAGAGGGGAGCTTAAGTTGATTAAAAAACCTGATGGGCTAGAGTTTAAAGGTTAAATTGTTTCTAATGGGCCACAAGGTATAGAGAAGAGTGAGTCTGATTTGGTTAGTATTGGGGCTAGCAAAAATAATTTAGATTTTGTGCTGAGGAAAGCAAATACTATTGATGACTCTTAATTTTCCTTGGGATGCCCACAATTTTAAAAGCAGTGGATAAACTAGACGATTAAGAGTGGGGAGTTTTGATTGACCTTTAAATTGCTCAAATTTGAATGATATCGAGTCCACAAATTGTGTTAAAGAGAGTTTTGGAAGGAATAGTAGGTTGTCTTGCAGAGCTTTGTCTCTCTAGGGAAGGATTGACATTGAGAAATGACTTGAGAAGATTGGACAAGAAAATCAAGGTCTAGTGTTATTTCTTTTTGGGTGAAGAAGTGGGGGTGAGGGACTTTTAAGAGGTTGTAATTTGGAGTCATATTTGTTCAAGTTCTTGACCGGAACTTCTTGGATTTTCATTCATTTGTCCACAAAACCAGCCCACACTGTGCTTGGTTACATCAAATTATTTTCACTTGAAAGGCAAGCCATAACATTTTTATAATAACTTTTACCTTATAGGAAGAATCTTGTGTGCATCGGATGCATGCATTCAATTAGACACACTTTACTATTTATAGTAGTTTTGTCGAAATTTGAAACGCTTCGTAGATTATTGGGATGGTTTTGGAAATTAAGAAGGTGCTTGAGGCTGTTGGTTTGAGTTCGGGTCCGTATGGGACCGTTTGCCATCAGTGTGTGTGTGTGTGTGGTATTTTCTTTTGCCTTTTATTTTTTTTTCTGTTCCTGTCTCTTTGTTTCGTTGCTTTCATTTTTTCTTTCACCTTTTTTTTTTCTGTATTTTTCTCTTCGTTGCTGTTTATTTTTTGTGCTTCTTTTTCTTCTATTTCTTTCTCTTTGTTGTCTTTTTCCTGTTTTTTCTTTGTGCGATCTTCGTTGTTTCTTTTGTTTTTCGTGTTTCTTTCTAATTCGTTGTTTTTTCCCCCCTGTTTCTTTCTTTGTGCTGGGCATGCTAATTCATTTTTTTTTTATATATTATTCTTATTTTTTAAAAAATTTATATACTTTTTTCTTTATCATTTTATATTTGTCAACTAATAAAAGAACAAATAGCTAGTTAAGCTAAAACAACAAACAATTAATTGTAAAAGAACATACATAAACTTAAAAAGAATTGAAACAAAGTAATATGTAGGGACTAAAAGGGAACAAACAGCAATACATAAAAGAACATATGAAAACTAGAGGAGAAAAGAAAAAAATATAGAAATTGAAAAAAATATATTTATAAAATAACAAATAGCAATATATAGAAAAACATATAAGAACAAAAAAAAAATAAACAAAATAACATAAGAATCAGTAGTGTAAGAACAAATGGAATAATGACTATGGTATTTTACACTATGTATATGTTCTTCTTCAAATGTGCAATATGTTCTTACAGATGAAGATGGGTTAGACAAATAGCAAGTCATAATCAGTACAGAACAAGAAAAATGGATATTATTTAATGATAGAACAATTGAAAAGATGACAATATATGAGGCATTAAGGAGAATATATAGAAAATAAAAAAGATCAAATAATAATATATAAAAGAACAAATAATATTTTAAATAAACAAATCCTATAAAAGAATAAACACAAACTAATAAAAAAATGCATGGTGCACAGGTGAACACAAAACTTACTCTTATCTTTTAACAGTATGTGGAGGTGAAAATTGGTAGAGCAAGAAATTGCTTACCTCAAGTGAATTTCGGATTCCTGGATGCACTCACTCGCCGCCTGGGGGCGATCCACGGCTTCCATGAACTCCTGCTGCTGCCGGAATGGAGTCTACACAAAAAAAAAAAAAAAACAAAAACAAAAACAAAAACAAAAAACAAAAAACAAAAAACGAAAAAAAAAACCTTTTACTTTTGTCCACGGAAAATACCGTGGTTTATGACTTTCTTTAATCATATTCAAATAGTTATATCCATTCAAATAAACAGATATATTTTTTTAACAGAAAAAATAAAAAATAAAAAAGGAAAAATGATGGGTATAATATTACCATAAAGTACTTGTCGAGCGAAAATTGCTTCTGCGGCAATGAAAATAATCATAATGAAGAGAACAAGGCAAGGGAAAGACTTGGAGGCCATCTTTTTCTTTTGTTTGTTTTTGGTATCTCCACTCTCAGATAGTGGTGGACGGTGGGCTGACCTGGCCTAAACCAGATTTGGGTTGGATTATCCGGATTCGGGCATGGCCCGCATATAAGCGGGTTGGGCCTGGGCCAGGGCCGGTCAGAGCTGGGCCGAGTTAATCTGATTTTTTAAAAAATTATTTTAATATGTTTTCAATCGTTGTTTGATAGTAATTTTATGAAATATATATGTTTTTAGAAGAAACACCACTTCCGGTACAAATTTTATTAATAAAAAAGTTAAACAGCACTTACATAATTTGAAACGTACCTTACACTTGAAAATGACAAAATGTTCCATGGAAAAAAAAAATGAAAAGGTAAAACTTAAGATCTGTGCTTAACAGCATAATCAGATCAATTATATTCTTTAAATTCTAATGAAAACCTGCAATCTACTCTTATTGGTCATCATCAGAAGGGACCTCATCATCGGAGCTTTTAATATCTTGTTTTCTTAGAGCAATAAGCGCCCAATCCCGGTTACAGATGAAAATTTCAATGGCTTCAGGTGTGAGCCTTACTCGTTTCTCCTAGATGACTCGTTTCCCTACACTGAAGGCAGCCTCGAAGGTGACGGTTGAGACCGGAATTGCCAAAATCTCTTGTGCCAGTATGGATAAGATCGGGAATCTTCCTCTTTTGTTCTTCCACCATTCGAGGATGTCTTTCTCATTGTTTTCAAATGAAGTACGGAGGTAATCATCCCATTTCGCCAATCCCGGGTTTGTGGGTCTTGGTCATTTGAGGATACTCGCCGCTGAGTTGGGCCTTGATGATAATGAGGAGGTGGAATGTCGGGCAGGTGTTGGCTCGGATGACCTAACCTTATCAGAATGCTTAATGAAGTAGAGTTTGTATAACTCTCTCAAATTGTAGTCAGCTTCAGCAGAAATAGCAAGTGCAGAAACTTATGCTTGACCTAAATATGTGTGATAGTATACTTCTAATAATTGCAGACAACCCGTGATTTTGACATTTGGATCTAATACACATACAACAAGATAAATTTGTGGGATTTATTGAAAATAATCAAGCCATTTGTTTTGCATTGCTTCAACAGTTGGTTTCAAAAACTCATCGTCCTTATATTGGTAGAAAACATAGACGATATTTACAAAATATAACATTGCTTGGTGCACTGTTGGATAATAAACTCCAGAAAAAAAGTTTGTTGCCTTGTAAAAATACCTAAGCAACTCAACTAACTTAAAACATTTTTCTCAAACCTTATCCGCTAGCCAATCGCCTTGAACTTTTGAGTTCATAAAGCGAGTCAAAAGATTTGCCCATGGTTGAGCGTCATTTAACATTTCAAATGTTGAGTTCCATTGAGTGGGGCAATCAATTTTAAACATTTTCCAAGAAAAATTCACTTCATTTTCAATACAAAACATTTTAAATTCACGAGCCAATTTGTTCCTTGTTTTAACAAAAAGTAAAGCATTCTGAATTGGCTCAATTTGGTTTTGCAGTTGTTGTAAACCATTTTGGACACATAAATTTAAAATGTGACACAAGCAACGAACATGAAATTTTTTTTCCATTAAGCGGTGGTTTTAATTCTTTTATCAATTCTCTCACTGCCGCATCATTGTTTGAAGCATTGTCAAAAGAAATAGACAAAACTTTATCGGCAACAAAAAATTCACATAAACTTTCAATAATGCAGTTAAAAATATTCCAACCCGTATGATTAGATTCCATACATTTGAAAGTAATTATCCGTTTTTGAATAACTCATTCATCATCTATCTAATGAACAGTTACACAATAATAATTTTGTCCTATTGGAGATGTCCACATGACAGATGTAAATGACAGACAATGATCAATAGTAGAAAAATATGCTTGTAAATCATATCTCCTAGCTTTATACAGTTTAAAGCTTTCTCTTCTAGCCGTTTGCCTAGACGTTTTTTTATAAGTAGGATTTAGATTTTCTTGGATGAATCTTTCTAAGTGTTCATCATCAGCTTGTCTATATGGTTTTTCAGTAATCATCATCCAATTAATTAAACATTGCTTAACAGTTTTTTGATTAAATCGAAAAATACCTGGACCGCTGAAGTTGCCAACACCCGTCAGTTGTGTTTGTCCACCGAAAATGCCACCGATGTCTCCATGGATTTTGCTTAAGTGCCTTGTGAGGGTGCTCGTCCCGGAGTTCAATTTGTGTGCAAATTTATTGTTGTAATTTTTGCACTTGGCATACCTCGTTTCGTCTTCCCAAACTTAATCAAAATGCGCCTAAACGGAAGCTTTCAAATTTCCGCTCTTCACTTGACTCCGCTCGGGGTTGCTCACTTTGTGGTGTCGGTTGGGACCCCTTGGCACCGACTTTGGTCATTGGAATTTCCTCAACATCATCATCAGAGAGTTGATCGTCAAGGCCAAGGTCATATGCCGCCATGTCGATGTTTGGATCATTGTCGGGAATTTCTTATGAATGCGAGCTGCAATTTTTTCGGAACAAACGTCCTCGTAAAAATGAACCGACCCCTGTGCCGGATGAGGAGGAGGCAACACCTTTGCCCTTGCCGGAGTTTTTCCTTCGTGAAGCCATTAGTAGAAGAAAATAATTGAAGAAATGGAGAGATGATTAAAAGGCAATTAAGAAAATATTAGTGAAAGATTAATAAACTTGGAAAGAGATAGTAGAGAGAATGAGAGAATATTGTAGGAGATTTGAGAAGAGAAAATTGGTATGAGGAAGTGTGGGAAGGAGGCTGCCTATTTATAGGAGAAGAAAAATTTATTTTCCCCAAAAAACCCTAAAAAACTAGCCGTTAGTGGCTGTTGACTGAAGATAAAAAAGTCTGGGGATAAAAAAAATGTCTGGAGCTGTTGAGGGGGGGGGAGGGTGTAATTTTGCCATTTTTTGAAAAAAATCTACCGCTACCAACGGAAACTGGAACAGTCGACCTAGCCCGACCTAGCTCAGTCGGGTCGTGGCCGGTCTGGTCTAGGTTTGCGCGAGTTGTGGGCCGGTCCGCCTATTTTGGGCTATCCTCCTCCCCTGGGCCCAAACTCGCCCTGCCTTCGCCCGAGTCCTATCCGTTTTGGGTTGGGCCCCAGTTTGACCGTGCCAGTCTGAGTTTGACCTGAGCCGGGTCCAAGTCGGGCACAGGTCAACCCGGCCCAGTGGCCACCATTACGCTCAGACAATGCGGCTTTATAAACAAAAGTTTCTAGGCTAAAGTGCATCGTAGGTCTTCAACTTAGCTAACTCGTATGAGTTAGTCCTTCAACTCCGACTCAGTATTTTCAAGTCCTTAAATTTTGAGAAATGGTACAAATTAGTCCAAGACACCTCATGTTGTTAGAGAAGAAATATATATTTGATCCCTAATCTCTTTTTTGTCCAAACATAGATAACTGTAGTTCATTTTTATTTTTTTAGTCCATGTATAGGTTAAATTTGATCATTAATTGGTCTATAAGAAAAAGTAAACCAAAGTTTAATGTTTCATGCTCTATGCCTCCTGAACCTAATCACATTTTTAACCAAAGTTTAAAAGATTAGAACTCATTGTGTTGTTATTATAATAAAGTATTCTTTAAAGTTTTTTGTTTGAGTAATTATTATATTCTTGGTAATATTTTTACAAAACTTTGAAGATTAATTGTAGCAAAGAGTTATAAGTTTAAAAATAAATTATTATAAGTTGATTAGAAAAAGGATAGAAAATGATTTCTTAACATAATCACTTAGCCTCAGATTATTAGCTACGCCATTTTCATAGCATAAGCAAAAAACTATCTTTATCTTTTTATATGAATTGCATATGATAAGCAATTAAAGTAAGGTTACTTTGGCCCATTAATTATATTAGAACACTTAGTCGTAATACTAAAAAAAAAAAAAGATATGCAGATAAATTAACTTGTAAAAAATATTCTAAAAGTGCTTTTCAAGGTTCTTGATTTATCAAGTTTTGATTTTTGTAAGTTTTTGGTAAATCAATATAAATAAAAATAAGAAAATTTAATTATATTTTAAAAATCTGTACCAAGTATATCAAAATCTAGTTTAAATGAATATTTTACATAAAGATTATTTAATAACAATAGAAATAATATGCACTTAACTAAATTTTGCTTATTCATAGACTAGATCAATCTAAAATGAACTACAATAACCTAAACATGAACAAAAGAGACATTAAATACATAGAGTTGGCTTGGACCAACTCGTGCTACTTCTCAAAATTTGAGAACTTAAATATATCGACCCCAATTTTAGGAACTAATTCATTTTAGTTAGCAAAGTTTGAGGACTGCTGATGCACTTATCCCAATTTTCTAGGAGTAAATTACACGGCCTTGTAAAATTCTTCACCAGCCCAAATCATACTTCACGTAATTCCAAAAACATTGACTTCAAAGCTCAAATATTATGTCTATATAACAGAACATCACGCCCTTCACTGTTCATGACTGACAACACGTTGACTGGGATAACAAATAATTTCAAAACGACCGTGTTTATGGGTAGAGGTGGGATGTGGACCTGGCCCAAATCGAGACCGGACTGGAAGTCAACCTTGGTCCGCCCCGGTCAAACCCCCTGGCTCGCCCCTGCCAAAGCTTTCAAAGATGTGGGCTGAATATGGGCCCAAGAGGAGAAGGAGGTGCAAAACAGATCACCCCGGACCAGGAAAAAACCTGTGACCCCCCCGACCCGCCGAACCACCTGAGAACAGACTAGACCGGCCCCTAGCACCCAACTGCTCTTGCTGCGCAACAGAAACCTGCAAAAAAAATTTTAAAAATAGGTTAATTACACAGCAGACCCTCCAACTATTTTCTATTCCATTTTAGCCCCAAAAATTCTATTTTCACCCGTCCCAACAACTAAATTTCAAAGACTTTTTGGTCAAACTAATTTTTTGTCTTCCCCTATAAATACCAATGCCATTTTCACTCAATACTCACACAATCACTCAATCTCTCTTCTTCCTCTACTATATTCTCTCAAGCATTCTCATTATTTTCTTAATCTCTTCCAAATTTCTTACTAATCTCTCCCTAATATCTTCATAATCTCATCTTAATTTTGCATTAATCACTACTATTAGTTCATGAGTCATGGCTTCAAAAAGAAAGGACAAGTCGACAGAGAGTTCATCTTCCCGCACCACCGGCCTCTGAGGCTTGTTCCATCGCCGTTCTCGGCCCACCGATAAAGGCATCTTCATTCAAGAGTTGCATGACAATAATGCCAGAATCGATATGATGAATTACGATTTGGCTCTGGGAGACTACCTGCTTGGGTTTGGGAGCATTATGAGCTCATACACAAAAGGGAGTCGAGGTACGAGAAATAAAAACATTGCGGGAAAAAAATTGTGCATAAAAAGAATTCCGGCACTGGAACGCTGAAGCGGCATATTGAAAATCAACATCCTAACATCCTCCCCAGTGCTGGGACTAGTTATGGGGGACAAACACAACTTGGGTCTACAACCGGCGCTGACGGGCCAAGTATATTTCATTTTAACCAACAATCTTATAGAGAAGGTATGGTAAATTGGATGATGCTCACTGAAAAACCTTTTTCACAAGCTGAAGATGTCCACCTAGAATCTTGGATAAAATCATAATTAAATCATGCATTTAGAAAAGTATCTAGGAAAACCGCTAGAAAATAAAGCTTTTGACAATTTGAAGCTAGAAAATCAGATTTACAAGCCTATTTTTCTACTCTTGATCATTGTGTGACATTTACTTCTGATATGTGAACATCACCTATAGGGCAATCATTCTATTATGTTACTTCTCATTGGATTGATTCTATTTGAATAATGCAAAAATGAATTTTGTCATTAAGGTTATTGAAACAGATCATACTGGTTATTAAATATTCAATTGCATCTTAAAAACTTTATGTGATTATTTTTATATTGATAAAGTCCTATGCATTTCATTTGATAATGCTTCAAATAATGATGTTGCCGCTCGTCTTTTGAGTCAAAACATAAAACCACCTCTTAATGGTGCATTCTTTTACGTTAGATGCATGTGTCATATTTTGAACATTTATGTGCAAAAGGGTTTAGAAGTTCTCCAAAATGAGATTCTGCCTATTCGAAACTCATTGAAATATTTGATGTCCAAACCTGTTGTTTTTCATGAATTTAAAAGTTTTTATATTGAAAATCAAAAACCATTTTCTTGGAAATGGTTTAAATTGAATTGCCCAACCCACTGAAACTCCACATATTTGATGTTGTAAGATACATTCTCGTATGTAAATTTGTTGTCACATTTCATGAATTTAAAAATGGGTTGTGAATTTCTTACGATTCAAGTTTGGGATAAATGTTCCAAAATCGGTGAATTGCTTAAGTTTTTTTACGAGGCAACTGAATTTTTCTCTGGTGTTTACTACCCAACTATTCATCAAATTTTGTTTCATTTAATGAACATTACATATGCTTTACATCAGTTTAAAGATGATGAGTTATTAAAACCAACTGTCAAACCCATGCGGGCTAAGTGGCTTTAGTATTTCGAAAACATTTCATCTATCTTTTTAGCCGCTTCTTTACTTGACCCATATGTCAAATTAACATGCACAACAACGTTGCTTGAAAGAATTTTTCATACTTATTTGGAAATGTCTCATATAAATGTTTTAGCTATGTCTGCTACTACTTTCGAGTACTTACATTCTTTATACAAGTTATATTGTGAGTGACATTCGGATAAGGTAAGATCCGAAGTTTCTCAAACCAAGCCTCTAAGGAGATTAACTTCCTCAAGATTCAACCCGGCCCTCCAAATACTCAAACGACCTCGACCGATGATATTGAAATTAGCTGAAGTCGATGACTATCTCAACACATCGTTCGAGGCAAGCGACCTCGACATCTTGGAGTGGTGGAAACAAAAGAGATCAAGGTTTTCAATCTTGTCGATAATCGCACAAGAGATTCTTATTGTTCCAGTATCGACCGTCTCATCTGAGGCAGCGTTTAGTACCGGAAAACAGATGATATCAAAAAAATGATCAAGATTGGCACCCAATGCGGTAGAAGTATGCGTGTGCAACCGAGATTGGGGCATTAGAGCACTCCAGCAGCAAGACTAAAAGAGTTCGGATGATGAGGTAATATCCAATACGGAGACTTGAATATTTTTTTTCAATCATACATATAGTTTGTATTTGATCTGATTATGCTGTTCAGCACAGATCATAGGTTTCTATTATTCATTATTTCTAGAACGTTTTTGCCATTTCAAAATGTAAGGCCCGTTCCGATTATTTGTAACTACCGTTTGGCTTTTTAACTTAATAAAACTTACATCGGATGTGGTATTTTTTCTTAAAAATATTTATGACATATATAATTAATTATGGTTCTAATTTTTCTTTTAAAAAACACCAAACCCGCCCCGGACCCCGCTCGGAACCGCCCCGCCTCCGATCGGGCCAAGCCCAGTCCTTGTGACCCAGGACCCGCCGGGCCCAGGCCGGTCCCAGGTCAGGCTGAACCGGTTCCCATCTCTATTTACGGGAGTTCGTTTTAAATTAAATTTATTATATGATTGCTCATGATTTTTTATATAAATGATATTTTTTTAAAGTAATGATTTATTGAAGCTTTATTGTTTAGCAACTTTAAAAAATAATTTTATAAAAAAATTTCTTAAAAGCGAGTTTATTTTATTTAATTATTTTTTATGGTGAATAAATTAAAAAGTTAAGTAAGAAAAGATACTTTTCATTTTGGGCTTCTTAAAGGTAAGATTCTAATAAAACGATAATTTGGATAAATAATTATTTTACATAAGAATAACGTACAATAATGTATTGAATTTCGATCGAAAACAAATTGTCCTTAAAGTCCTACAAAAGCTTACAAAACTTATCCTCTTAATAATCCCTGAATAATTTTCGAGTTTGAAACTCTTATAGAATAAAATTCTACAATCACAACAAAAAAGTTAGGTAATTTAATCACAACTTCTCTTCCTAAGAACTCCAAACTTGTTACCCTTTTACATTTAGGCCCTCATGCAATCAAAATCTGCACAAAACATAAAAATATCTTATATTGAAATTTTTTCTAATGGCCGCTAAATTCTCTTCCCATATTTAAGATGCCATGAAATCAAATTTTCTTCATTTTTAGAATGTTACAATTTTATTTGATTCGACATCTTGAAAGGAAAAAATCATTCCAAATAGAATTCCAAATATTTGACAACATTATTCATAACCCATCAAGAGAGGCTCTTGCTCAAAAGTCGATTTTAAAATGGTGTTTGACTACATCAATCGAAATTTTTTTGAGGATGACAATTGGGTAGGTCGAGTTAGGTCATTCAGATTTGTGTCTAGTAGAGTTAGCATGAATTCGGGGTTCAGGTCAGGTCATTTGGGTTCAGGTTAATTTCTAGTTCAAGTTGAGTTGGGTCGGGTTTATTTGGAGTCGAGTTTACTGCAGGTCAGGTTATTTTTAGTTTCAGATAATTTCAAGTTAGGTTTCGGGTCAAATTTGGGTCAACCTTTATCTTCACTCGGGTTACTGATATGTAGGCCAAAACAATTGAATTGATTCATTTTTTTTTTCAATTTTGGTTAAAATTTAAATCAAAAAATTAATTTTTTTTGTGTAATTTAATTTAAATGAATTCTTCTTTTTTTAGTGTATTTAATTAAAATATTCATAAAAATCCTCTTCATTATATTTTAGTACATATTTAGGTAATTTGACATTATTAGTACTACGTGTTTGTTTTTCTCAACTCATACCATTTAATTATCACTGTACAGGTCATTCAAATAATCTTCACTCAGTTATCACCTAGATATATACTAAAACAACTTTTCTATGCTTATGTTTCAATAAGTTTTCTTTAAAATTATCACGAAATGCAAATCGAGTTCATTATCAGTGACTAAACTGTAAAATTTAAAAATTTTTGGGTGAAAGTGTAAATATTTCAAAAGTTCAGAGACCCATGTTGTAATTATTAGGGCTGACTGAAATGAAATTTTTTAAAATTTAGATACCTTATTGCATTATATTTAAAGATTTATGGATGAACGTTATAATTTAACAATTGCCTAGTAAGATCATTAAACTTACTAAATATAAAAATTACTTCTTTTGAAAAAAATCCAAATATGAGACTTACTAAATATGAAAGTTTTTTCTCCAAATATGATAATTGCAATATATAGAAGTCCTTAAAAAATGAAAGTTACTAAATATGAAAATCTCCCCTCAAAATATGAGAATTACTAACCATAAACATTTGAAAAAAATTGAACTACTAAATATGAAAGTCTTTTCCTCAAATATGAGACTTATTAAATATGGAAGTACAAAAAAATGGAAGTTACTAATTACGGAAGTCATCATTACTAAATATGAGACATACTGAATATGAAATTTTTAAAAAATGAAAGTTACTAAATATGAAAACCTCTATATTTAGGACTTACTAAATATGAAAGATAATGAAAGAGAAAAATTAAGGTTTAGGGTGAGGGTTAAAATCGGGTGTCTTGTTGGGTTTAGTCATCGGGTTATCTCAAATTTGAGTCAGGTTAGTCTCAGATTTAGGTTATTTCAGGTTTAGGTCAAGTCAGGTTCAAGCCATTTCAGGTTCAAATATATTGGGTTTGGGTCATTTGGGTTATGGTTCTCTCAGGTTTTTCTTTAATCAAGTTCAAGTTCAGGTTGGGTTTAGATCGTTGACTTTTTTTTTCAAATAGGGTTAGGTCAAGCTTGGGTTCAGGTAGGTTGGGCCAGGTTATCAAATTGGGTCAAAGTGTGCCATCCCTGATTCAGTTGTGGCACGGATAGGGTTTGGAGAGCATTGAAGATAGTGAATCAATGTGTGTCTTTCAACTGTCTCGATATAAATTCTTGCAAATGGAAGTCCTATATTGAAATTTATGTTTTAGAAAGGCATTAGGCAAAGTGATTAGTTATAACCTTGCTTTTTTTATTAGTGGTAGAAGCTTTAAATGGTTTGGTGCAGGAACCAACGGGTAAAAACTTCCTTCAAGGGCATCGTCGTCGAAGATGAAAGACTATCTATTTTATATCTACCGTACCTAAACCCTATTTCATGCCTATAGTAGCTAGATGACATTATTCTTTGGTGAATGGTCTGATGAAAATTTCTTTTATCTAAACAGGATCTTTAAGTGCTTCTAGATTGTTTCTGGCCTAAAAGTAAATATCAGTAAAAGCAGCTGGTTGCACTATGTGACCATTTATAAAGAAGTGGAATCTGCAGCAAATGTAATAAATTATTTGCTAAATGAAATTCCCCTTTTCTATTTGGGGTTTCTTGTTGGTTGAACATGAGAAAGATAGACCTGTGGAAATCAATTGTTGAAAATTTCAAAGCCATGTTGGAGCTATTGGTGCCCAACTTTTATTAACAGGAGGGAGGCTGACCCTTGTGAAATCTATTTTATCTAGTTGTCCCTTGTATTTCTTCTTACTTTTTTTATCCCTTGTGAGTATTATAAGAGACTTGGAAAAGTTGCAAAGATCCTTCTTTTAGGGGTGCACAGGGGAGGGTAGAAACATTGGGTGGTTTTCCTGGGGGAAGGTGGTAGAAGGTAATGAGGAGGGTAGACTGAGCATGGGCAATTTGATAGGAACAAATGGGGCACTGCTAAGGAGATTGTTATAGAATTCCTTAGTAAGGAGGGGAGCACTGGCATAAGATTATTGAGAGTAGGTTGAGAAGAAGCTGGGCTGAGCTTGAAGACTTAGACACAATGCTTGGCTCGTTAAAGAATAGCTTACTCAAGCTTGAACTTGCAATAAGCTTAGCAAATTGGGCTCGAAGCTCGGGTAGAAAGGGTTCAAGCTCAACTTAATGGTTTAAGCTCAATTCAAGAAGAGTCTTAGGATTTTTAGTGTAAGATATTTTTTCTAATTTTATTATTATTACATTGTAATATTGTATTATTTTTAATATTATGATTGTTAGGCTCAGTAAGAATTTAAGTTGTTCATTATCGGGATCAAAACTCAATCCATTAAGCATTTGTATCATGGCTGTAACTCGAGTTGTAGGTCAAGGTTCATTAGGCTTGGTTTAGTAACCATAAAATAAAATTCAAGCTCAAACTATTTGATAAAGAGTTTGACTCATTTTTCCCCCTAATTTAGACTATTGGGTAAAATGATGGACCAGAAGCGTTTGAAATTATTGGTTTGGGTTGGCCGATGTGAGGTTACATTATTCAAATAGGTGAAGCTTTTGAGAAGCTTGGTGTTCCTTTTTGTAGACGATACCATTTGTGGAGTGGAGTGAATATAACTTTCTAAAAGGACATTCGGGTAGGTAATACAAACATCAAAGTCAAATTCCTTAGGCTATTCTAGCTAAAACAAATAAAGTTGGGCAAGTTCAATGAGGGTGGGAGTTGGGGCTCTCAATGAAGATGGGATTCGGGTGGTCAATTGAATTGAGGGATAGGGAGTTAGGTTAACTTGATTTTTTTTATTTCTATTAGAGTTTGTGCCATATCCACGTGAGAAGGATGTCTTTTGTTTTTATTTTTTTGATAAGCTAAAAGCAATGATTTTAATTAAATACCAACCCAACAAGGTGTTGGGAAAGAGACAAAATGTCTGTTACATTTTTTTACTTGAAGCTAAAGGAAATAATTACCAATCCTGATATGAGATAGATGACTTTCCTCTCCTATTAGTGAACCAGAAAATGGATAACTAGTGGATAGAAGAAACAACATCCAAAAGATTCACTTGCTTGCTATGAAAGACTATTGAATTCCTAATCTTCCATAACATCCATGTCACGACCAAGTCTATAGCCGGTTCATGAAACACCTGCCCACACCATATGGATTATCCTTTGGAAAATGAACTTTCAGTATAAAGAAGTTCTCCCATATCATACCGGCAGATGCAACCACATACTTTGAACTATTCCCATACTCTGACACTATCTATCCTGAACCGGTCAATGGAACATTTGCCCACACTGCATGGGTTGTTTTTAGAGAAAGATAAGTGTTAGGTGATCAAGCTCTAGGACTTGATGACATATATATAAGTCATAAATCTCACATATCTCCCATGTGGGATTTGGGGGCCTCATAATATCCCCTACTTATATACCCAACATCTTCCTTGGGTCACAATCTAATCCAGAATTGTTACCCCAGTTGATGATAGATATGGACTGTGGTTCATCATTCATTATTTGGGCCTTGGCCGATATACCTTTGTTCATACGATTTACACCATCATGGTCCCGAGTCAACTCCGATATCATTTTGTCACAACCCAAATCTATAACCAGTTCATAAAACACCTGCTCACACTATATGAGTTATCTTTTAGAAAAAGGATAAGCGTTTAGTGATCAAGCTTTGGAACTTGATGATATATATATAAGTCATAAATCTCATCAAGCTTTGGAACTTTATATATCACATCTCTCCCATGTGGGAGTTGGGGGCTCGCATACTTTGAACCTTTCTCATGCTTTGGTACTATTTGTAAAGACTCAAGTCTAGAACCGATAAACAGAACATTTGCCCTACCACATGGGTTATACTTAAAAAAAAAAAATAAACACTAGTTGATCAAGTTTTGGAACTTAATGATATATATATAAGTCACAAATCTCACATCTTTCCCATGTGGGATTTGGGGGCCTCACATTCCATGTAGTAACTATGCAAATAAGATCCCAGACAATCTTGGTGTTTGATGCACCTTGACAAGTTGGAGGTAAAGAAAGAATTTGGCCAAGAGAATCCACCCTTGAAGGCTATTGACTGCCGCACCAAGAATAGATCGCCTTCCAAATTGCCATTGTGACTTCATACCTAATTAAAAGCTGGCTTGTATCCTCAGGATACAAATTTCAAAACGAACAGAGCACTTGACTGAAGCCTCTGGTTTGTAGATTGGTCTTTGTTGCAATTCTATCTTGCCAAGCTTTCTAAACAAAAAAATTAACTTTAATCGAGCACCAATTATTCCAGACAAAACCTTGCACCTGATTGATCCCATCTAAATTCTTTACAACCAAACGCCTTGAGAGACTCCTGACAATGTATTTACCATCGGAGCTGAAAATCCAACAAAGAATGTCTCTGGAGTTTCTGCTAACCGAAGTCGAGCCAATCAGGTCAAGAAATCTATTGACTTCAGATTGTTCGTGACCTCTTGCCTGTCTCCTCCAGTTGCAACTCCAAATCCATGTCTTACCCTTATAGTGGCCCATCTCAGCTACCTTGGCATCTTTGTTGATTGAAAACTTATAAATTCCTGGAAATAAACTAGACAAAGTCTCACCCCCAGCCGATTTATCATGCCAAAAGTTAATAACCTTACAATTACCTAACTTCCAAAGAAAGCCATCTTCCATATTAATCCTTTTCAAAAGTAACCATTGTCCTGCCTTTAATATACCCCCCGACACTGTGTTAAAGGCATTCCCCATGAACCCATCTTTATCCCCATATAAGGAATCAATAACGTTCCTCCATAATGCATCAGGTTCCAAGTAGAATCTCTAACATCACTTGAATAAAAGAGCCAAATTTTTACTCTATAAACTACATATACTAAGCCCACCATAGTTTTTGTCAAGAATACTCCTAGACAAGGAAACCCAACAAATTTTTCTTTCCACATCCGCACCACCCCCCAAAGAAAATTCGAATGAAGTGATTCAAAAGATTTGAGTTTACCTGAAGGAGCCTAAAACAAGGAAAAATAGTATAGGGGCAGACTAGACACACAAGAACGAAGGAGAGTTAGTCTGGCTCCAGCCGACATCACTTTAGCTTTCTAACTTGATAATTTGGATTTCACCTTGTCAATGATAATTTTCTAGGAAGACAATCTTTTCATTGAGGCCCCAACAGGCATACCAACGTAAATGAAAGGTAAAATGCCCGCTTTGCTGCCTGCCACATTTGCAAGCCTCTGAACTTCATGAGGGGCCACAATAACTCCTATCAGATTGCTTTTGTTGAAATTAATCTTGAGGCCTGAGAGAAGTTGGAAGCAAGTCATTTACCTTTTGAACTGTCCAACATTTAACTTACTTCATTCTCCTATCAAGACAGTATCGTCAATGAACTGAAAATGAGAAATAACATTATTTCTCCCAGCTTGAATTCCTTTAATCTCCACCAATTCCACTACTTCTTCAATAAGATAATGTAAAGCTGCTGCCGCAAGCAAAAATAAGAACGGTGATTGAGGATCCCCTTGAAGCAGACCCTTTTCCATTGAAACTTCTAAAGTACGAGAACCATTTAATAAACCCGAAACCCTTGCAATCTAAATACAGCGCTTAATCGAAGAAAACCTTTTCTCACCGAAGTTCATTTGTCTCATTAAATCAAATAGAAATCTCCAACTTACATTGTCAAAAGCCTTTTCAAAATCAATCTTGAAGAGTGCTGCTTTCTACTTCTTTCTCTTCGTAAAGCTGACAATTTTATTTGCAATTAATATACCAGCAAGGATTTGGCGACCTTGAATGAAGGCTGACTGTGTATTACTGATTAGAAGATGCATTTTTTCTTCAATCTGTTGGCGAGCAACTTAGCAACAATCTTATACAACGAGCTAATAAGACGTATGGGCCTGTAGCGACTTAGATTGGAAGGATTAACCTTCTTAGGAATGAGAGTCATGAAGCTCGAATCACAACACTACTAAAAGGGCCTTTTTCCAACTACCATTTTCAACGGCTTGCCGTTGGAAATTTTCAAGTTTCCAACACAAAGCCGTTGGAAACCAAGCTTTTGGAAATCAATGCGTTGGAAGTTCAAATTCCAACGGCCCAGATGAGAGCCGTTAGAAATTCCAACTATCAGCAATTGGAAATTTTCAACAACTGTAATTATTATTTTTTTTTTTTGCATTCCAACTGCTTAGGCAATTGGAAATTTTTCCATTTTTCCAATTGCTTAGGCCGTTGGAAATATATATATGTTTTTAATATTATTTTTTCCCGTGCTGTTTATTCCAATGCTTTTGTTTAAACGTCAAACTGTTACAGTTCAGATGATTGTATCGTATGTAGTCAAATATTAAACTGAGATTACATAAATGTAGTTATAAATCCACATAAAATCATACACAAGTGAAATTACAAAGTCAGTCCATAAATGTAGTTATAAATCCACATAAAAACATAAACAATTGAAATTACATAGTTCCATTCTCCTAATAAGTGTTTGTTTGTTGATAAACACACAAAGTAGCATGATATACCTGATCTAGTCTTCATCCGATCTCGAGGCATCTATATCATCTTCAGCATGCGCAGGCGGAGGAATGCCAACTGATTTACATATGTATTCTAGCTCCGCTCATTGTCTCCTCTTAAGACGCTCCAGCTTTCGTTCATAATATGATACTTGTTGTGCGGTATGCTCCGCTACCACTCGCTGTACTTGTTCAGTGAACTCCCGCGTCTGAGTGACATCAACATGTGTTGCAGGAGTATTCCCCAGTCGTCGTCATCCAACCATAACATGTTGTTCTGATCCAAGACCAAATACACGCATTTTCTTTCTGCCACCAGTAGCTGCACTCATTATCACAACCTCATCAATGTCATGTGCACCTTCTTCCTCATCCATTTGCTGCGTTTGTTCCTCGATCTCAGCAGTTATCTTTGCCTTCATATTACTATTATTATTATTATTACTACTACTAGTACTACTACTATTGTTATTATTATTATTATTATTACTACTACTACTACTACTACTACTACTACTACTACTACTATTATTATTATTATTATTATTATTATTATTATTAGTACTACTACTACTACTACCACTGTTATTATTATTATTATTATTTACTACTGCTACTATTACTACTACTACTACTATTGTTGTTATTATTATTATTATATTATTCTACTACTTTTAGTATTATTATTATTATTATTATTATTATTATTATTATTATTGACATTTATTATATTAAAAGTCAAACTTAATCAAACAAACTTATTTAAATATAACTATATTGTACCTTTATATTAATTCCAAAACTTGAAAAATTGTAAAAATAAATCCAATTAAACATTTTTAGTTAAACTAACAATGTACTAATTTCACACATAAATATACTACCCAATTAAAAAATTGACCTTTTCACTAATTATATCCTAATTTTAAATTAATCCCAAAATTTAAAAAAATAAAAAAAAATGGACAAAAGTTCCAAACTTTAATGGGTAACCTCAATACTTCACTTCCAACCATCAACAACTACAAATCACATACATTTCACATATTTTAAACCAAATTAACATTACATAATCCAGATTTAATGCATTTTTCCGAAAAAAAATTAAAAAAATGAAAAAATAAGTATTAGACCAACTTACCTCAAATCCAAAATTTAACTTCCTTCAAATGCATGGGAATGACTTTCAATCTGGCACAACAAGCAAAATCTTGCACCACTATCATTATTGAACTTCAAATCATTAAAAAACCCAAAAATACGAAACAAAAAGGAAAAAAAAATTAACAGAAACTAACTTGCAGATCTACAAGTTTGAGCCTCAGATCCAACAGTGGTGATGTCGATCAAGCTGCCTTTGCCATGCGAGCCATCAGAAACGTGAAGTGTGTGCGTGTGGGAGAGGAAGAGAAAGGAAGGAGTGAGCACAGAGAGATGAAGGAGGGAGTAGAGCACGAAATGAACCAGATCTGGAGCCTGGAGTTGATTTAAATTGTTAGTTTCCAACGGCCTAGGCCATTGGGAAAAAAATAAAAACAATGCGTTTTACTTAATGATTTTCCAATGGTCTAAGCCGTTGGAAACTGGAAACAGATAACAACTGACTATAATGTGAGGCCGTTGGAAACCAACAAAATAAGAAACGTTGCCATTCAAGTATTTTCCAATGGCTTAAGCCGTTGGAAATAGGCAAGAAGATATTAAACTATTCCAATGGCTTCAGCCGTTGGAAAAAAACTAGTTTCCAACGGCTACAGCAGTTGGAAACACTAAGCATGAAGTCCCCATCTCAAGCATATATTTTCCAATGGCTTAAGCCGTTGAAAAAAGCATATCCATGACTCATGATTCAATTTCATTATTGTTCCAGCAGTTGGACTGTTGAAAATTTTTTTGGATTTTCTCCAATGGCCTTGTGCGTTGGAAATTTCGAACGGTTTGGCCGTTGGAAAATATGCCGTTGGAAAAAATTTAATTTTTTAATAGTAACTTTTCCCAAGGGCTCATAATGCTTCAAAATCCTTGACCATCCTGCTGACATCCTCCTTCATTATCTCCTAACAATGTTTGAAAAAATTAAAATTAAATCCATTTGGACTAGTTGATTTAAAGCTGCCACAACTCAAGACTGCTTCTTTAATTTTAGCTTCAGAGAAAGGTTTTTCCAATTGGAGCGCATTTGAGCAACTAAGTTTCTTCATTCTTCCAAAAGAAAAGGAAAGTGTGCAACTCACTCCCTCTTTAAATTTAGTTTTGTAGAACTACAATATGGTGTTCTCTACCTCCTTTGAATCCTCCACCCATTTGCCTTTGATGTTCAGACCTTTGGTAGCCAACCGCCGGAAATTTTGCTTCGTATTCCGATGGAAATAAGCAATGTTTTCATCTCTTTCTTTAACTTAATTCTCTCTTGATATTTGAATTATTACAATTTATTTTCTTTAAAACAAATCCCAGAGTTGAAGCATGAATTACATTTTGTCACTAATCTCGGTTTCTTCCAAATTTCTTGCATCTGAAGATTTGTCAAACGCTTTTAGATTTGAAGTATTGGTCTGTAGCATTGAGTGTATGTCACCAAATACTTAATTGTTCCACTTTTTCAAGCTTTTCTTGAAGCATTTTAATTTCTCTTTTAAGACATAACCACCTTGTCCCTGAAAGTTAAAACTTTTCTATTCACTATCCATGAAATTCATAAAAGACTCTTACATCAACCAAGCATCAAAAAATTTGAAAGGCATACAGCCATAATCCACACTCAGTTGCGTGAGTAAAATTGGGCAGTGGTCTGAATTTGATCGTTTCAATCCAAGCAATGAAAGTTGAGGCCAAAATTTTGAAAAATTTGAAGACACTAATGCCCTATTGATTCTTCTCATTTTAGAGCCATTCGAATTGTACTAAGTGAATTTATTGTGTGTTTGTTGTTCACAACAAACATTTTTCACTACACTAATGAATAATGTGGATGTGTCAAATCTCTCTATACTTTTAAATACGTGAACTCACAAGTAAATTCATAAGTAAGTGCACCTATCATCAAAGTATAGTAGTGATAAGTCCTAAGATCATTTTTCCTAAGGAATGGAGGTTGTAGAGCTCACTCTAATTCTCTTTATTATCTAACTAACAATTAAAAGAGTTGTTAACTAACTACTATGAATTACTAAACTAAACTGATGTAGTAAACTAAACCACTAACTATTAACCAACAGCGAAAAGAAACTAAAATCATCAACAATAAGGAACCTTATGCATAGAATCAAATCCCCCTAGAAATTCCTTTATGCTGCTTTTACTTCTGTTTAACAAAGATTGCGATTTACTTAGGCTGTGGAGTACTACATAATGTAGATTAGCTCCCTATTATTTCCATTACATTAACTCTATGCCTAAGTTATAGATATGGAGTCTAGGCTTACCTTACTTCCTAAGAATGCATTACAAGTCCTACAACCAACTACTAGGTTTCACCTTAGTTCGGAGATATTATATCACACTTATTACTCCTAATTATGATAATATTCCTTTTATCCAATGATGATCGACAACAAACAAGCTGGATACACTACCTGACGCATATTTATCATCCTACATTGAATTAATAGGCTAGCTACTATTAATCAACACAACAAGCAACATTGGATAGATCGCAAGAAAAACCCATAATCATATTAAACCAAAGACTAATCACAGTCACAAAATCATCCTAGAATTCATTTACTCTAATCATGAGTAGGAAAATTCAAGCTCATAATGCTATAAAATAAACATAACAAAATCAAAAAAAGAATTATTCATGGCCAAATTTCTTTATCTTCAAGAAATCTTCGATCCGATGCTCATAAAATGATATTGATCATCTGAATTGCCTCTAGCAGCCTTCCTCTATGAAAATTCTCTTTTTTCTCTGTGTATTTTTATCTCCTCACCTTTCTCCTATTTCTTTTTAAAATAACCCGAGAAACCTTAAAAATAAGGCAAACATGGTCTGCACGCGATCATGTTAAAGGCTGTGTATCTCCTCTGGACATGGACATGTAATAGGGCATGTAGCAAGGCATGTAATAGGGCATGTAACTCAAACATGGACATGTAATAGGGCATGTAGCAAGGCATATCTTCTCCAAACTTTGCCAAAACTTGCAATTCAGTTCTAACATTTTGCAGAAATCCTTCCTAACTCAAATAAAGCTGAAACATGACCTAAGAATGAAATATGAACTAATTAAACATCATATCCTAGCTTAAAAATATCAAAAGACTAGAAAATACAATAGAAAAACATATAGAAAATATGACTAAATATAAGCATATCATATTTTCCCCCCACACTTGAACTTTTGCCTGCTTTCAAGAAAAAGTCAAGAAGAAAAATTAGGAATTCTTTTTCAAACCTTGAAAACTAGAAAAAAGGAAAAATCATTCTTAGAGCAAAGAGATATAGAGTGGATGGAGACTATAACTATCTTGAGAAATTAACAAGACTACCAAGCATGCAACCCCTCTTATCTAACACTTTTCAAAAGAAAAATAACTTAATGGGAGCAATTCATCATCAAGTTAGCAACTCATATCTCTCAAAACTGAAAATAACATCAAATTTTCATACAAAATAAAAAGCAGAAACCACACCAAGCCAGGGCTAACTATGCACAACCTATTAAACTACAAATCATGGATTGGGCAATTCATTAAATTTTTGAAATTTTTTTTCTTTTCAACCAATTCTTGTTATGTGTCAAAAAATTTTGTAGCAAGTGTACACTATAGAAGCTCTATCTATACCCAGGCTAATCCTTAATACAATCCAAGATGAGCTTTTGGTCTTATTCAAATTCTTAGTATCTTTTCAAGCTGTGACCAACTTTTACCTTAAGGGAAGACGCTACCCTACTTCAACACTAAAAACAGTGAGTATAAATTCATACCTTACTTTACTTTACTTTATCAACAATCAATAACAAATCCATCAACCTAACTTTCCATCAACAAACATAGAAACTACAAAATTAGCATGCTTTGAACAATTTACTAAACACAAAAACTTGATGCAAAAATAGCTTCTCGAGGTCATTTTCAACTAACTTGCTAATCAATCTAGAAAACAGTTTAAAAACAGATTAAGCACCAATGTGAAAGATTAGGAATCATTTACTTGGTCTTCAAGTTAAGAACTTAAGACATTAAATTAATAACCACTCTCTAATAAGTGCATGCTCAACAAGATGATTCAAAATAATTAATCACCAAAAATAGATTTAAAAATTTTCAGAATTTTTAGAAATATTACTCAAAAGATATAAATAAGCAAAATAACTAAGTAAATAAATAAGGGCTAAAAATGAAATCCACTTCCCGATACTTAAATTGTACGTTGCCCTCAATGTTCTAGGATGGAAATTAAAGCAAAAATGAAGGAGTGATAAAAATTGATATTGCCCTTAAAAAGAAAAACCAATTCCTTGTTGTGCAAGTCAGCATTAAAAAAAAAAAAAGTTCCAACAAGAGGGTTGATTCAGGCTTCCAAATGAAAATTTGAAATGTTCTAAAGAAAACAAAAAGGACGATTAACCACAAAATATAAAGAACAAAACATAAGCAGATATATAAACTAAAATGAAATAGAACATGAGCAACGGATGCTCCAATATCAAAGTCAAACATAAACAATGGAAACATAAAATAGATATATAAAGTAAGAATATAAGCAATATTCAAAATAATATAGCCATAAAATGTAAATAAATGTCCTGGATTGCTCGCTAAGGAGAGACTAATCTTTCCTTGCTACTAAAGTATGAGCTCTCAAATGATCTCCTCTACATGCACATGGTTGCTTGAATGATCCTACACAAATCACATTCTCATTCTCCTATGATCCTCATCATCACAAATACCTTATTGCCCCATCAACTGAGTAAGTAACTCTAGAAAAACTATTTGAAGGTGCTAATCGTGCATAGCCTCCTTGATACTTTTCTAGACGAGTGCCCCCACATTTATCGGTCAATCAGTAGCCAATGCATACAAAATCTCAGTGTTTTCTTCAATAACATCTTGAGTCAGCGATGTGGGGAGTAAACTTGCATCAATGAATGTGAGCCAGGCCTGAAAATCATGGCTTAACAAGGACACAGGGAGGACAGGTGGAAGTCCATGATGATTGATCTAAGCGATTGATCTACCACAGAGCAAGATAGATAACCCCTCTAGAGATAAACAGTGAACCGGTCCTTGAACATTTTAGATGCTGAAGAGTGTATTAAGCTGGTTAATATGAATAGTTAAATGTTGCCCTTTTGTCTTGACCTGTATCAACGGTTCTGGAAAGGGGCCACCGGCATGGGCATTTGCATAAAACTCATGCACTAATGTCAGTGGTGCAATGCCTGGTGGCCTACAGAAAACTTGCCATCCATGACATCGAATGGTAGCTATTAGGGGTTGGTTATGAAGGCTGGAATAATCAAAGCCCATATGATAAATCACCTTCCATCTTGCTGTGGCCTCATGAACTCGAAAAGCTTCGAGGGAGATAAATATATTGCTGTCCCATTCTTACTCCCACCAAGGTTCATCTTGACCTTCATTATCAGACATGTAGAAAACCATAGAAGATGTTTCCCAGTGCAACAATAATTTCAGTCACAATATATTCAACAATAGATCCAAGAATAAGGGCTCTATCCAATCAACCAATAAAATTCCTTTGTATAGAACAATTAGGACTTTATTTTAGGTATTAAGGTAATAAGGCTTAATGACCGTATCTAAGAACATTACAAACATGGGACTTTGAATCAATATGAATCATAATTAGGCTTTTTTTTACATGCAAGAAACTTATCCACTAACACATTAAAAGACTACTAATTTCTAGAAATCATGAAATTTCAAAGCAAATTAAAAGAACCTAGGACATTTTCAATAGTTCAATATTTATAACAACATCTCTTTAGGCCATGTGATCCACAAAATCAATAATGTATAACCAATATCTCATGAATCCTTCAATTCCAACTCTTCCTCTTCCAACATATTATCAAAAAATTTTCAATATTCACAAAACATGCTATCAACTCAAGGCAAACATGAATAAGCATGACAAATTGATCAACCAACTCATATGAAACATACCCATAGCAAGGAATCAAGCTAATCTTCCATAAAACTCAAATAAACATTGAGAGAGAAAATTACCTCGAGGAAGAGAAAATCAAAGATGCGAGATGAAAAATGAGAATCCAAACAAGGAACAAAGTCCTCCAACAGTGGAAAACCTAACTCTAGATGCAAGGAGGTTAGGATTTAAGTTTGGGGGCTTAAGGAAGAAGTTTGAGTGAGTTCCGTGTGAAGTGGCAAATAGAAATCATGATTGAGCTTTTATATAGGCGAAACACGGTCTGTAACATGAATGTGCAATAGACTGTGTTACTTATAACTTCCCTAACATGCTATTGAACATGAGCATGACACGTGCCATTATCAGGTCTAAACCCTAAAAAATTTTAAACCGTGAAATGGAAACACAGGTACCAACTCAAGCACGTAAAGAACTGTGTACAAGTAACATGACTTCTAACATGGTCATGTAGAAGACCATGTTTGAAGTATGGAGCCCAAAAAATTTGAAAGCTAAAAGATAACATGGGTAGTATCATGGGCATATATGAGACAGTGTTATATAAACACAATTAACAATATAGTTGAGTGTACGACTGTGTATGCGCTTTGGAACGTAAGAAGTCTTAAAGAAAGAGATGAAACATGTTTTCAAATTGGGGCATGTATATGCACGTGAAACATAAACATGTTTTTAACCATGGGCGTGTATATGCACGTGTTTAAACTTTGGAATTTTAATTTTTTAAGAAACATGAGTAAGAACATGGTCATGTATGAAACCAGGTAAGGTAACACGCTTTGTAACCTGGCTAGAAAACAAACCGTGTTTGGCTATTATAACTCAAATAAAGACTTTCATGAAAAATCAGTTTTAATAAACCAAACATAGCTGTGTTTAAGACCATGTTAAGAAACATGGTTTTGAACATAGGCATGTTTAAAAGGATATTTAGTTCCTAGACTTTGAAAAATTTTGCAAACTTACCCGGAATTGAGCTCAACCCTTTTCCATCATTTTCAATAACAGATCCTCCCTGAACTACCTTATTCTAAAAATTTCACATACCTTTAGAAAACTAGCAATATGAGCATTAGGATCCTTATCTACCAAGCCATTGAAATGAACACAATTCTGCACCATCTAAATAATTCAACTAGATCTTAAAATTGTTGGGATTGATAGGAGGTCTAACAATACTAGATTTTGTTCATTCAAGATAAGGTTTAACATATTCCGACATATTCCTCACTTGATTGCAGTCCTCCATGATTGTTGCTACTATAACTTAGAGTGTAATAGTTGTGGCTCTATGCCCCTTGAAGATGAGAGTTTCCTCAAGGTTCTCTCAATTTCCTGATCCATTTCAACAACCTCATTGGGATGGCTACGAGTCATACACCAAAATTCCCACAAGAAAAGAAAAAGAAATCAATAGACTAAAGATAACTAAAAATGCAAAGAAAAATACCGTAACAAAATAAATGGCTAGATTAATAAAGATAATTTTGTTTTCAAATAGCAAACTCAACAAATGTTCCTCGGCAATGGTGCCAAAAACTTGGTGTGTTTTTACTACACAACAAACTTTTTTCACTACACTAATAAATAATATAGATTTGTCAAATCTCTTTATACTATTAAATATGCAAACTCATAGGCAAGTGAACCTATCATCAAAGTATAGTAGTGGCAAGTACCAAGATCATTTTTCCCAGGGGACGGAGGTTGTCTACCTTACTCTAATTCTCTCTATTATCTAACCAACAATTAAAAGAGTTGTTAACTAACTACTATGAATTACTAAACTAAACTAATGTAGTAAAATAAACTACCAACTATTAACTGATAGCGGGAAACAACTAAGATAATCAACAATAAGAAGCCTCATACTTAGAATCGAATCCCTTTAGAAATTCCTTTATGCTGCTTCTACTTTGGTTTAACGAGATTATGATTTACTTGGGCCGTAGAGTACTGCCTAATGTTGATTAGCTCCCCACTATTTCCGTTGCACTAACCCTATTCTTAAATTACCGATAGGGTGTCTAGGTCTATCGTGCTTCCTAAGAACACATTACAAGTCTTGCAACCCACTACTAGGTTTCACCATAATCCAGAGTTATTTTATCACACCTATTACTCCCAGTTATTATAATATCCCTTTTATCTAATGGTGAACCTTAACAAATATACCGGATACTACTTGGTGCATGTTCATCACCCCTCATTGAATTAATAGGCTAGCTACTATTAATAACGTAACACAGAACATTGGATAAATTGTAAGAAAAATAGTTAATATTAAACCAAAAAGCAATCACAATCACAAAATCATCCTAGGGTTTATTTACTCTACGTGTGAGTAGAAAAAGTCTAGCTCATAAGGCCATAAAATAAACATAACAAAATGAAAAGAAAACTAAGAAAAGAATTAACCATGGTTGAATTTCTTCTTCTCCAAGAAATTTTTGATCTGGCGTGCATAAAACCGTGTTGATCATAAGAACTGCCACCGACAGCTTTCCTTCATGAAGAACTATTTTTTTCTCTGTGTTTTTTTGCCTCTTCATTTTTCTCATTTTTCTTTCTAAAATAACCTAAGAAACCCTAAAAATAAGGTAAACACAGTCTGGTACAAGGAAGTGTTAAAGGCCATATTACTTCTTGAGAACTTAAAATCTCACTAAATTAAACACGGTTTAGAACATGTGTATTTAACTCAAACATGGGCATGTAATAAGGAGTGTAAGTCATTAT
The DNA here is from genome assembly GCA_005392925.1 of Aquilaria sinensis. NCBI lineage: Eukaryota > Viridiplantae > Streptophyta > Magnoliopsida > Malvales > Thymelaeaceae > Aquilaria > Aquilaria sinensis. The sequence continues at coordinate 332,778 of SMDT01001081.1, forward strand.
ATGGGCTTATAACAAGGCGTGTTTGCTCCAAAACTTTGCTAGAACTTGCAATTCCACTCTAAAACATTGTAGAAATCCTTCTTAACTCAAATGAAGCTATAATATGATTTGAGAATGAAATATGAACCAGTTAAGCACCATATCCTAACTTAAACATACCAAAAGGAAACAAATACAAGATTAAAATATATAGAAAATATGACTAAACATGAGCATATCAATTTAAGAGGAGCAAGTGGTAAATCCTCTACTTGACCTCCTGAACAAACTTATTAAATTCTTTGATGTCCCCAACATAACTCTTACAACTTTTTCCTTCTTGAATAGAATTGATAGAATTAATGTGAGGGCCCCAAATCCTACGTGTGAAAGTTGTAGGATTTATGACTTATATATATGAAATCAAGTTCTAGAGTTTGATCACCTAGCGCTTATCCTTTTCCAAAGGATAGCTCATGTAGTATGGGCGGGTGTTTTGTGGACTAGTTTTGGACTTGGGTTGTTACAAATGGTTTTAGAGCTAACCTGAGACCATGATGGCATGGATCAAATGAACCAGGATACGTGGGCTAAGGCCCAAATAATGAATGATAAACCACAATCCATATATATCATCTATCAAGTTGATGATTCTGGACCAGTTTGTAGCCCAACGAAGATGTTGGGTATATAAGTGGGGGAGATGGTAAGGCCCCCAAATCCCACATGGGAGGGTTGTGGGATTTATGACTTACATATATGACATCAAGTTCTAGAGCTTGATCATCTAAGACTTATCCTTTTACAAAAGAGAGCCCATATGTTTTAGGCAGATATTCTATGAACCAGATCTAAGCTTAGGTCATGACAATTTAAATCCCCCATGTAACACCACAACCTACCAAAATTGTTGACAACGAAACTCAGATTCTCCCAAAGTTACACTTTTTCTTTTGATTTATAGGGAGCATAAACATTGATGAATAGAACTGGTTCTAAATGTCCTTTCCATTTACCAATAACTCCAAGAAATCCAAATCCACTAAAAGAATCTTCACAAAGAAATAAATCTGGATCCCACATAATTAGGTGCCTACTAAATGACCCCATCAAATAGTTTACCAAATAATAAAAAAGGTTGCCTTTCCATAATACACGAACTGTTAGTGTTGTGCCCATAAGCCAATCATAAGATGATTGAATTTTGCACACTGAGTCATGATATTTTGTTGAGGCATTAAGTCAGTAATAGTGTTTGTTGTATTGTTTCTGTATGATATAATAAAACATAATTATAACCCTAGAATAATAGTATTTTTAAACGTCCCTAGTCTAGTATTATTGTGGAGTAGGTTACAATAATACATGAAGACTAGCATATGTAGAGACTAATATGAGATATGTAGTTTATATATGGGTACGAGTTAGAGAACTTATGTATCGGACCGACCCACCATGAGAATGCTGTGGATCGTTATATGAGTGTTATAAGTGATTCTCATAGTGATCATGGTATACTAAGTCCTTTGACCTAAGGTCATTAAGGTTCCTTACAAGTGAGTCATATACTTTGATACTTTCTTTTGTTACTCGTAACTGAGTGAACAAGCTTTGGGTATGTCACATATCATGCGAAGGGTATTGTATGATCAAGATGGGATTTGTCCCTCCTATGTAACAGAAGTGATATCTTTAGGCCCATTGATAAAGTAAGACTAAGAAAATGCATGGTCATGCTCGGATGAGTTGATATACGATATCAATATCATTAGTTTAAGTTAGTCTACTCGGTAATCAAGAAATCATAAATTGGGCTATATAAGAGTGACATATTCCATGTCTCATGCTTGATCTTGCTATCATGGACAATGGGACAACGATATATACGGATAATGATCATAGACATTTAGTCGAATCACTGACTATTTTGTCACTTGGGTAGCAATGATGTGTTACTAGGCACTGCTCATTGTTTATGATCATAAATGTGATTTATGATCATTGCCAATGTGCTAGGAGCCTATTGGGTCACACATATACAGCCAATTGGATTATTTGAGTGCATGTGCCAAATTGTTTGGGTTTTGGTTTTATAATAATTTTGGATTAATAATTGGCCCAAAGGTTGAGCCATTAAAGAAGCCTAACCTTAAATCTAATTGGATTAGGGTTTTGAAACCCATTGGGCTTGGGAGTTGAGTCTCACAATATATACATCATATAGTAAGAATTTTGTAACTCTTGCCCTAGCCTCCCTAAGGATGAAATTAGTAGAGTTCTAAAAGTTCCAACAGTACTCTTCTCTTGCCAATCCTTGGAGGATGCAAGCTAGCACTACGGGTGCAAGAAGAACATATTTGTCGGGACATGATGGAGGTGTGGTGATCCCAAGAGCTCGTGTGGATACTGTAGAGAACTTGAACACATCAACTGTTCAAGTTTTCTAATTCAACTCAACAATTGAGTGAAAGATCTCAATTGACTAGGTATAAAATTTTTGAACACCTGATTTACCCCGTTTCACTTAGATCCTGGAAAGTTTCGGTTATCTTCCGCAACGCTTGTTAGGCTCCCGAAACCCTACACGAACATCTCTTCTGGTTAAACTCAAACATTGTGTTTTCTACAACATCAGGAACTCCACATTACTGATTTCTTCCCTTTCCTACCTATCCCTCTGACATTGTAGCTTAGGATCTTCATTGAGGGTTCAAGGAGTCACCTTGTTGATTCACATATTCCTGACCAATTTTCTCCAATTGAGTTCCCATGGTAACTTCTCTAACTGCCCTACATTGGATGCAATCAAATCTTCTTTTGAGGCTTTTGCTTCAAGGCCAAGTTTCTTCCCCAACTTCCAAATTTTTAAGGCTTCTTGTTTATTGCTCAGACGAGAGCATTCTTCATGCTTCAATCTCTATTTAAGCAACTCATTCCTTTGCTTAATTTGGTTATCCCAGCTTTCAATGCTTCATGCATACTTCATGGTACCAATGTTAGATGACGATCATTTCTTTGCACTCAGCATAAGATTCTTCCATCCTTTTTTAGACTGAAAATAAGCTAACTTGTGTAAAAAGCCCCATTTTGGACCTCTCATCATCTTTGCCTTGGGCCTTGGTCTAATAACCACCTGAGTATCTATGTTGCCTTCTTGAACAGAGTGAGATCATTGTCAAAAGACTTGCTCTTCATTGATTATACCCCCACCAAACAAATGTCTTGGGACCATAACATTCCCACCTGGATTCTTCATCATTTCTGTATTTACCTACTTAATAATATCTCTTAATTTTGAATTTGAAGTTGGGTCACCAAGACTCGACTCTTTAACTATCTCTTCCTTGTCCAAAGTTTCAAGACTATCACCAATTGGCCCTTCATCTTTACAGGTATTGTACTTGCCAACATATGAGTTTGATTTATCTTTTGAAGCTTGATTAGATCGCTGTGTCAAATAGCCAAAAGAATTACTTGGAATTGGATAAGCTGATGAATCTTCACTAACTCTTACGTTATAAACCTTGTTATCCACCGTAATTCTCATTGTTCTAGAAATGAGATTTTGCAAACTTGTTGAGATTGACACCCTTCCAAAACATAGATTCTTTTTTTCACTAATGTCTTGATTGATCATAATGATTGATCCAAATAATGTAGCAATAGTCATGAAGACATTATCATTCCATGCATGCAGCAGCATGCCTTCCATTTTTAGCCAAGTCTGCCATCTAGTTTCTAGCCAAATGTTACTCCATGCCGTAATATTAACGAACCATTCCTCTAACCATTCAGAGCCTTTTTTCAAAAGTTTTATAAGTTCCTCCAACAAGTCACACTCTAAGAGAACTTTCTTCCCACGTAGAGGTTTAATCTTGAATGACTAAACTATTCATGATAAAAAAATGCTTTGCTAGCCCCTAATTACTTATTCTTTTTTTTTATGTCCTCGATGGCATAATGACTGAGCCATTCTTTTTCTGTCAAACTAGAGCTAAACTTTAATCCAACCAAATTGTCTCCTTCTAGCCCATTTTCCACATTCATTACTTTGGTTTCTTCGTTTCTAGCAACTTCGCTAAATGACTTCAATGGCAAAACTCTACTACTTTTTAGCTGTGGCTGGCATTGATGTGAGGTCTCTTTATTCCTCCTTTTACGTTGGCTAGTTTATTTCTATCATACTTACAGCATTCATTTGCATCTTGAAGGAACCAATCTATATTTCATCGAGCATGGCCTGTAATTATGACATGTTGTCTACTTTGATGAACCTTACAAAGCCAAAATAATGAACCATCATTGTTTTCCTGCTATAAACATAAATCTCAACCATTAGTTTTATTGATCCATAACGCTGGAATACTTTCCATAAATCTCTTACACACTAGTTTTTTTTGGAAAGTCGTCAAAGTAAAAAAAAACTGCAAATCATTGTAAGCTCTCCTAGTCCTTCTTTCTACCAAGCTTACTCCTATCGATCATTTTCCCAGCAGCCTTCTTCTTCCACTTGGACTTATTTTGGTGGGTTTCTCTCATGAATTTTCACTCTGTCATCATCTTTATAATTATCAATAGATATGGTCGGGGATAGAAGGATGTCACTTATTGGGACACATACAATTTTGCTGCCTATTCTATCAAAGATATAAGTAATAGATTTGATTGCAATGTGTTGCAGGTTTCATATACTGTTAGAAGAGAGTATTAAAATGGACTAGGCCCAAGCAATATCACCAAACTTACTTGGAGAGCACTACAAGATGTGTTACCAATAAGGTTGAATAACGTGTCTAAATAAATGATAATCGATGTTCCTTATGTAGTAACAATTCAGAACCATCTAACCATATGTGATATGTTGCTTGTTGCCCACGGATACTAGTTCCAAAGCATACCCGTAAGTCTACTCTACCAACTTGGTTCAAGAAGAAGAAATTGATTAAGGAAGAAAGAAAGAAAGTTAGAAATAGAAGCAAAGGTAAGAAACAAAAGCAAAGGTGAGAAATAGAATTGTAAAAGGAAATTTAGAAGAACTTTGATTGGAAGAGAAGAACTTGTTGTACAAGTGCACTAAGAAGTTGAAGAAGAACAAGAGAGAAGTGGATTGGTAAATGAAACTTTATTCTTATTAATCTACCATTAAAAACATAAAATACAATTCCTACTTATAGTTTAGAAAGCTAAGGTTTTTGGCCTTATAAGGCTTAAAGGTAAAGAAAACCCAAAACCTAGTAAAAGAGGCAAACCTAGTCAAGCTAGGTTTTAAAAACATGGTTTATACCCAAAATCTTAAAAAAAATCTTTGTGGCTTATTTAACATGAGCCACGATCTCTTTCCAAGCCTAAAAACAAGCCTAATAAATGAACTAAACAAGAAAATAGAAAAAGAAAATAAACCTAGGAGCTGAACTAACCCCATAAAAGTACTGTGGCGTACACCCTATTGATGGCCGGCATGATGGCCATCAGCATCTTCGTCAGGTGACATTGTGACTCCAGAGGGACTTCCAGTGAGGGAGAATGTCTGGAACAAAGGTTTCCCAGGGGAATGTGCCTGAAACACTCGGAAGAAGGGGGTTAGGAGGTCCCCAGAGTATTTTTGTGGGGAGGAGCCTCCGACACCCTAGTTAGTATTTTGAAAGGGAGAAGGATGAGAGAGTACAAGGAAGCTGAATGATCTTGCCTGTTTGTGTTTTCTAAGTGAGGGGGTCCGGTCCCTGTTGAGCCCCTTTGTCCTGATATTTATAGGAGTGCGCAGCCCGTTCAGATCACGACACATGTTCGGTCGGATGTGACCTGTACTTCGGGCCATAGGGGACAGGTAGCCGTCTGTAGGCTCCTCGGGCCAAGAACCGAGACAGGTCATGACAAGACATGGACAGCATCGGCGCGTCAGACCGCCTTTTAGGGTGGCGTGTAGCGCATATAGGCGACATGTCAGAGGCTCCTTAAATGCTTCTACCGTACTCCCAAGGTCCTTCGGACGAGGTCGTCCTTCAGAAATCATGTCCGTACTTCGAGGGTTTGCTCAGTTCAGGAGCTGTTCCTTCGGGGAGATTCTCTCCTGCTTGAAGCAGCTGGTCCTTCTTCCTCGAAGGTGATTCGTCAGGCTCCCCGAAGGTACCGGTGACATACTTGGGATTACTGATGTACTAGTCGAAGTCACGCGCTCGAGGTGTTCGGCTCCGTCTCTTCCGAAGTTAGCGATAGCACCTCTTTTGGATGACGCCAGGCTTCTCAACCGTCATATTCATAGGGAATGTATTTTAAGAGAGACGATAGTCCTTCGGCTATCACATGCCCCCCTCTGGAAAGCCGAAGTGTATAGACCTTTTGAGGGCGTCCCTCGGGGCCCTGGGTGTGATAACTATACCAAAGATGCACATGTTGTCCGAAGATATAGGCTGTTCGGCCACGGCCTGTTCTTTGGTGTCATCGAGGCAACCCACTTCTTTCTTTCTTTTTTTTAGGTCCGTGCAGCGTCGCGTCTCGTAACTGGACGTGTCAGTCTGGAGCATCGCGCCCGGGGTTTAAGGGTGTCAGAAGGCATGTTCTTCGTTTGGGGCAACGGCTAACACGTGGCACACTGTCATTGGAGGGAACTGCATTGGCTACGGCAGGCACGTCTTTTTATGCGTAGAGAGCAGTTATGGCGACTGTTTGCCTTCGAGCACTTTATGATGCCGGTTCGCATATCCCCTTCGGCCTATATATACGCTGTTCTGTCATAATCTCCTTTTGCTTCTGCTTTTGCTTTCCTTCTACTCTTAACTGTTTTTGTGTTCTCTCCTGTTTTTTGCAGCGGTGCTATTGATGGAGTGCTTTTTCGCCCACTTTTCGTGATGGCGACTTCAAACCCAGATTTTGGCAAAGCATTCGGTGGGTTTTGATTTCCAGAGTCTTTTGATTTTCTGTGCCTTTTTTAAAGCTTTCCCGGAGTTAGTTTTTCTTCTCCCGAAGTCCCTCATTTTTCATTGAGGATGTCTTCACCAACTCCTCTCATGACTGTCTCCCCTATCCCAGAAAGCTGGCAACCGCTTATTCACCATCCTTGCTGCTCTACTTCAAAAAAATTGGAGAAGTGGACTAAATTTTTTTTTCTTCCTTCTTACACCACCACCAGACTTCCTGGCCCCCAAACACTCAGTTTCATGAACGACGAGGATGAGGTTACCGTTTTCCGTGCCCAACTGAAGGTCGGACTTCGGTACCCTCCCTCGAAGGTGATTTGTGACTTTTGCCAATTTCATGGCATTGCCATAAATCAACTTCCCCCGAACTCATATTGCTATTTCAACGCCTTCCTTTGCATGTGCGGCGTTTTCAAAATAGAACGCCATTTCATTGTTTTTATGCAGTACTATAAACTCTACGCGGTCCCGAAGGGTGGCTTTTACTTTATGCTACCTCGGGGATCAGGGAGCAAAAAGTATATGTTCACCTTCGCCACTAAAGACAGTTGGCGAGGGTGGCAAAGAAAATTCTTTTTTTCTGAAGATGGAGGAGGCCTGGTCGTACGTTCCGACCAAGTGGGCATAGGGAAAGCTAGAGACGGATGTTGTAAACCCGAAGAGGCTACTGACTCCTGAGTTGGTGGCCAGATTCGCGGACTTTGACAGACAGATCCGAGCGGTCTCTGACTGGGATTCCGAGGTCCCTTCATGCTCCCTCAACTCCTTCCCCATCATGTGGAAGCTGATGACCGAGGAGTTCCTCGAGATGCCAGCTCCTACCATCGCAGGGGAAGACTCCTGGCTGGTAAAACTCCTTCGGAAGGAGGTCACTTACGAGACTTTTTGTGAGCGTAAGTTGTCTCAAAAGTTTTCTTTGTTATAGATACGTCTTAGACTCACACTGATGTTTTCCTTCTGTTTCAGAGATGTCTGACAAGTTCGCTGCTTACTATAAGTCTCTTTTCCTCGGTCAAGCCGAGAAGGGGGAGTAGACAAAGAAGGCCGTCTCCCAAAGGCGCAAAACGGCTGGGAGTGGGCCATCATCGGCCAAACGGGCGAAGAAGGACGCGTCTCCTCCCCACCAGGAAATTCTCGAGGAGGTGCGCGAGGAGCCAGAGGCCAATACCGCCCAGCCAACCGACGTCCCTCCCCGGAGTCCCACTTCCTCGACGGCTCTCTTGGACGCCTTGGTGGAAGTCCCTTCTGCCAAGGAGCTCGAGGAGCGCCATAAGAGCAAAGGCAAGGAGATCTCTGTCGAGGGGGTCTGGGACTCCGACGATGAAGTTGCCGAGGTGCCGCTAGGTTCATTTTTTAGACAAGCTGCAGTGCCTTTATTTTTTTGAACTTTGAGGATTACTTGTCTTAACAAGTTTCTTGTTTTTGCCGTGCAGAGGAGGTACCATCTTCGGCATGGGTAGTCGAGCACGCCTAGAAGCGGGCCCTTCGGGATTCCCATATCCCGAAGGGGAAGATCTCGAGGGAGCCTTTCTGTTCGTTTACGGAGGACATGAACTTGTACTCCGGCAACTGCCGGCAAATCGCCAACCAAATTTCAAAGGGGATCCTCACCGAAGCCTCCTTCAAGGCTATTTCTGAGGCGTGGCCGAACGAAGAGTCCCTTGCTGTAAAATTTTCCGAGCACGCTGCCCAGGTATACTTCCGACGTTTGTCTTTTCTTTTTTGATTTCTTCTAAGTGTTTGGCTCATTTTTTGCCTTACTGACTTTGTTCTTACTTTTTGCAGCTGTTGGGGTTCACCGGCCTCTTCAAGGTTCGGGCAGCGAAGCAAGCGGCGTTCCGGGTTTGGGCGCAGGACCGTTTGGAGAAATCCAGGGTCATATGCTCCGTCTTGGTTGCTAACAACGCGGAGATGGCTGAAATTGCAAAGAAGGAGGTCGCTGCCGTTCGAGAGGAGTTATTGAAGGAAAAAGAGGAGCTTTTGAAGGACTCCTCCCAAAAGATCTCTGACCTTGGCTCCAAGGTGGCGGAGCTGACTTCGGCAAACGAGGCATAGCAAAATGAGAAGTCAGAGTCTGAGGCTCTCTTGGCGAAGGTGCTTGCTGAGAAGGCCGCACTCCAGGCCGAGGTCGAGTCTTTGAAGAAGGAGCCAAAGAAGAAGAAGACGAAGGCACTGAAGAAGGAGATCGCTGATCTAGAGAAGGAACTTGACGATTTGGTGGTCGAGAAGGAGAAGGCCGTCCAAGCGACAAAGGTCGGTTTTCAGGATGGCTTTTGCCTTGCTCGGCATCAAGTTCTTCAGAGGTTCCCAGATCTGGACTTCTCCTTTTTGGCGGCCCTAAACATCCCCGAGGGGCCTCGGTGGTCTTGGTCCAAGATCGAGCACCTCAACTTGCCCTTTCCTCTTCCGGCACCGAAGGCGGTGGGCGAGGATGCAGGAGCTGGTGGCTCCCGAGATGCCGAGATTCCTTAGTTTGTCTTAGGGTCCTTTGCCTTCTTTTTCTCCTTTTTTGTACTTCTTCTTTTGGCGAGCTTTCTTCTTTGTAATTAGGTCCATCTTTGTTAATAAAGACTCCTTCTTTCTTTTGTAAAAAAATTTTTGGCTAAGTCTTTCGCGCAAGATTTTTCATTTCCCATTGTCCCGAACATGTTCGCTCAAGAGACTTCGGAAAATCATATTTATGCTTATCGCGCCAATTAGCCTTGGAATCACCCTTGCAAAATTCTATTTAAGCAAATTTCCAACTTCAGAGAAGGTTGATAACCTTTGTGAATAAATTCTCTTAAACCGTGCTCGGTGACGACCGCTCTGAAAAAATTTTCTAAGAAGCTTTTGTACTTAGAAAATTTTCTAACTTGTACAATTTTCCCACCAAAATTCTAAGGATAGAATTTTTACAAGGCATCCGAAATGCCATGTGTTTTTTGATTCTACGCCTTTAGTATCGCCGAGCTTGTAAACTTCTTTTCACACTTCGGCAAGTACCAGATAAGGACCTTCCCAATTTGTGCGAAGTACCCCGTTGGATGGCCTTCGGGGTCCAAATTTAGCCTTTCGGAGAACGAGGTCTCCTTTCTTTATTCCATTTGGTCTGGCGCACAAGTTTATAGCCGCGGCCACTCTTTGCTGAAAAGCTTTTCTTCCTAGCTCGGCTATTTCTCTGTGTTCGCCGACGAGGTCGAGCTTGGTTCTCAGGCCGAGGTCATTTCCCCTTTCATCAAACACTTGTACTCACACCGATGGTTGTACTACCTCAATTGGGATGATAGCCTCTGTACCGAAAACAAGTGAAAAAAGTGTTTCCCCTGTGGCTTTTCGGGGTGTTGTTCAGTAGCTCCATAACACACTTAGGAGCTCTCCTGGCCATTTCCCTTTTGCTTCCCCCAACTTATTTTTCAGACCATCTTTTATGGTCCTGTTAGATACTTCTACTTGCCCATTGCTTTGGGGGTGAGCTACTGGAGCGAAGTACATTTTTATTCTGAGGTTGTTGATAAATTCTTGGAACCCCTTGTCTGTAAACTGGGACCCATTATCGGCTACTAGCACCCTCGGTATGCTAAATCTGCATACAATGTTCTTCCATACAAACTTCTGCACATCTTTTGCCGAGATAGTCGCCAAGGGTTCTGCCTCGACCCATTTAGAGAAATAGTCCACTGCGACTACGCAGAACTTCACGCCTCAAGGTGCTGTCGGGAGTGGCCCAATGAGGTCTATGCCCCAAACTACGAAGGGCCAGGGATAGTCAGCCGAAGTTACCAATTCCGAGGGTGTCCTTTGGATACTTGCGTGTCTTTGGCAATTACCACATTTTCGGACGAACTGCCTAGCGTCCTTTCTTAGGGTAGGCCAAAAGTATCCTTGGCAAAGTATCACTGCTGCCAGGGCGTCGGTTCCAATGTGCGAACCACAAGTGCCTTCATGAACTTCTTCAAGGATCATTTCAGTATCTTCTTCGCCAACACACCTCTGCAGTGGATTTGCATATCCCTGCCAATATAATTCTTCACCGATTAGGAAGAAACGACCGAAACGTCTTTGCACTTTTGCCGCTTCATTGGGGTCTTCGGGGAGCTCACTGGTTGCGAGATATCTTTTTATCGGATCTTTTTAGCCTTTTCCCGAAGTTACTATGCTCAGCACTGCGATGCTCGGGTGGTTTAGCGCCTCGGTGCATGTTTTCGACTTTGCCAAGTAGTCTGCCTCGGTATTATCTCGATGAGGCACATTTTTTATTCGTACGGTGTCGAACTCTCGGATAAGCTTTGCTACCAGTTCATGGTATTTCGCCAAGTTTGGGTCCTTCGCCCCATAGTCCCTTGCTGTTTGTCGAACTACCAGCTGGGACTTGAGCTTTTATGGCTTTCCGAGGTTCATAAGTAATGTCATGCTCGCCAAGCTCTATACACCATTTGGAAAGCCTTCCCGAATGATTGACTTTCCTCATGATGTCCCGTAGAGGTAGGCTACTTCGGACGATGATTGGGTGAGCTTGAAAATATGGCCGTAATCTTCTTCCTGCCAGTACCAGGGCATATATAGCTTTTTGTAGCAAGGGATACCTGACTTCGGCGCCGTGCAGGGACTTGCTTACATAATAAACCGGCCATTGCTTCAGCCCTTCCTCTTTCACAAGGACCGAGCTTACTGCTTTTTCTGTGACGGTGAGGTACAACACGAGGGGCTCTCCTTCGCGAGGTTGTCAAAGAGTGGGCAGACAGGCCAAGTAGATTTTGAGTTCTTCCCAAGCCCTTTGGCAGTCCTCATTCCAAGGATGATCATCACATCCGAGGCCGCCCTCCTTTTTTGCTGCCTTAGTGAGGACTTTGAAGAATGCTCGACACCGGTCTCCATACCTGGAAATAAACCTGCTAAGAGAGGTTATCCTTCCGGTGAGTCTCTGCACATCTTTTATTGTGACGGGAGTTCGGAATTCAAGCAGAGTCTTAACTTTTTCTGGGTTAGCATCAATGCCTCTTTCTGATACCATGTACCCAAGAAACTTTCCCGAGGTTACGCCGAAGATGCATTTTTCGGGATTAAGGCGAATTCCGAAGGTTCTGAGCTGGTGGAAAGTTTCCTTTAGATCTGCGACGTGGTCGTTAGGCAGCTTGCTCTTGACTATCATGTCATCGACATAGACTTCCATGTTCCTCCCTATTTGGTCATTAAAGACCTTGCTCATCAACCTCTGGTAGGTAGCTCCTGCATTTTTGAGCCCGAAGGGCATTCTGATGTAACAATACGTTCTACCCTCGGTGATGAAGGTAGTTTTCTCCTCATCTTTGGGGTCCATCCTTATTTGATGATACCCACTGAAGGCGTCTAGGAAACTTAAGAGTCCGTACTCGGCAGTCGAGTCTACCAACTGGTTTATTGGTGGGAGAGGGTATGAATCTTTCGGGCAAGCATCATTTAAGTTCCTGAAATCGATGCACATTCGGAGCTTGCTGCTCCCTTCTTTTGTGGCAATAACCACGTTACTCAACCATTCGGGGTACTTGACCTCCCTAATTACGTTTGCGTCCAACAGGTGCTGTACCTCGATTTTAACAAAGTTGTTTTTATATGCTGAGATACCCCATTTTTTTTGTCGGACGGGCTTTGCTTCCGAACTTACTTTGAGGCTATCCTGTATTATGCGAGGGTCTACCCCAGGCATATCTTTCAGCGAGTAGGCAAACAGATCTTTATTCATTGTTAGAAAGGATACAAGTTTTTTCTTTTCGCTTTCGGCCAGATTTTTCCCTATTCGGGTACTTCGGCCTGGGACAAGTTCTACTTCTTCCATTTCTACCTTCGCGGGATCCTCTGCTTCTACCCCCTTTTGGCTTTCTTTCTGACAAAGCCTCTTTCTCTGTAGTTTGTGCGAGGTTGGTTGTTGGAGCTTTTCGTGCTTTGACGTATGCTTTTCTTACTTCGCCTTGATCAATGAAGATTTCCGCGTCTCTGTCCTTGGTGGCGAAGGTAACGGTCAAGTACTTTACATCCGGACGGATGTGTAAATTCCCTTGCGTTTGCTTCCCAAGGATGGCGTTATATGACGAAGGGATATCCATAACGATGAACCTTGTCATTGTGGAGGCGAACAGTTCATTTGTCCCATAAACCGAAGTTCCTTTCATCATCAGGGGGAGATCGATCCATCCAAGGACAGGCAGTTCGGATGGTCCTACCCTGAAAGTAGGCAAAGTGACGGGCTTGAGATCGGCGTTGGATATACCTAGGTTTAGCAGCAAATGTGAAAACAGGACGTCGGCGTTTGATCCATCGTCAAGTAACACTCTCTTGACGTCCCAATTTTCTATCCTCACCATGACCAACAGCGGATCATCATGGGGAAAGATGACGGTGGAACCATCCTTGCGGGCCAGTTTCTTCGACGGACTCTGATATTCCATCACTGATATTTCCCTGACCTTCCTCTTTCTTTCCGAGGATGGAAGTCCTATCGTAATTGTTTGTATTACTCTCGCTGAAGGTGGATGACGCCTCTTCGGGCTTCTGTTTCTCCGCCTGTCGGAGTCGTACTCCTCGTCATCTACCTTTCCTTCTTCCTCATTTCTTCCCTTTGGGGAAGGCATTCGCAAATATCGCCGAAGTTGGCCTTGTTTTATTAACGACTCTATGTACTTTTTCAATTGGAAACAGTCTTCAGTGTCGTGCCCGTGGTCACGGTGAAACTGGCAGAACTTCTTCATGTTCTTCTTATTATCAGCGGTCATGGCCATTGGCCCCTGAATCTGGGTCCCCTGCCTTTCCATTGTCATGAGGATATTGGTCCTTGTACTGTTCAGGGGTGTGAAGGTCGGGGGTTTCCTTCCCTTAAACCTTTGAGGTCGTCCTGCCTGGTCGGCTGGATACCGCGTTTGCTGGCTGGACCCTTTGGCACGAGTGTGATCAGACTTTGGTCCGCCCATTCTCAGCTCTTCGGCTGTCATGTGCTGCTCGGCCCTTCGGTAGAATTTGCCAAGCGTGTCCGAGGGGTCCTTGGAAAACTCGTAGAACAACTGTGAGTCCCTCCGAAGGCCCCGTGTCTTAGCGAGAATGCGTATTTCGGGGCGAAAGTCTGGAACACTTAAGGCCTCTCTATTAAACCTTTCGACATAGTCGCGGATGGTTTCTCTGTTCTTCTGCGCTATGTCGAACATCTGGATAGGTATCTTCGCCGTCGAGCGGCTTCCAATGAACTGCTGCGTAAAGGCCGTAGATAACTCCTGGAACTCCCTGATGGTTCCGGGAGCCAACGAGTTATACCACGCTGTTGCTGGTCCTGTGAGGGTGACCTCAAAGCATTTGCATAGGGTAGCATCAACAGCACCGTGCAACACCATGCTACGTTTGTATTTGGTTAGATGAGCCTGCGGATCAGTTCGGCCGTCATAGGTTTCCAGCCGAGGCACCCGGAAGTCACTTGGCATGGCTGCCTCGACTACTGTTCGGGTGAACGGCGGTTCATCCCTACAAAAAGTTTCAGACAGCCTAACCCAGACTGGTTTCCGAGCTACCTGTTTCTCCACTCTCTCCAATCTTGTCAATATTTTCTTCATAAGGAGCGTGGCACTAGGCTTTTCGTCCTGGTGCTTGTAGGCCTATGGGAAGGGAGATTGCCGGTGCCGAGGGATGGCGACTTTGCATCAGGTGATGAGCTCTTTTAGCGAGGAGTCTTAGGTCGCTCGGACCCCCTTTGTCCCGTAGGTTGTGCCCCGAGGGGTATATTTTTCGTTGAGGACTCATCACGCGGACCCCTACTTCCCGAACTGCGGTGGGTTGATTTAGGGCTTTTCTCCCGAGGGAGTACTGGCGAGGAAGGCCTTTGGGCCTGAGTTGGTGGCGGCCACCTTCGATCTATCTGCTGTGTCACTTCAGCCATAATAGAGTGTTGAAAGTCGCGTAGAAAACTCATAGTTATAACTAGAGGATGTTCTTCCTCAGGTGAAGATGTCCCTGGAAGGGTTTGCTCAATAGCCGGTTGAGCTTCGGGCGCGGACGAAGACTTCAGAAGTCCCTTCTCCTTTGAACACTGAGTCTCAACAACGGCAACCTGAGAGTGGGTTCCCACAGACGGCGCCAAATGATGGCCGACATGATGACCATCAGCATCTTCGTCAGGTGACATTGTGACTCCAGGAGGGACTTCTAGTGAGGGAGAACGTCTGGAACAAAGGTTTCCCAAGGGAATGTGCCTGAAACACTCGGAAGAAGGGGGTTAGGAGGTCCCCGGAGTATTTTTCCGGGGAGGAGCCTCCGACGCCCTAGTCAGTATTTTGAAAGGGAGAAGGAGGAGAGAGTACAAGGAAGCTGAATGATCTTGCCTGTTTGTGTTTTCTAAGGGAGGGGGTTCGGTCCCTGTTAAGTCCCTTTGTCCTGATATTTATAGGAGTGCGCAGCCTGTTCAGATCACGACACGTGTTCGGTCGGATGTGACCTGTACTTCGGGGCATAGGGGACAAGTAGCTGTCTGTAGGCTCCTCAGGCCAAGAACCGAGACAGGTCATGACAAGACATGGACGGCGTCGGCGCGTCAGACCGCCTTTTAAGGCAGCGTGTAGCACGTATGGGCGAAATGTCAGTGGCTCCTTAAATGCTTCTGCCGTACTCCCGATGTCCTTCGGACGAGGTCATCCTTCGGAAATCATGTCCGCACTTCGGGGGTTTCCTCAGTTCAGGAGCTGTTCCTTCGGGGAGATTCTCTCCTGCTTGAAGCAGCTGGTCCTTCTTCCTCGAAGGTGATTCGTCAGGCTCCCCGAAGGTACCGGCGACATACTTGGGATTCCTGATGTACTAGTCAAAGTCATGCGTTCGAAGTGTTCGGCTCCGTCTCTTCCGAAGTTAGCGATAGCACCTCTTTCGGATGACGCCAGGCTTCTCGACCGTCATATTCGTAGGGAATGTATTTTAAGAGAGACGATAGCCCTTCGGCTATCACCTATGTTATGTTTTGGGAGCTAAACAAACGTAGTGGAATATAATTGAAACCCTCCACCACACAAGTTCTCAAACTTGTACCAATATGTAGACTACATATCTCATATTAGTCTCCAAATATGCTAGTCTTTATGTATTATTGTAACACACTCTATAATAATGCTAAATCAGGGACGTTTAAGAATACTATTATTCTATGGTTATAATTATGTTTGATTACGTTTCGTAGAAACAAATAACAAACACAATTATTGGAACGATGCCTCAATAAAATATCATGACTCAGTGTGCAAAATACAATCATCCCTTAATTGGCTTTTGGGCACACCACTAATACCCTAAGTGTCATTTAGGGTTTTGGCTTAGGCCTCCTATGTCTAATGAGCTTTCCATTGTTTCTCTAGCTTAAATGTTCATCATATGATATGACTCGAAGTTGGGTGTCCTGGACACAGAAGGCTCAACCAGATTGTGAGATGGTGTGGGAGGACTCCATGGCAGGGTCAAAGTGTGCCAAAATGAGCACTTAGAGTGCATCTTGTGTTTCTTTAGCCTTTTTTCTTGTGAGAGGTCTTATGCTTATCTTCAATGGGTCCTTGGGTTTCTTCAAAGCCTTTCAGTTTGATGGTCCTCTATCAATATGTTAATCTACTGTCATATATCTTCTTAGGTTTCACATTCAGTGTTTAATTGGTAGTAAATCCCTACTCTATTAGGCTTGACCATTTAAGAAGCTATTCAAGGTAGCCTTCCAACCTACCTTAAAAAAGATTAAAAAAAACTAGCTTAGTTTGCTACCTAAAACATTTCAGCTTAGGTTAAAGAAAGAGGTGAACTAATTTTTAATTCATAGCTTTTTGTTGTTGTAGAATGGGTTTTAAGGATACAATTTCTCTCATATCATTGGATTGTTAATTTAGGTACCAAAGTTGGATGTCCTTGATATAAAAGGTGCCATAAGCCTCTGTTAGTAATCTGTTAGTTAGTTTATGAAATTTAAACCAGGTATTTTGTAAACAAAGGCATTATGTTCATTCTACTCTTATTAGACCACTGTGTGTTTTTAGTTATTTGCTAGAAATGTTATTGTTCATCACAGTATTTTATTAGCTTATTAAATAAAATTGATTATTGTTTAAAAAAAAAGAGAGGGTTCTATTCATGCCATTATCATGGTATGATGATCATACTTAATTAGAATACTACCTGGAAGTTATAATCTATTTGTCATTATTGAGAGAGATTGGAAAACCAAATGTATCAATTATATGTGATACTGAAATCATCAAGAAAGATGCCCTAGACCTTTAGAGATGAACCTACTTGTAAGCAAAGAAAAGGTTAGAGTTCCTTGAGGGTGTGTGCCTAGGGAAAATCTTCCATTGCTTAAGTTAGTGGTGGTTTGTAAGAGGGGAGAAAGCCTGGTTAAAGTTATATTAGGAGTGTCATATGTGTTTGGTCCCCTTTGGTATGAGCGTCTTATAGGTTATAGGATGCCACTTGTCATAGAAAGCCCTGATATAGCGTGATCAACTATGTGATCATGAGGATCCTCCATAACCTATATCTCCTAGCCAATGATTGTCTATTTGCTCCTTAACCTGTGATGTGCACTCTATATGGGTGAATGGCTCTTTGCTTCACGCCCAATTCATGGGATGGATCTAATAAAGTCTTAATCTCAC
Source organism: Aquilaria sinensis (assembly GCA_005392925.1). NCBI lineage: Eukaryota > Viridiplantae > Streptophyta > Magnoliopsida > Malvales > Thymelaeaceae > Aquilaria > Aquilaria sinensis. The sequence goes on from SMDT01001081.1 coordinate 350,287, forward strand.
TTTTCATAGGCGTAACCTCTCTAACGGAGCAGAGCCCACTCGGGTATCAACAAACCCCCTAAAGACTAAATGAAAGGATTTGGTTACATTGTGTTTCGGGTTAATTTGATTAATGACCTTACGTTGGAGGGAAATATCTCTTTCAAAGAATGACTCTTCACCTTTTAGATGACCTCAGTTTTTTTATATATATCTCAAATGCTCTGAATGGAATTCTAATTTGCTATATAACCTTTTACCTTTTGTATTATAGTGCTCTTACACCACTATGTTTTTACATTCGATCCCCAGAATTGATCTTCAAGGACTTTCTAGTATCATTCTTCATCCTTTACTGAGGTATGTAGGGATCCTGGGTCACTTGGTCGATGACAGACATTGTGCTAATGCTAACTATGCTCTTCTTCTGTTTTGTAAATGTCTATGTGCCAAAGGAAGTGCTGCCTATTGATCTTGGGAGGTTTATAGTCTGAGGAGAGTAAAAACCACTAATTGCCTATCCAACCTTTGAAAGGAGCAATTTTTTCCCTCATCCCTAAAGGTCTCAATCCTTAAAGAGGATGAGAGAAGTGATCAACTAGTGGAGGGACAAGTGACCGTATATGCTAAATATGTTCATGTAGGCATCTACACTTTTCTATGCACCCCCTAGTATCCTAGCTGTGTAATAACTTTTGGATCTCTTTATCTCAGTTGTCCCCTGACTGCTATCTACACATAAATGCGTTCATTGTGGCATGCTATTTAATAGGAGCCAGTTACTTTCTAGAGTTCCCATTTTTTATTTATTTGATAACCTTGATGGAGTCATCCCATTATTTATTCAACATCCATTTGAACTCCTTTGGTTGTAACATTTTTTTTCTTTTTTCTTCATCACCCTAAAGAGTTGGAAGGACTAAAAAGAAAAGTTCTTTTTTATACCTACTAAGGATAATTGGCACATTTCCTATAAATGGACTAACAGTTTTATCCATAAGGTAATTGATCCTCCTTCCCTGGAGGCCAAGTTTGAAGCTTCACAATAACCTAAAAGATCGTTATGCATTTCCTAAAGATGGTAAAGGACAAGATGAAATAGAGGCTATTCACCTTCCCTTGATAGTACTTGAATGAGACCATCATGATTGTTTGTGAGATCAGCCAATCGTGCATAGGCAAACCTAACCTAGTTCCTTTGGTGCCTAATATGTGTTAGGAGTGCTTGGATTCTCTAGAATGCTACATATCTAAAATAATAAGTTTTTTGTGTATGCTAAGGTTACCTCTATTAGGAGTCATTATTGTGTAAAACACTTCAATTATTTTTTAGTATATGCTAATGTTGTAAAGTCTGCAGAAGCTATTAGTTAAAGCTTAAACAACTAAAGTTTTATTGTCTTAGCTTGTGTTTTAACTTGTAATTTTAAATAATAGGTGCTAATTTTTCTTATTTTTTTATCTATTATTACATATCCGAGGCAAACACATATGTATGTTCTTGCAGAGTAGGCTAAGTAAATAGTTTCATATCAATTGTTTTAATTTACCCACAAGTAACAACAAGCCAATTATAACTAAGTAGGATCATAGTCCCTAAGAGCCTACAAGTTTAAGTCAATTCAAGGTACTTGGATCCTATTTCACTAAATAACCTGTGCTATCATTATTAGGAATCAATAAGTGCTCCATTTGAAATGTTAATGTTGTTGATAGGGAAGATGATAAGGAAATGTTTATGGACCAAACAGTGTATGGGAATAGTATGAGAGCCAAGATAAAGATAATGGTGATTGAGAACATTATTTGATAGAAAATTTGTTGCTAGCTCCCAAACAAGAAGATCAAACGCAACCTGATAAATTTTATTGGACTTGGTGTACCATTATTGATAGGTTGTTTGATATGATTATTGAAAGTGAGAATTGTGAAAATATCATCAGCAAAGACATGGTACGGTGCTTGTGGTTTGGAATAGAGAAGCATCCAAACCCTTGCACAATCAAATGGATTAAATTGATACATAAGATTTAGGTGACCAAGCGTTGTTAGGTACCTTTTGTCATTTGGTTGTATCGAGATAAGGTTTATTTTGGATATGGATCCCTATCGTTTGTTATTCGGTCGACCATGGTAGTTTGATGTAATAACAACAACTTGATGGATAGGATAACATGTATAAGTTAGAGAATGGAAGAAACTTGTTTGTGCTTTGACCAGAACAGCAAAAAAACTCCTAATCTAAAAATTCTAAAGTAAAGAGGAGGAATTTCCTTACCCTTTCACATCATGAACACAAGCTACTAGCAGCAATAAAGAAGGCCAAGATTTATGCTTTAGTATTTAGATAGGTCCTCCTTATTTAAAAGTCATAGGCCAAAACTGTTCTTGTAGCAATTTAGATGCTATTGTAAAAATCTTAAGATGTGATGCCAGAGAAGTTGTCTAATAGACTTCCACCTATGAGGGACATTCAACATCATATTGATCTTATTCCAGGAGCAAGTACCTAACTTGCCTCATTATTGGATGAGCTAGAAGGTGTGCCAGATTCTACAGGGAAATATGGAAGAATTGTTATAGAAAAGCCATATCTTAGAAAGCAGGAGTCTTTGTGCAGTTCCAGCTTTGTTTACATCTTTGTTGGATAGGAGTTCAAGGATGTGTACCAATAGCCATACTATTAATAAGGTTACCGTTGTTTATAGATTCCCCATACCCCAATTGGATGATATGTTGGATCAGTTGGATCAGTCGGTAGTGTTTTAAAAAATTGATCTTAGGAGCGAGTATTATCAAATTAGAATTTGACCTATGGATGAGCAGAAATTACTTTCAAGACCAAGGATAGGTTGTATGAGCGACTGGTCATGCCATTCGATCTCACCTATGTGCTGAGCACATTTATAAGGGTGATTAATCAGGCATTAAAGCCTTTTTTTTGGAGTTTTTTGTTTTGTATTTTGATGATATCCTAATTTATAATCACTCAGAGAAAAAACACATTTCAAACGTACACCAAGTATTCATAACCTTGCAAGAAAATAAGCTATATATGAATTAGAAGAATTCTAGCTTTATGAGTAGCAAGATATTACTCTTAGGGCTATGTAGTTAGCTTAGACAGTAGGTGGATGAAGCCAAGATTCGGGCCTTTAAATAGTGGCCTACACTGAAAAGAGTTTCAAAAGTTCGTAGTTTCCATGGGTTGGCCATTTTCTACAAGTGGTTTATCTAAAATATTAATAGCATTGCTACCCCCATTATAGAGTATTTGAAGCAGGGAAACTTTCATTGGTGTGAGGAAGTGAAGGTGAGGTTTGCCTTGTTGAAAAAGAAGTTGTATACCATGCTAGTTCTTGTCTTGCTAGATTTTAACGCTACTTTTGAGTTGGAATGTGATGCTAGTGGCACCGGATTTGGTGTTATTCTTTCTTAATAGCGCAGGCCAGCTGCTTACTAAAATGAGAAACTCTCTAATGCGAGGCATAAATAGACCACTTATGACAAGGATTTTTATTTTGTTGTGCATTCTTTGGAGGTATATGAACATTACTTGATTGACAATGAATTTATAATTTATTTTGAACATAATGTTTTGAAGTAACTAAATTGTCAAAAAAGGATCAACAAGTATATGCATGTGCGGTAGTCCTAGATTTTACAGAAATTCCCATTAAGCTTAAGCACAAGGCAAGAGTTCAAAATAAGTTTGTGGATGCCCTAGGTAGGCATGCAAATTTTTTAGTGACATTGAGGCAGTAGATTGTTGGGTTTGATAAATTGAAGGAGGTGTACGCTATTGATGAGGATTTTTCTAGCATTTGGGAAAAGTGCACCAAGCAACAACTAGCAGATGACTTCCACCGCCAAACCAATTTTCCCTTACAAGGTAATCATTTCTATATTCCTAAAAGATGGTTAAGAGAAAATGTGATTCAAGATTTGCATGGTGGGGGCCTAGTCAATTATATAGGGAAAGATAAAGACATTATCAGCTGTTGAGAGGCATTATTACTAGCAACATATTTGTTTAGATATATCTAGATTCATGTAGAGGTGTTACTGATAATATTTTGGAATATTGAGCCAAAATTAAGCAGAAATTGGAGCAAGCAAACTGGAAGTATAAATGGGCTACTAATAAACACTATTGTGAACAGATTTTCAAGGTGGGTGACCAAGTGGTGGTGTTCTAATGAACGGAAAGGCTTTTAGTAGGTACATACAAGCCACAACCATAGAAATATGGTCCATATAACATTCCGAAGAAAATTTAAAATAAGGCTTATGTGATTCATTTGGCAGATAATATCAGAATTTCTAAAACATTTAACGAGGTAAATATTTTCCCTTATATTTCTTTTGATGAGCCTTAGTATTTGGACCTTTTTGACAATTTGAGGTCAAATTTTTGTCAAGTAAAAGGAATAGATGTGGAGCGTCTCATGGATTAATTTCTGGAGCAGGCCAATCAGGCAAAACCAAAGAAGAAGTCACAAAAATTGGCCTTACGTGACACTCAACTTTTGGAGGCTTTAACTTTTGCTATAGTTATTAGAATGACTATTATAGAATGTTGTTTTAAAAGGAATTTTGTACTCTACAGGAATTATGAGGGCTTTCCCTCCTTAAATGCATTTGGTGGACAAAAAACCCAATGTTTTTACAAGTATCTAGCATCTGAAGTTTGTGTCATTTTGGACTCCTAGTTATTTTTGGTTTCATTTATTTTGGGTTAGGGTTTTTTTGTCAACCTATAAATCGGCCCTCTTACATTATTATTCATTAATTCTATCAATAATATTGAGGTATTCCAGTTGCTTTGACAATCTCTATAATTGGATTCTCATTTACTTCTTTAATTAAGAGTGTTGCTTGATCGAATTTCAGTTCTCACTTCATCAAGAAGAGATGAGTCCCCATATTCTGTAGCATTATAAGCCCTAATAATCTTAATTGGGGCTGAAAATTGGTTTTTGATCACTTTGGCAATCTCAATGTAGATTTGAGGTTGTTCAAATCTCTAAGTCAATAAATGGATCCAGGTGAAATGAAAATAATCGTCAACAAACATAGCAAATTTTATGAGCAACCACTGAACAGGTTGTAGGCATGGGACCCTGAATATCTGAGCGAACAACGGCAAAAAGAGTGTCAAAAAGAAAATGACTATTCGGAAAGGATAGAGGAGGCTGTTTAGCTAATTGACAATGCAAACAGCATGACCACGATGAAGACGCCATTGATACAAAGAAGAAACGGATGTTGCAGTAGCCAAAACACATGTTTGTGGAACGTTTAAGAGATGTGAGCTCAAATAATCTTCCAACCTTACTTCCAATTTCCAATAATTTGTCCCGTTTCCATAGGGTGGCTGTCATTCGTTAGCAACATGTCTACAAGGTAGGGAAGAATTTGGCGCTTTAGTAGACATAATCACGTAATTCGAAGTTAGATCAGTGCAACATGCAGAATTAAAAAAACTAAGACAAGTTACTTGGTGTGGCAGACAAAGCATTAAGGGAGGATGAGTTAATTAGAAGATATAACCTGTTTAAGTAGAGTGACAAGAAACATAACCTGTTTAAGCAGAGAAACTGAATAGTGTGTATTTCATATTATTCTGTATACAACTAAGCAAAGTATGCATAACGCTATAAGTTGTACATGGCAAAAAATAAATGTGTAAAGTCAACAATACAATATTTGGTAAACAAATCAACACTGGATTTTTTATACAAACAAGTAATTAAAGAAAAAAGTATGGGGCAATCAGTGGAGATGTTTCCGAGTCTTTGTTCGTGCTAAAATGGGTCAGTTGCATGAAAAACTATTGTGGAGGTAGGGGAGTCTTGTTAGCTGGTGATAGCATTGGTAAAAAAGGTTATCCTTTGGTGTTAGGGAAAAAGGATATTAAAATAACATTTCAGGAAGAAGTTTGGGTTGAGGTGGTTGCTCTTAAGGAGAGATTTCTTAGGTTGTGTGTAGGTTTGTTGTCTACATTCACAAGGCTGAAAATTGCAAGTAGCTTGAGCGGAGATGAACAAGAGTGGCTACGAGAGACAATGCTTAGAGTTCTCAATGAGACAAAGAAGTATAGGTAAACTTCCTTGGCAAGATAATTTTAGAATATTAGAGCAGATCTCAATATCAATTTTCTTCTCCAGCTCCCAAATGATTGGCGAGCCAAGGATATATGGAAAATCTTTTCAAAGGTATGAACTTGTTGTTGTTGGCTTTGTTGACCCGTGGAGGGCAAATAGTGGCTTTTAATTCGGCTTTGTTGGATTCCAGGAGGGTGGTGATATGAAATGGCACGAACATGATCTGAACAAAATATGGATATGGACATAAAAGATGAGGGCAAAAGTGACGCAATTTGACTGAAGAAAGAAGGAGGCTTCAACCTAACGTCAAAAAAGATTTGTGTTTTCAGCAGCAGGGACAAGTACTCAATCTGCTGTAAATGGTGGAAGAAGCTTTCATGATATAGTAGCAGGGGAAGGAGAAAAGGAAGATGAGTCTTCTTGGAGGAACAATGAAGTATGTTTTGCTGGCCTTGAATTTCCATCTGAAAAACAAGAGCAATATTGGTTAAAGAAATGCAAAATTGTTGATGTGAAGGAAATTAAAATTTGAAAAGGCCTTGAAAACATTTTCGACAATGAGTCTTTTGGTCCGTGTCTGATAAAACGTTGGGGGTAAGAAGGCTTTATTGGAACATCACTATCAAGAAGAGTTACATGGTCATGGACTACTGAAACATGCGAAAGAATGGCTTGGCCAATGGTTAGATTGGATACAAAAATGGGAGACTTTTGCTAAAAACTAAAAAAGATCAGCTTGGCTTCAAATTGAAGGAGTGCCACTTGATGCTTGGCGTGAAGGCATATTCGGAAATATAGGTACCATAAGATTATGGTAGGGTTTTAGTCTTGACTTTAGATTTACCTTACATCATGAAAGCTTTAAGAGTTAAATTTGATTAGATGGTTTATCTAATTAGAGTATGTGAAGATTATAATTCTTTCCTAAATTCAAATTCCTACGGGGAAGAGGACCTTTATTCCGAGTTCAATTATTGGTCATCTGATGATGAAGGCAACTGGTACTTTGAAGATGATAGTGAATCGACTGGTCATGATGGTAGAGATAGTGGAGGAATCACAGGTTAAGCATGTTGTGAATCTGATCAGTGAGACAGAGAATGTTAGTGTGATTCTGGGGCATGTTTTTTTGCAGAAGTTGCCATTTGAAAGTGAACCGTTCACCCTTGAAAATGAAACATTCCCCAAGTGGTTCACTGGCTCACTTTTAGGGCGCCATTACCATAGCGGCAAAGTAGAATGTTTCTGGGAATTAAACAATATTAACAAATGAGCATCTCACATGGAGGATAATAAGGAGACACATCAATTTGTGTTCACAATGTGCATGAAAATAAAGTTATTCCTACCTAAATGGACCCTGATGATAGAGAGCAAAAAGACAATATGCATAATCTAGAACGAGAAACGAGCTTAATTTTTAGCTTACAATCACAACTTGAGGTCATCAAAAGAAGGGCAAGCTAATTGAGCAAACAGGTTACTTGGTTCACATGGCCTGGTATGTGAATTCCTTCATTTTATATACTGAAGGAATTTCACTGATCATATGTTGAGAAGTGACAGAAAAGATAAAGGAAAAGGAAGCCCGAAGGAAGACAAAAACAAATAAGGCAAAATCATTAGCTGATCGATCTCTAATAGAGTTATTGAGTTCAGAATTAAACACAATGAAATTCAGGAAAGGCAAGGTTCATCGTGAGGGAGCAACAGGCTTGAAGCAGAGCATAGAGCACTTTCGGTTGAGAAATTTGGGGTAATTTTTCCAGGCAGGTGATGAGTCTCTAGTGGAGCAAATGTTGGCGATTAAGGAACAAAAGGAATAATCTTCTCTAAATTGGGATGGGGTCAGGTAGGTGTTTTGATTTTGCTGAGTGAAGATTCTAAGATGGAATGTGGGAGATGTTTTCAGGGCTTCAAAGAGGAGGATAATTAAGGAGTTAATTGTGAAGGAACTAGTAGAGTTCTTGATGCTTTGGGGAATGATAATGGCGAGATTATAGCATAACTCAGTCAATTCTTTCTGGAAATGAGGCAAATTTGGATGAGAGAAAAGAAAGCTAGAAGTCAATCGAGTGGGTGCACCTGTGTCTGGGGCTTCGACTATTTCTCTGTGGTGGACCATTTTAATAGTCCTGCTTTTCTTGGCATTATTAGGTACTAGTGTAATGAACATGCAGGAAGAGGACTGTACTTTTTATTCCATTGAAGCTGCAACATTTGATGATTTCTCATAGGATTCTAATGTCATTGAACTCCACCGAAGGCTAGAAGGCTAGGAATTTTGTATAGCTTGTGTGGTCCAAAAATAAGTAGAATAAAAAAATTTGTGATTTCAAAAGAGCTTCAGTCATGCCGAAGAAATTTGTTAGTAGTTGGGTTAAAGAAGAATATTTCTGACCATTGTCCAATCCTTCTTGAGCAAGATATGGCCAATTTCGGCCTAATTATATTCAAATTCTTGGATTATAATGATTTAGCTAAGTTTTTGTCGAAGATGAATGTGGCAAAATTCAAGTTGAATGGCATGCTGGATATAGTTTAAACTAGAAATTGAAGGTTTTGAAGTGGAGTTTGAAATGATGGAACTAAGAAATCTTTGGTCATATAGGGATAAAAATTACAAAATTGAAAGAAAATGTAGAAGAATAGGATGCTACAGCAGAAAATAGAGATCTTTCGGATGTTGAAATAGGTGAGAAGTAATGCACTCTTCAAGAGTTATGGAGGTGCCTTGAGATTAAAGAATCAGTGATGACACAGAAACCTAGAGCTAGAAGTGTGTTAGAAAGGGACAAAAATTTCAAGTATTTTCATTCCTTGGCATTCAACAAGCAAAGGAAAAAGTAAATGAAAGGCCTTGCAATTAATGGCCTACAGAGGAAAGAACTAGACATCATAAAATAGAAGATCTGAAAATTTTATAAGCAGTACTTTTCTGATGTCTTTAGTTGGTGGCGACATTTGGAATTTAGAAGCGTAAAAAAGCTTAGTGTGGTTGAAGCCCAAGAAGTTGAAAAACCATTTCATGAGGATGAATTTATCAAACTTGGGTGGAGCAGTGGATGTTTGAAGGCACTAGGATAAGATAAATACAACTTTAATTTTTTTAAGAAGTGTTGTGTGATTATCAAAGAAGAAGTGATTAATTTCGTGTCTGTTTGGCAACAGTATCAGAGTTTAGCGTTAGAAATTAGAGTTAGAGGTTAGCATTAGATGTTAGCTGTTAGTATTAGAGTTAGCTATTAATGTGAAAAAATTTTAGCGTTTTATAAATTAGCTTTAAGTAAAAGCTATTGTGTGACAAATTTACTAAAAGCCCAAATTAAACTTGCTTCAAAAATTCTCCTTTTGCGTGGCTTTGCCTCCTGGTTAAGTAATGTCTACAACATGGCTTTGATGCCTTTCGCATTGCCAAAATTATGTACTTTGAATTGACATTTTTTCTTGCAATATTATGATCATATTTTTTTTTATCATTTAATCTCTCATAAATGCTCAATACATGAAAAGCTAACCAATATTGGCAAAGGCAAATATCTATACCTTAAACTTTCAGAATGAAGAGATTCAAAAGTTGTTTCACCATTATAAATGTGAAGCAGCTTCAAAGCCGCTCAACTTCATATCATAATGAAATAAATGATGCAGATGAAAGATGAGCTCCAACTCCTAAAAATGCCAACTTTATTCCACAACAAAAAATGATCTAAAGATACCAACTAGATCTCAGCAGACTTTTGGTTATTTTCTCCTCAAGCTTTTTCAACTCTGACTCATTGGTGTTTCTTCTATGGTTTTTAGAATTCTCATCATCATCATCATCTGTATCTTCTTCTAAATCATCATCTTCATGTTTGAACTTGTACAAATCAGAATCTTTGCTCCCAGCATGCATTCGTATATAATTATGCAAAGTCATGGCTGAGATCACTATCAAAACTTGCTTGGGAAAAGGATAATTTGTCATAATTCATAACCTAGACCATTTATTTTTCAGAACTCCAAGTCCTCTTTCAATCACACTTCGCAAAGATGAATGAGCTTTGTTGAATATCTCTTCCTTTTTTGATACTGGTCTTCCTTGATGCAAATCAGATAAGTGATACCTCTCCCCTCTATAAGGTCTTAAGTAACCTGGAATTTGAAGGTACTCCGCATCCACTAAATAATATTTACCTGCACAAGTTTGATTAATTAAAAAGAAATGTTATTTATGCCAAGAAAGAAGAGAATTGAATATTTACGTACCAGGTGGAGGGTGAGGAAAATTCCATTGATCTTGACGTAAAGCCTTATAAAACACATTTGCATCAAGAGCTGATCCTTCCCAGCCAGCAATAACAAAAGTAAAACACATATTGAAGTCACATATAGCCATCGCATTTTGTGTTGGCACACATTTCCGTCCAATATACGGTATTTGATCTGCAATTGAGATACAGGCTGAGATATGTGTGCCATTTGTAGCAATGTGATTTTTAGGAGTCGCCACCAATCGGTTTACCTAGGTCGATTGGATACCTGTTATGGTCTGCGAGAGATTCTAAGATCGTGAGTCGGTTACGCTAAAATAATCTTATTAAAGCGCCCGGAAATTGGTACCATGGGGTTCAGTTTTTATCTTTTCCTAACTATTTATTTCTTGATCTAATCTTTGATTGAGAATAATTTTAATGAATTTTATTTAATTTAATTCCAAACCATGAATCTTATCAGATTAACCGGATATGGAATTTTAAATCTTGATACTTGATTTTTTATAATAATTTGATAATAAATTTAATATTTCCGAACCATGGATTCTATCGAATTACACGGATATGGAATTTAATGAAATTTAATTTTTATTTATTATTAAATATTTTAATTAATTATTAATCCATATCATAAATTCTATCGAATTATCCGAATATGGATTTTTTTTAAATCTTGGTACTTAATTTACTGATTGGCCCAAATTTGTCTGTTCTGTCAATTTGGCCCAAATTTGTCTGTTCTGTCAATTTGGCCCAAATTTGTCTGTTGTTGTGAAAATCAAGAGTTTATCAATTTAACCCTTAAAAACCCGCAAGCGAACGGAATCGTCGTGTACTTAGAAGTAAATAAGGGTATCGTCCCAAGAGAGTTTAGTGATTCTATCTAGATTCAAAGATCAAATTGCTCAAGCTCCTTAACTCTAAAAACACAAGAGAAGTGACTCTAAAGAAAGTGAAAAGTACTAAAGAGAGAACTTAGAATAAATGTGACTACCTCTCTAGGATTCCACTCCTACCCGTTGCTACCCAAAAAGTTGGTCCTCAAGAGTGATATTCCATGTGTGGTAGAAAGGATCTCACATCAAGAACCTCTTTCTCAAGATGGGTCCTTGCTCACCCTCAACTAACTTGGACTTTACTCAAGCTCCAACTTTAACTTAGAGTGGTTGAAGAACTAAGCCTCTTTTGACTTTTAGTGTTCACCTGGATTATCTCTAATTAAGTTAATACTATGCCCCTTCCATTTCTCTTTGTCACCCATAAAACCTTTCTCAAGGATTTAATGAACTAGTACATTAGTTATGGTGGCCTACCACAAATCAATCAATAAGCACAATGAAAGGGACAACACAAGAGAACTCATCCATAAACACAAGACAACTTCATTAAGTAACAAGGGAAGGAATGTCACCCTAGAGAGATAAAGTGATCTACTCACAATCCATAGCAAGTGTCATCAACAAACCAATAACAACAATATCCACGAAAATTACACAAATAAAAGAGAGAAGAGAGTAAACCCAAGAAACCCCCTAGAAGATTTAACTCCCAAGATGATCAACCCTGCTTCAAGCTTCCAAAAACGCCTTCAAAATGATCAATAGGTTCCAAGATGGGTCAAGATCAAAATTAGCCAAGAAGCCCCCTATGGACTATTTCTTCTCTTCTATTTATACCCCTTCTTCATTCCAACCCTAAAGGGATAAGAATCCCTTCTTCCAAGCCAGCTCATCAGGTGGAAAGAGTGGGGGACCATCAAAAAAATGCGAGCTTTCGGCAAAACAGAGCAGCACTGGCGACGCGTCGTCAGCGTGGGTCGAGTTCTGGCGACGCGTCGCCAGATGAGCAAAATGTATCCAGAATACTGATAATGTTGGCAACGCGTCGCCAACCTTCGCGACTTCTGGCGACGCGTCGCTAGCCTTCATCTTGCACTTCTCCTGCTTCTCTTGTTCAAATGCCGTCCCACTCGAGCTTGCTTCTAATGCCCTGTCCACAACACTTGTCCAAACCTGTAATGAGCCAAAGAAGCAAGAAAAACCAAGAAAAAGAAGGAAAAGTTATCAGAATTTGACGGTCAAAGTTGTCGAAAAGTCAAAACTTTGACCGTGGATTTGTGCACTTAACAAATTCCCCCAAACTTAAACCTAAGCTAGTTCCTAGCAACCTAACCTACAAAACACACAACACCAAAGAAGCTACAATGGTAACCAAATGTTGCATCTAAACTTCAATGATTGACTAAGTTTGACTTCAAAAGAAGAAATGGTGACTAAGGAAAAATTAATTTTGCTACCTAGAGTGAAGCCCTTAGAGGTATGACCCCCTAGATGATTTAAATTTCCATTAAAGGAGTTGTGCCATCTAACTTGAGGCTTGCACTAAGTTCTTTTCCAAACGCTTGCAAAAGGATTCAGCACCCACTACCTTATTCCCCTACGGTCGGTAGCACCAAACTCAAAGCTCAAATGGTTTACTTTCAAAAGATAGCAACAGGTTAAAGGCTTAAAAAGAAAATGGAGGAACCAAAAGATAACTTTCAGAATAGAGTTAGCGAGGCGATAAAAAATAAAACCAAGTGCTTAAAAGAGACAATCAAGTTGAACAAGCATCAATCCACCATTCACCAACCCTTTACACCTATTAACTAACTATTGTTTCCTCTTCATGTATTTAGCCGTTTAGCAAGTGCATAAACGGGAGCTCCGCCTAAGCCCAAGCTACTAACTTAATACAATCCAAGGTGATTTTATTTACAACCATACTCTTATTTCAAGCACCTTTTCGAGCTGTGATCAACTCTTGCCTTAGGAGAAGACCCCAACCTACTTCGATATTAGGAAACAGCGGAGTAGTATATATTTTTTTCTTTTCTTCTTCTTCTTCTTTTTTTTTTGACACAAGAATATAAATCCCCCAAACTTGCCATTATTTCCCACTTAATTCAACTCAATGCAATTTCTTTTAAGCTCAAGAGTTGACCTTTTTCCACCTCAGGTAACTCAAGGGTATAACCACAAGAAAATGAAAGCTCAAAATAAGGGTGATATGAGGGAATGTAGAGGGATTGGTTATTTGGTGGGAAGGTTCCTCCTATGAGACCACATGCTTCAAGTTCATGCACTATTGTGAGTTTGCTAGGTCCTTAGGCAAGTTTTAGAGCAAAACTCAATACAAGGATCTCAAAAGACACAAGTTCATAGCACAACTCCCAAGTTCATTATAACACATCATCAAGGATTCACCCAAAAGTATCAAAACTAATTTTTCCAAATTCATCAAAGCTTCAAGAGAGTCAAACTAGTAACCACATCCATCCATATGAAAAAATGGTCCCCATTGGGTCCTAAAGACACCAAAAACAATAAAGGACTACAAAAAAAAACTTTCAACCTATATGCTTCTATATGCAACCTATCAAACTTCAATAAAGGAAGAAAGGAAAACAGGAAAACAAAATATGCAAGAAACATGCACCCTAAATGAAACAACCACAATTCTTTAAAACTTAGAAAAAAACAACTAAGTCTAAAACAAAGACACGAACACAAACAGAGAGACCAAGTATGATAGTCAAACAACCACTCCCCGAACTTAAAACGAGCATTGTCCTCAATGGAAAGTGAGTGTCAAAGAATCATACCTGGGGGCGTGTGTTCCCGCCCCTACTAATCCTCTCCCATGTCATCGTGGCCAGAAGACCCACCGGCAGGAGGAAAAAAAGAAGGACCTTCAAACGGGTCATGGGGAGGTCCAAAATGTGGGTAAAAGGGAGGTGGGTGGCTTGAGGGGTGGGGCGTGTACCACTGGTATGCGGAGGCGTGGAAGTGAGGTGGAATGGGTGGGAAGGGAGGGTATTCTAGCGGGAGGTCCCGCTGCTGCTGTTGGTGTTAGTGGCCCCAACGGACTTGCCCGATAAGAGATTCCTGGTTGCCAGAAATAAGTGAGATGCCCTCGCGAATCTCCTTGGCAAAAGAAGTAAAAGAGCCACCAACTAATTCGAACCAAGCTGCTGACTCTTCATGTTGCTTACGCATCATCAAATACATCTTGTTGAGTGCTACAGCCAAAGAGGCCGGAGTCGCGGTAGCTGGATCAACTAACTAATCAGAAGCCCCCCCAAAGTCCTCGGGCTCCTGAAACTGTTCTTGCTCTTCTTCTCTTTCTTCTACTTGCTCTTTTGCGGCATCCTCTTCCTCTTCCTCCGATGATACCTCCTGGATGCCTTCCGAAGCACCACTAAGTTTGTCCACTGAGATCGGCTTAATGACCAAAGTCATCTTTGAGGGATCTTCCATGACAACACCGGCCCTCAACATTAAGGTAGTGACCAGCTAAGGGAAAGGCAGGTTCCCCCGTTTCGACTTGGCGGCACAGAGAAGATGCTTCAGGATGAAGTGGCCGACATCGATTCGAAAGTCACAAGCTAAGCAATACAAGATCTCCAAGCAATCCGAGGTGACTTCTTGAACATGAGTAGTCGGGACTAGGCGGGAGGAGATGAAGTAGTTCCATGCCTTCATTTCTGGGGGGAGAGCTGAAGAGCTGAAATAGAGCTTCCTATAAGACTGATCTCAGCTTAGTGTCCAATGGACCGGGAGACCGCATACTACTTGAGCCTGCTGCTCAAGGGAAGCCTTTTTGAATTGTCCTCCAATCAATGGGTTGATGTTGAATAGCTCATTAATAATTGTATCCCCATAATGCACAGCATGTTTGTGCACAAAGCAAGCCTTGGCTCGGCTATTCAGGTGGTAAGCTCCCATCAAGTTGGCGTAGAATTCCATTATGAGGATATTGGACACTTCCGCTTGAGAATATGCCACCCATTGCTGCCATCCTAGCCTCTCCACGATTCTTAGTATCCCCTCGTTCACCTTTTTCGAGAAGTTGAAACCTCTTTCCGGTGTGAGCTTGTGATTCACGAACCCCTCAAAGTAATTGCTTACCTGAGAAGACACAAAGCGAATTTTATCATAGGGAGGCTCTTGCGGCTCTTCTTGACGAATCCTCTTTCCCCTCCTCTTTTCTTTCAAAGAGTGAACGGGCACTGACTTGCGAGGCATGTTTCCTACAAAATCACAAGATACACTTCAACTTCCTTTACATGAAGAATGAAAGAACCAAGGATTAACCTTCACCACCACATTCCCCAATTTCAAGTTGACAATCCATAGTTGAAAAGCTCATGCATAAGAGAACAATCCATTATCTTACTTCACGTCCATCCTAGGTGTTCTAAGATATTGCACCAACCATTATAAGACCATGCATATTGGTATTGGACTGCAAAACAATACACACTTTCTTATTAAACAAAACATTCAAGCAAAATCGATGTTAAGGATCCTAGTTGTGTGCTCATGAACAAGGTAGCAAGGAAAATCCCATCAAGGTCCCTACCAATATGTGGCTCTTGGGACAAATGGAAAACAAGCTTCCTAGTGCAAAGTAATCATTCAATCTTGAACTAAACAACACCTAGATGCATCAAATACAAAGAATTGTGGAAAACCTGCACCTCACGAAGCCACATTGTTGTGCAAAATAACTATGGAGGCAGTCAAATTACACTTTTCCGGAAATCCTCCAACTCAAAAATCAATCAATCCAGAGCAAATTGATAGCAATGCAAGTTTGACCCACTCCTATTTCAGGTACATCTCAAGTTTAAAATCACTCAAACAACAAGAACATGCATAAACAAGAAATTGCCATGAAAATTCGCAGCCCTTGTGATGAGAGAAATTCTAACCTTGGTTTCGAATCCAAATTTATAATCCAATGCACAAAACCCTTCCCATACATACATGTATCCATATCAAATCAAATTTAAGCATGAAATCCATGAGAATCGAGCAAAACAAGTAATTGCCGGAACTTTAACAAACAAGCACCATTCACTCCAAATCTCATCTAAAAAACGCAGAAGGGAGGGAGAATATGAGAGACACTTACTTGATGAGAGGCTTGATGAGATGAATCGATACCAAAAAATAAAACCGTGATGCTTACGGAAGGGTAGGGTTTGAAAGTTGAGAGGTTTCTTTGGTGGAAGAGCAAGGTAAAAGTGAGAAAAGTGAAAGCAAGGCGAGGTTAAAATAGCAGTTGTAAACTTGGTGACGCGTCGCCAATTCTGGACGCATTCTAGCGACGCGTTGCCAGAGTTATGAGTAAGTTGTGTACATTTGCAAATATTGGTGACGAGTCGCCAGCGTCTCAAAACCACCCTCCTATTTTTAAAACATTTGCAAAATAACCCCTAATCTTTTTATCCTAACTCTTATACCCTTTGAAAATTCAATACATGGTACCTCCTTAACTTGAGAAAATGTGGTTCATTCCCCTCACCTTCATTCTGATGGGTCTCCCATTCCTACAAGCACACAAGACAATACCAAATGAGCGGAAAATCACAAAGCACTACACAAACTAACTAATGAAAAAGAGAAGAAGAAATAATTGGCATCGGGTTGCCTTCTAACAAGTGCTTGATTTTACGCCTCTAGCTTGGCGCCTTTAAGCTTTTTCAATGGTCGGGTTCGGCCAAGACGGTTTGACTAATGTGTCTAAGTTCATCACCATAGTAAGGTTTGATTCGTTGACCGTTGACTTGAAAGATGCATCCATCTTGTCCTTTTAGCTCCACCGCTCCATATGGTTGCACCCTAATCACCTCAAAAGGTCCAGACCATTTGACCTTTAACTTTCCCGGAAAGAGCCTCAACCTTGAGTTGAAGAGTAGCACTTTTTGACCCGGTTGAAACTCTTTCTTCACAAGAATCTTATCCTGCCACAACTTCGTTCGCTGCTTGTACATCCTCGCATTCTCATAAGCATCCATGCGAATTTCCTCCAACTTGTCTAATTGAATAGCTCTTTTCTCTTGGGCCCTTTTCAATTCAAAATTGAGCTTCTTAACCGCCCAATACGACTTGTGCTCCAACTCCACCGACAAATGGCAAGCTTTCCCGTACACAAGTCGATATGGTGACATTCCAATAGGTGTCTTGAAAGCCGTCCTATATGCCCAAAGTGCATCACTCAACTTTTGAGACCAATCTTTTCGGTTGATGCCTACCGTCTTCTCCAATATCTTCTTGATCTCCCGGTTCGAAATTTCGGCTTGCCCGTTCGTTTGTGGATGATAGGGAAGTGACACCTTATGCCGTACACCATACTTTAATAGAACTTAAGTCAACATCTTGTTATTGAAATGTGACCCCTCGTCGGAGATGATAGCTCTAAGTGTACCAAACCTTGCAAAAAATATTCCTTTGAAGGAACTTAACAACCACATTAGCATCACAAGAGGGGGTGGAAATAGCTTCCACCCACTTAGAACATAATCAACCGCAAGCAA
Source organism: Aquilaria sinensis (assembly GCA_005392925.1). NCBI lineage: Eukaryota > Viridiplantae > Streptophyta > Magnoliopsida > Malvales > Thymelaeaceae > Aquilaria > Aquilaria sinensis. The sequence continues at coordinate 367,998 of SMDT01001081.1, forward strand.
AATATAGTGATTGCCACAAGAAGGAGGAAAAGGACCCATAAAATCTATTCCCCACAAATCAAACACTTCTACCTCAAGAATGTTTTGTAATGGCATTTCATCCCTCCTAGAAATGTTTCCTAACCTTTGGCATCTATCACATGTTTTCACAAAAGTATATGCATCTTTAAACATAGTTGGCCAATAATAACCGGTTTGCAATACCTTACTTGCCGTCTTGGAGGCTCCAAAGTGTCCGCCACATGGTGAGGAGTGACAATGGTGGAGAACATCCTTCACTTCCTCATTTGAGATGCATCTTCTTATGATTTGATCGGCACACCGGCGAAAAAGGAAAGGATCATCCCAAAGATAATGCTTGACATTGGCTTGAAATTTCTTCTTTTCTTGGTAAGACAAGTTTGGTGGCAAGACTCCACAAGCTAGGTAATTCACATAGTCCGCATACCATGGTATCTTGCCCTCCACCTTGAACAAGCTTTCATCCAGGAAGTGCTCTTGAATTGGTTGCTCCAATGACTTTTCTTGGCCCCCCAATCCAGATAAGTGATCGGCCACAAGGTTTTCACATCCCTTCTTGTCTTTGACCTCTAAGTCAAATTCTTGAAGCAAGAGAATCCATCTTATGAGTCTTGGCTTGGCATCCTTCTTGGTGAACAAATATCTAATTGCCGCATGATCGGTGTGCACCACAACCTTAGAACCCACAATATAGGATCTAAACTTATCCACTGCATATACTACAGCCAAAAGCTCCTTTTCCGTTGTGGTATAATTTTGTTGAGCTCCATCTAAAGTTTTGCTAGCATAGTAAATCACTCGGAAAAGCTTGTCCTTCTTTTGCCCCAACACTGCCCCCACGGCGAAATCACTAACATCACACATAATTTCAAATGGATCCTCCCAATTGGGTGGAATCACCACCGGTGCACTCACCAATTTCTCCTTCAAATTCTCAAATGATTCCAAACACTTTTCATCAAAGTAGAACGGCACATCAAATTGCATAATGGCTTAGCAATCTTGGAAAAATCTTTAATAAATCTCCGGTAAAAACCGGCATGCCCTAGAAAACTTCTCACTCCTTTTACATTAGAGGGTGGTGGCAATTTTTCAATAGCTACAATCTTAGCTCTATCCACTTCCATGCCTTCACAAGAAATTTTATGCCCAAGTACTTTTCCCGATTTAACCATGAATTGACATTTTTCCCAATTCAAGGCTAAATTGGTTTTTTGACATCTCTTCAAGACAAGGGCTAAATTATCCAAACATGCATCAAAGGAGTCTCCAAAAATAGAAAAATCATCCATAAATACCTCCATGCACTTCTCCACCATATCGGAAAAAGTGGCCATCATGCATCGTTGGAAAGTTGCCGGAGCGTTGCAAAGTCCAAATGGCATTCGTCGAAAGGCATATGTGCCCCAAGGACTAGTGAAAGTAGTCTTCTCTTGATCTTTCGGTGCTATAGCAATTTGATTGTACCCCAAATAACCATCCAAGAAGCAGTAAAACTCATGTCCCGCCAACCTATCCAAAATTTGATCAATAAAAGGGAGGGGAAAATGGTCCTTCCGGGTAGCCTTGTTGAGCTTCCGGTAATCAAAGCACACTCTCCATTTGGTAACCAACCTAGTAGAAATCCATTCATTGTTATTTTTTCCCACCACGGTTGTACCGCCCTTCTTAGGCACCACTTGCACCGGGCTCACCCATGGAGAATCCGAAATTGGATAAATAATGCCGGCGTTGAGCAATTTCACAATCTCCTCTTTGACTACTTCCTTCATCCTTGGATTTAGCCTTCTTTGAGCTTCAATGGAGGGTTTAAAGTCATCTTCCATGAGAATTTTATGCATGCAAATTTTCGGGCTAATTCCCTTGATGTCGGAAATAAACCAAGATATTGCCCTTCTATGATCCCTCAAAACACGAATAAACTTTTCTTCCTCCAAAGGGGTCAAAGTAGACGAAATAATCACCAGGAGAGAATCCTCCTTGCCAAGATACACATACTTAAGATCTTTTGGTAATGGCTTCAACTCCAACTTGAGCTCTTCCTTGAAATCACAAGACAAAAGTTGTTCTACCCTTTCTCTTGGAGGTAGCACCCTCCCATAAGAATCAAGAGTTGTTAAAATGCTCAACACATCATGATCTTCCTCACTACACGTATTTTCAAACACTAGTGCTCTTCCAATAGGATCCTCTATAAATAACACATCTCTTTTCTCTTTAATGCAAGAATCAATCACATCAATCATGTAACACTTGGGCACCTCATCATCAATAGATTTCATGGCTTGAGCAAGATTAAAAGTAATTTCTTCATTATTAGCTCTCAAGGTGAGATTACCTTTTTCCACATCAATGATGGCCTTCTCGGTAGCAAGGAATGGTCTCCCAAGTATAATCGGCATGTTCCAGTCTTCCTCCATGTCCAACGCTACAAAGTCTACCGAAAATATAAAATTGCCAACTTTGACCAAGACATCCTCCAAAACACCTTTTGGGAATGTAAATGACCGATCCGCCAATTGGAGGCAAATAGATGAAGGTTTCACCTCTCCAAGGCCAAGACTCCTACAAATGGACAAGGGCATCAAATTAATACTAGCCCCAAGATCGCACAAAGCCTTGTCACAATAGAAAGACCCAATATCAAGGGGTATCGTAAAACTCCCCGGATCCTTGAGTTTTTTAGGCATCTTCCTTTGAATGATGGCGCTTGCTTCCTCTTTCATTAAAATAAGTTCGTTGTCAAGGAACTTTCTTTTCTTGGTAATCAACTCTTTGAGGAACTTGGCATAAGAGGGCATTTGATTTAATGCTTCCAAGAAAGGGATATTAATTTCCAATTTCTTGAAGATTTCAAGAAACCTTATAAAGTGAGTGTCCTCCTTCTTGGGCTTGAACCTTTGGGGGTACGGAAGGGTAAACGTGTGCTTGGGTGCTTCCTCCTTGGTAGATGCATTTTTAGCTTTAACTTTTGAGCTATCTTCCTCACTTGAAGGGGGTGGCACTTGAACATCCTCAATTTTTTTCAATGGGGTGGGCTCTTGGAGAGGATATTCTTCTTGAATGAGTGGCTCCTTAACTTGCGTTACCACATTCTTCCTACTTCTAAGAGTAATAGCTTGGCAAGACTCCCTTGGGTTGCATCCGTATCACTAGGTATGAACTTGCCTTTTTGAAGTTGCCTCATAGAAGTTGTTAGTTGGCCCATTTGAGTTTCCAAATCCTTGATGGATGCTTGAGTATTAGCTTGCATAGTCTTCATTTCATCCTCCATTGCCCCAATCTTCTTGTTTTGGCCACTTGCCATCCCCCTCACTTCTTACATGAATTCGCCCATCATGCCCTTCATAAAATGTTTCAAAGATGCTTCCGCTTTGTTAGAATTCTCACCTAATGGTTGCATAGCGCCTTTGGGGTTAGAGTAGTTGAATCCTTCATGTTGACGGTTCCTTGGGAAGAAATTCCCTCCTCCTTGCTTGGGTGGGTAAGGATTCCGGTAACCCACAAAATTTACATCTTCCACATCATCTACATCCTCACTAGCCATGGCTTGTTGCAATTTCCCCATTTCTTGATTTTTTGACAACTTGGCTACCATGCTAGTGAGTGCCGAAAGTTGAGCTTTGAGGGAGGTATCTTTGTTCACCTCATACAATCCACTCCCCTTCCTTGGGATCCTTTTTCCGCTAAGCTCAAGACTTTTAGCCATGTTGTTCAATAGCTCAAAACATTCCTCCACATCTTTCAACAACAAAAAACCACCGCCGGTGGCATCCACTTGCAATTGAGTGTTCAAACTCAACCCATTGTAGAAAACATGAAGTTGGTGAGCTTGATCAATATCTTGAGTGGGTACCCTCTTCACAATCCTCTTGAAACGCACCCATGCCTCCGCAAGTGACTCCCATTCGTTTTGCCTAAATGCCAACAATTCATTCTTAAGCTCAAATGCTTTTTGAGATGGAAAGAACCTCCGAATAAATGCATCATATAACTCTTGCCAAGTATGAACCGAAGTAGGCTCCAAATTCTCAAACCATTCCGATGCTTCATCCACAAGAGAAAATGGGAAAAGCCTCATCCTTTTCGCATCTTCACTTACACCATCCAAATCAAAAGTATCACATAAGCGAACAAACCTCTTGATATGGTTGTTTGGATCTTCATCAAGAGTCCCTCCAAATGGATGTGCTTCCACCAATTGGAGAACATGGCTAGGAATCACAAAAGCTCGCCCTCGAAGCGGCACCGGTCTTATCATATTATCATGGTCTTCCACCCATTGAGGTCGAAAATAATCAAGTACCGACCTTCCTCTTCTTCTAGCACCATTTCCATTGTCCATTACCTCTTCAACTCCATTGTGACCCATGGCATTGACATTTCTTTCTCGTCCAAGGTTCCTCAAATCATCTTCTTAGTTCCCTTCCATGTTGACGGAATCGAAGGTACTAGTATCTCCTTCTTCAACCACCTTGCTTCTTAGCCGAAGTTCTCGCAAGCTTCTCTCAATTTCTAGATCAAGTGGTAACACATGAGAACAACAGCTCCGGGTCATGCACTAGATGTACCTACAAATTGACAAGAAGGGAACACACTAACTATAAGAACTAAAATCAAATAGGCAAGAGTAACCAATTTTCACTAATCAAGAAGAAAATCAAATCAAAACTCCCCGGCAACGGCGCCAAAAACTTTGTTGTGAAAATCAAGAGTTTATCAATTTAACCCTTAAAAACCCGCAAGCGAACGGAATCGTCTTGTACTTAAAAGTAAATAAGGGTATCGTCCTAAGAGAGTTTAGTGATTCTATATAGATTCAAAGATCAAATTGCTCAAGCTACTTAACTCTAAAAACACAAGAGAAGTGACTCTAAAGAAAGTGAAAGGTACTAAAGAGAGAACTTAGAATAAATGTGACTACCTCTCTAGGATTCCACTCTTACCCATTGCTACCCAAGAAGTTGGTCCTCAAGAGTAATATTCCGTGTGTGGTAGAAAGGATCTCACATCAAGAACCTCTTTCTCAAGATGGGTCCTTGCTCACCCTCAACTAACTTGGGCTTTACGCAAGCTCCAACTTTAACTTAGAGTGGTTGAAGAACTAAGCCTCTTTCGACTCTTAGTGTTCACCTGGATTATCTCTAATTTAAGTTAACACTATGCCCCTTCCATTTCTCTTTGTCACCCATAAAACCTTTCTTAAGGATTTAATGAACTAGTACATTAGTTATGGTGGCCTACCATAAATCAATCAATAAGCACAATGAAAGGGACAACACAAGAGAACTCATCCATAAACACAAGACAACTTCATTAAGTAACAAAGGAAGGAATGTCACCCTAGAGAGATAAAGTGATCTACTCACAATCCATAGCAAGTGTCATCAACAAACCAATAACAACAATATCCACGAAAATTACACAAATAAAAGAGAGAAGAGAGTAAACCCAAGAAACCCCCTAGAAGATTTAACTCCCAAGATTATCAACCCTACTTCAAGCTTCCAAAAATGCCTCCAAAATGATCAACAGGTTCCAAGATGGGTCAAGATCAAAATCAGCCAAGAAGCCCCCTATGGACTCTTTCTTCTCTTTTATTTATACCCCCTCTTCATTCCAACCCTAAAGGGATAAGAATCCCTTCTTCCAAGCCAGCTCATCAGGTGGAAAGAATGGGGGACCATAAAAAAAATGCGAACTTTCGGCAAAACAGAGCAGCGCTGGCGATGCGTCGCCAGCGTGGGTCGAGTTCTGGTGATGCGTCGCCAGATGACCAAAATGTATCCAGAATATTGACAACGTTGGCGACGCATTGCCAACCTTCGCGACTTCTGGCGACGCGTTGCCAACCTTCGCGACTTCTGGCGACGCGTCGCCAGCCTTCATCTTGCACTTCTCCTGCTTCTCTTGTTCAAATGCCGTCCCACTCAAGCTTGCTTCTAGTGCCCTGTCCACAACACTTGTCCAAACCTGTAATGAGCCAAAGAACCAAGAAAAACTAAGACAAAGAAGGAAAAGTTATTAGAATTTGACAGTCAAAGTTGTCAAAAAGTCAATACTTTGACCGTGGATTTGTGCACTTAACATCTGTTTGGCCCAAAATTATGCAAAAAATTACCAAATTTCCCTGAAATTTCCAGATTTCATCATATTCTTCCCAAACTTCTCAGTTTTTTCAGATTTACCCCAAGCTTCTTATTTTGTCAACTTTTTTTAAAATTTTCTTTTTTTATATTTTATACACACACACACACACACAGATATATAATATATATATATATTAACTAACCCTATAAAACAAAATGCCCCCTAAACTAATTTTTATTATTAATAATATTTTTTTTAAAAAAATTAATTTTTGTTAATTTTTAACTAAATTTTTTTTTAATTTTAACCGGACGAAATTGGGTGTCAACAGCTGCCCCCCTTTGCATGCCTCATGGGACATGATGCAATGAAAGCCGTTACCAAATTTTGTCCGACCTTAGCTAGGCATTGAGAACCTTCTCGCCGCCTAAACCCTGAGGAGAAAAACCTTTTTCTCCTCCTTTTTGAGGTTAAGGAACTTTCCTTATTACCTCTACGATAGGAACTCTCCTATCGTCTAAGAAAAATTAATGGAGTTTGAGGTTAAGGAGCATTCCTTAGTACCTCTACGACAGGAACTCTCCTATCGTCTAAGAAAAATTGATTGAGTTTGAGGTTAAGGAGCATTCCTTAGTAACTCTACGACAGGAACTCTCTTATCGTCTAAGAAAAATTGATGGAGTTTGAGGTTAAGGAGCATTCCTTAGTACCTCTATGACAGGAACTCTCCTATCGTCTAAGAAAAATTGATTGAGTTTGAGGTTAAGGAGCATTTCTTAGTACCTCTACGATAGAAACTCCCCTATCGTCCAAGAAAAATTGATTGAGTTTGAGGTTAAGGAGGATTCCTTAGTACCTCTACGATAGGAACTCTCCTATCATCCAAGAAAAATTGATTGAGTTTGAGGTTAAGGAGCATTCCTTAGTACCTCTACAACAGGAACTCTCCTATTGTCCAAGAAAAATTGATTGAGTTTGAGGTTAATGAGCATTCTTTAGTACCTCTACGACAGGAACTCTCCTATCGTCCAAGAAAAATTGATTGAGTTTGAGGTTGAGGAGCAATCCTTAGTACCTCTACGACAGGAACTCTCTTATCGTCCAAGAAAAATTGATTGAGTTTGAGGTTAATGAGCAATCCTTAGTACCTCTACGATAGGAACTCTCCTATCGTCCAAGAAAAATTGATTGAGTTTGAGGTTAAGCAGCAATCCTTAGTACCTCAACGACAGGAACTCTCCTATCGTCCAAGAAAAATTGATTGAGTTTGAGGTTAATGAGCAATCCTTAGTACCTCTACAATAGGAACTCTCCTATCGTCCAAGAAAAATTGATTGAGTTTGAGGTTAAGGAGCATTCCTTAGTATCTCTACGACAGGAACTTTCCTATCGTCCAAGAAAAATAGACAATGGAGAAAAAACTCTTTTCTCCTTTTTGAGGTTAAGGAGCTTAGTACCTCAAGCAAAATTTGTACGAAGGCAATTGAAGTTGGAATAATTTCTTCGGAAGTGTAAATTTTCATAATAGGCGAGTGCAAAAATTTAAACTTCCATGAAATGAGTAAATCTTGATGATGAGAAATTCCATAAAATGGCAATAAAACTGACAAATTATGTAAGGGAACGGATGTTTGGAATCAATATCCAGGTTTCATCTAATATTTTCTTCAGAAAATATAGATTCCCTTGTAGGATATGTCATCCAAATAAGGTTGAAGCTTAGCTACCCCAAAATGTCATGACTAGTAGACCTAATAGGATGCGTTTCAAGAGCAAAAAAATTACTCCTTACTCAGCCATTCCAAACTAAAGGCTTTGTCCTATGATTTTAATATCAGCATGAGCAAAACTATCCTAAAAGGTGAAGAAGAAAGAAGAAATTCTCTGAAAAAAAAAAAAAAGAAAAACTAAAACACGAAAAAAAATGCTAATAATAAAACTAAAGGACAAGAATAACAGATCAGATCGCTTTTTCTTCCACAATGCTTCAACAGGCCAGGTAAAGGACAATTATGGGATGGAACTGGTCGAGAAAGACTGTCGCGTCCAGTCTGTTTGAATCATTGCTAGATCTGGTTCAGGAACAAAAGCTTGCATTTTATGTAGCAATTCTTCAGCAGTTGTTGCAGATATTTGGATTCGTCGTGCAAACTTTGATATAAAATTCTTCTGCACAGCGTAATCCACAAAAGATATCAGACTTGTAAAGAAATTGTAAACATTTAACAGCCCAATGGGTTTCTTGTGCAAATTAAGTTGGGCCATGGAAGTAATTTGGAAGATTTCTCCCAATGTGCCAAAACCTCCTGGTAGAGCGATAAAAGCATCAGCATTAAAAGCATTTGTAATAAACACTCTTGCAAATTTTTAACCACTAATTCTTCTCCAATCGTGCCCCTAAAAACAAATTTCAAAGGTCCAGGGATAATGCCCAAAACTTGGCTTTCTTCCTAGAGATGCTGCTGATGCTACACCTCTCATTAATCCGACACTACCGCCTCCATAAACTAAATGTATTTTTCGCTCAACTAATACTCTACCCAAATGGTTGGCTACATTTAAATACTCTTCATCTTTTCCAGGAAAAGCCCCAGAAAATACACAAATACTTCAGGATTTACGAGTTGAGGTTTTCTCCATTCCTATCCTTAACCTTGTGAGAAATGAAAAGAAGAGGATGTATTTATAGAGGTGAAAAGATAATGCAATAATTACATTTACAAGAGTAGGTACATTATTGTCGGAAGAGAAGGAAAATTTTCAAAAGTGACAGCTAGCATATACAGTAGTCATGACTGTGGCTCACGTCAATTACATTTACAGGAGTAGGTACATTATTGTTAGAGGAGAAGGAAAATTTCCAAAATGAAAGCTAGCATATACAGTAGTCGTGACTTTGGTTCACGTCTTCCACTGGTTTTACATTCAGTAACGGCTTCAATGCCTTCCATGAGTTGGGGATTTGCTTCCCATCCAGTTTTTTTACAAACTGGCAAACAGGGTCATTTAAAGTCAGATTCCCAAGACTGTAACGATCTCGTTCTTTATGGAAAGCCATCCATAAACCGATAATTTCATGTTGTACTATTCCACAAGAATGCGTTTCAAGAGTCAATCGGATATCATCCAAAGATTCCTTACGCAGACCATTCTTAATGAATTTTCTTTTATCTTCACGATTCCTGGTAATCATCCCAAAAGAATGACATTTAGTATTACAATTCCATCATCCACATTTATGACAAACGCTTAGCCTCTTTGCTCTTTGCTTTTTGGCATAAGCACTTTTACCTAAGCCGGGCATACGGGGCATAAAGGCATCTGAAACTTCACCAGCCGAACAGAACTTAGCTTCAATTAACCACTGCAAATTATCAGGAATGTTTTTGTGTATAATTTGGAAGATTTCTCCCAATGTGCCAAAACCTCCTGGTATAGCGATAAAAGCATCAGCATTAAAAGCATTTGTAATAAACACTCTTGCAAATTTTTAACCACTAATTCTTCTCCAATCGTGCCCCTAAAAACAAATTTCAAAGGTCCAGGGATAATGCCCAAAACTTGGCTTTCTTCCTAGAGATGCTGCTGATGCTACACCTCTCATTAATCCGACACTACCTCCTCCATAAACTAAATGTATTTTTCGCTCAACTAATACTCTACCCAAATGGTTGGCTACATTTAAATACTCTTCATCTTTTCCAGGAAAAGCCCCAGAAAATACACAAATACTTCAGGATTTACAAGTTGAGGTTTTCTCCATTCCTATCCTTAACCTTGTGAGAAATGAAAAGAAGAGGATGTATTTATAGAGGTGAAAAGATAATGCAATAATTACATTTACAAGAGTAGGTACATTATTGTCAGAAGAGAAGGAAAATTTTCAAAAGTGGCAGCTAGCATATACAGTAGTCATGACTGCGGCTCACGTCAATTACATTTACAGGAGTAGGTACATTATTGTCAGAAGAGAAGGAAAATTTTCAAAAATGACAGCTAGCATGTACAGTAGTCGTGACTGTGGTTCACATCTTCCACTGGTTTTACGTCCAGTAACGGCTTCAACGCCTTCTATGAGTCGGGGATTTGCTTCCCATCCAGTTTTCTTACAAACTGGCAAACAGGGTCATTTAAAGTCAGATTCCCAAGACTGTAACGATCTCGTTCTTTATGGAAAGTCATCCATAAACCGATAATTTCACGTTGCACTATTCCACAAGAATGCGTTTCAAGAGTCAATCGGATATCATCCAAAGATTCCTTACGCAGGCCATTCTTAATGAATTTTCTTTTATCTTCACGATTTCTGGTGATCATTCCTAAAGAACGACATTTAGTATCACAATTCCATCGTCCACATTTATGACAGACGCCTAGCCTCTTTGCTCTTCGCTTTTTGGCATAAGCGCTTTTACCTAAGTCGGGCATACGAGGCATAAATGCATCTGAAACTTCACCAGCCGAACAGAACCTTAGCTTCAATTAACCACTGCAAATTATCAGGAATGTTTTTGTGTATAATTTGGAAGATTTCTCCCAATGTGCCAAAACCTCCTGGTAGAGCGATAAAAGCATCATCATTAAAAAGCATTTGTAACAAACGCTCTTGCAAATTTTTAACCACTAATTCTTCTCCAATCGTGCCCCTAGAAACAAATTTCAAAGGTCCAGGGATAATGCCCAAAACTTACTTTCCTCCTAGAGATGCTGCTGATGCTACACCTCTCATTAATCCGACACTACCTCCTCCATAAACTAAATGTATTTTTCGCTCAACTAATACTCTACCCAAATGGTTGGCTGCCTTTAAGAACTCTTCATCTTTTCCAGGAAAAGCCCCAGAAAATACACAAATACTTTGGGATTTACGAGTTGAGGTTTTCTCCATTCCTATCCTTAACCTTGTGAGAAATGAAAAGAAGATGATGTATTTATAGAGGTGAAAAGATAATGCAATAATTACATTTACAAGAGTAGGTACATTATTGTCAGAAGAGAAGGAAAATTTTCAAAGGTGACAGCTAGCATGTACAGTTGTTGTGACTGCGGCTCACGTCAATTACATTTACAGGAGTAGGTACATTATTGTCAGAGGAAAAGGAAAATTTTCAAAAATGACAGCTATCATGTACAGTACTTGTGACTGTGGTTCACGTCTTCCACTGGTTTTACGTCCAGTAATGGCTTCAACGCCTTCTATGAGTCGGGGATTTGCTTCCCATCCAGTTTTCTTACAAATTGGCAAACAGGGTTATTTAAAGTCAGATTCCCAAGACTGTAATGATCTCGTTCTTTATGGAAAGCCATCCATAAACCGATAATTTCACGTTGCACTATTCCACAAGAATGCGTTTCAAGAGTCAATCGGATATCATCCAAAGATTCCTTACGCAGGCCATTCTTAATGAATTTTCTTTTATCTTCACGATTTCTGGAGATCATCCCTAAAGAACGACATTTAGTATCACAATTCCATCGTCCACATTTATGACAGACGCCTAGCCTCTTTGCTCTTCGCTTTTTGGCATAAGCGCTTTTACCTAAGCCGGGCATACGGGGCATAAATGCATCTGAAACTTCACCAGCCGAACAGAACCTTAGCTTCAATTAACCACTGCAAATTATCAGGAATGTTTTTGTGTATAATTTGGAAGATTTCTCCCAATGTGCCAAAACCTCCTGGTAGAGCGATAAAAGCATCAGCATTAAAAAGCATTTGTAACAAACGCTCTTGCAAATTTTTAACCACTAATTCTTCCTCCAATCGTGCCCCCTAGAAACAAATTTCAAAGGTCCAGGGATAATGCCCAAAACTTGGCTTTCTTCCTAGAGATGCTGCTGATGCTACACCTCTCATTAATCCGACACTACCTCCTCCATAAACTAAATGTATTTTTCGCTCAACTAATACTCTACCCAAATGGTTGGCTACATTTAAATACTCTTCATCTTTTCCAGGAAAAGCCCCAGAAAATACACAAATACTTCAGGATTTACAAGTTGAGGTTTTCTCCATTCCTATCCTTAACCTTGTGAGAAATGAAAAGAAGAGGATGTATTTATAGAGGTGAAAAGATAATGCAATAATTACATTTACAAGAGTAGGTACATTATTGTCGGAAGAGAAGGAAAATTTTCAAAAGTGACAGCTAGCATATACAGTAGTCATGACTGCGGCTCACGTCAATTACATTTACAGGAGTAGGTACATTATTGTCAGAAGAGAAGGAAAATTTCCAAAATGACAGCTAGCATGTACAGTAGTCGTGACTTTGGTTCACGTCTTCCACTGGTTTTACGTCCAGTAACGGCTTCAACGCCTTCTATGAGTCGGGGATTTGCTTCCCATCTAGTTTTCTTACAAACTGGCAAACATGGTCATTTAAAGTCAGATTCCCAAGACTGTAATGATCTCGTTCTTTATGGAAAGCCATCCATAAACCGATAATTTCACGTTCCACTATTCCACAAGAATGCGTTTCAAGAGTCAATCGGATATCATTCAAAGATTCCTTATGCAGGCCATTCTTAATGAATTTTCTTTTATCTTCACGATTTCTGGTGATCATTCCTAAAGAATGACATTTAGTATCACAATTCCATCGTCCATATTTATGACAGACGCCTAGCCTCTTTGCTCTTCGCTTTTTGGCATAATCGCTTTTACCTAAGTCGGGCATACGAGGCATAAAGGCATCTGAAACTTCACCGGCCGAACAGAACTTAGCTTCAATTAACCACTGCAAATTATCAGGAATGTTTTTGTGTATAATTTGGAAGATTTCTCCCAATGTGCCAAAACCTCCTGGTAGAGCGATAAAAGCATCAGCATTAAAAGCATTTGTAATAAACACTCTTGCAAATTTTTAACCACTAATTCTTCTCCAATCGTGCCCCTAAAAACAAATTTCAAAGGTCCAGGGATAATGCCCAAAACTTGGCTTTCTTCCTAGAGATGCTGCTGATGCTACACCTCTCATTAATCCGACACTACCTCCTCCATAAACTAAATGTATTTTTCGCTCAACTAATACTCTACCCAAATGGTTGGCTACATTTAAATACTCTTCATCTTTTCCAGGAAAAGCCCCAGAAAATACACAAATACTTCAGGATTTACAAGTTGAGGTTTTCTCCATTCCTATCCTTAACCTTGTGAGAAATGAAAAGAAGAGGATGTATTTATAGAGGTGAAAAGATAATGCAATAATTACATTTACAAGAGTAGGTACATTATTGTCAGAAGAGAAGGAAAATTTTCAAAAGTGGCAGCTAGCATATACAGTAGTCATGACTGCGGCTCACGTCAATTACATTTACAGGAGTAGGTACATTATTGTCAGAAGAGAAGGAAAATTTCCAAAATGACAGCTAGCATGTACAGTAGTCGTGACTTTGGTTCACGTCTTCCACTGGTTTTACGTCCAGTAACGGCTTCAACGCCTTCTATGAGTCGGGGATTTGCTTCCCATCTAGTTTTCTTACAAACTGGCAAACATGGTTATTTAAAGTCAGATTCCCAAGACTGTAATGATCTCGTTCTTTATGGAAAGCCATCCATAAACCGATAATTTCACGTTCCACTATTCCACAAGAATGCGTTTCAAGAGTCAATCGGATATCATTCAAAGATTCCTTATGCAGGCCATTCTTAATGAATTTTCTTTTATCTTCACGATTTCTGGTGATCATTCCTAAAGAATGACATTTAGTATCACAATTCCATCATCCATATTTATGACAGACGCCTAGCCTCTTTGCTCTTCGCTTTTTGGCATAATCGCTTTTACCTAAGTCGGGCATACGAGGCATAAAGGCATCTGAAACTTCACCAGCCGAACAGAACTTAGCTTCAATTAACCACTGCAAATTATCAGGAATGTTTTTGTGTATAATTTGGAAGATTTCTCCCAATGTGCCAAAACCTCCTGGTAGAGCGATAAAAGCATCAGCATTAAAAGCATTTGTAATAAACACTCTTGCAAATTTTTAACCACTAATTCTTCTCCAATCGTGCCCCTAAAAACAAATTTCAAAGGTCCAGGGATAATGCCCAAAACTTGGCTTTCTTCCTAGAGATGCTGCTGATGCTACACCTCTCATTAATCCGACACTACCTCCTCCATAAACTAAATGTATTTTTCGCTCAACTAATACTCTACCCAAATGGTTGGCTACATTTAAATACTCTTCATCTTTTCCAGGAAAAGCCCCAGAAAATACACAAATACTTCAGGATTTACAAGTTGAGGTTTTCTCCATTCCTATCCTTAACCTTGTGAGAAATGAAAAGAAGAGGATGTATTTATAGAGGTGAAAAGATAATGCAATAATTACATTTACAAGAGTAGGTACATTATTGTCAGAAGAGAAGGAAAATTTTCAAAAGTGGCAGCTAGCATATACAGTAGTCATGACTGCGGCTCACGTCAATTACATTTACAGGAGTAGGTACATTATTGTCAGAAGAGAAGGAAAATTTCCAAAATGACAGCTAGCATGTACAGTAGTCGTGACTTTGGTTCACGTCTTCCACTGGTTTTACGTCCAGTAACGGCTTCAACGCCTTCTATGAGTCGGGGATTTGCTTCCCATCTAGTTTTCTTACAAACTGGCAAACATGGTTATTTAAAGTCAGATTCCCAAGACTGTAATGATCTCGTTCTTTATGGAAAGCCATCCATAAACCGATAATTTCACGTTCCACTATTCCACAAGAATGCGTTTCAAGAGTCAATCGGATATCATTCAAAGATTCCTTATGCAGGCCATTCTTAATGAATTTTCTTTTATCTTCACGATTTCTGGTGATCATTCCTAAAGAATGACATTTAGTATCACAATTCCATCATCCATATTTATGACAGACGCCTAGCCTCTTTGCTCTTCGCTTTTTGGCATAATCGCTTTTACCTAAGTCGGGCATACGAGGCATAAAGGCTTCTGAAACTTCACCAGCCGAACAGAACTTAGCTTCAATTAACCACTGCAAATTATCAGGAATGTTTTTGTGTATAATTTGGAAGATTTCTCCCAATGTGCCAAAACCTCCTGGTATAGCGATAAAAGCATCAGCATTAAAAGCATTTGTAACAAACACTCTTGCAAATTTTTAACCACTAATTCTTCTCCAATCGTGCCCCCAGAAACAAATTTCAAAGGTCCAGGGATAATGCCCAAAACTTGGCTTCCTCCTAGAGATGCTGCTGATGCTACACCTCCCATTAATCCGACACTACCTCCTCCATAAACTAAATGTATTTTTCGCTCAGCTAATACTCTACCCAAATGGTTGGCTGCCTTTAAATACTCTTCATCTTTTCCAGGAAAAGCCCCAGAAAATACACAAATACTTCAGGATTTACGAGTTGAGGTTTTCTCCATTCCTATCCTTAACCTTGTGAGAAATGAAGAAAAGAGGATGTATTTATAGAGGTGAAAAGATAATGCAATAATTACATTTACAAGAGTAGGTACATTATTGTCGGAAGAGAAGGAAAATTTTCAAAAGTGACAGCTAGCATATACAGTAGTCATGACTGTGGCTCACGTCAATTACATTTACAGGAGTAGGTACATTATTGTCAGAAGAGAAGGAAAATTTCCAAAATGACAGCTAGCATGTACAGTAGTCGTGACTTTGGTTCACGTCTTCCACTGGTTTTACGTCCAGTAACGGCTTCAACGCCTTCTATGAGTCGGGGATTTGCTTCCCATCCAGTTTTCTTACAAACTGGCAAACAGGGTCATTTAAAGTCAGATTCCCAAGACTGTAATGATCTCGTTCTTTATGGAAAGCCATCCATAAACCGATAATTTCACGTTGCACTATTCCACAAGAATGCGTTTCAAGAGTCAATCGGATATCATCCAAAGATTCCTTACGCAGGCCATTCTTAATGAATTTTCTTTTATCTTCACGATTTCTGGTGATCATTCCTAAAGAACGACATTTAGTATCGCAATTCCATCGTCCACATTTATGACAGACGCCTAGCCTCTTTGCTCTTCGCTTTTTGGCATAAGCGCTTTTACCTAAGCCGGGCATACGGGGCATAAATGCATCTGAAACTTCACCAGCCGAACGGACCTTAGCTTCAATTAACCACTGCAAATTATCAGGAATGTTTTTGTGTATAATTTGGAAGATTTCTCCCAATGTGCCAAAACCTCCTGGTAGAGCGATAAAAGCATCAGCATTAAAAAGCATTTGTAACAAACGCTCTTGCAAATTTTTAACCACTAATTCTTCTCCAATCGTGCCCCCAGAAACAAATTTCAAAGGTCCAGGGATAATGCCCAAAACTTGGCTTCCTCCTAGAGATGCTGCTGATGCTACACCTCCCATTAATCCGACACTACCTCCTCCATAAACTAAATGTATTTTTCGCTCAGCTAATACTCTACCCAAATGGTTGGCTGCCTTTAAATACTCTTCATCTTTTCCAGGAAAAGCCCCAGAAAATACACAAATACTTCAGGATTTACGAGTTGAGGTTTTCTCCATTCCTATCCTTAACCTTGTGAGAAATGAAAAGAAAAGAGGATGTATTTATAGAGGTGAAAAGATAATGCAATAATTACATTTACAAGAGTAGGTACATTATTGTCGGAAGAGAAGGAAAATTTTCAAAAGTGACAGCTAGCATGTACAGTAGTCGTGACTGTGGCTCACGTCAATTACATTTACAGGAGTAGGTACATTATTGTCAGAAGAGAAGGAAAATTTCCAAAATGACAGCTAGCATGTACAGTAGTCGTGACTTTGGTTCACGTCTTCCACTGGTTTTACGTCCAGTAACGGCTTCAACGCCTTCTATGAGTCGGGGATTTGCTTCCCATCCAGTTTTCTTACAAACTGGCAAACAGGGTCATTTAAAGTCAGATTCCCAAGACTGTAACGATCTCGTTCTTTATGGAAAGTCATCCATAAACCGATAATTTCACGTTGCACTATTCCACAAGAATGCGTTTCAAGAGTCAATCGGATATCATCCAAAGATTCCTTACGCAGGCCATTCTTAATGAATTTTCTTTTATCTTCACGATTTTTGGTGATCATCCCTAAAGAACGACATTTAGTATCGCAATTCCATCGTCCACATTTATGACAGACGCCTAGCCTCTTTGCTCTTCGCTTTTTGGCATAAGCGCTTTTACCTAAGTCGGGCATACGGGGCATAAATGCATCTGAAACTTCACCAGCCGAACGGACCTTAGCTTCAATTAACCACCGCACATTATCAGGAATGTTTTTGTGTATAATTTGGAAGATTTCTCCCAATGTGCCAAAACCTCCTGGTAGAGCGATAAAAGCATCAGCATTAAAAAGCATTTGTAACAAACGCTCTTGCAAATTTTTAACCACTAATTCTTCTCCAATCGTGCCCCCAGAAACAAATTTCAAAGGTCCAGGGATAATGCCCAAAACTTGACTTCCTCCTAGAGATGCTGCTGATGCTACACCTCCCATTAATCCGACACTACCTCCTCCATAAACTAAATGTATTTTTCGCTCAGCTAATACTCTACCCAAATGGTTGGCTGCCTTTAAATACTCTTCATCTTTTCCAGGAAAAGCCCCAGAAAATACACAAATACTTCAGGATTTACGAGTTGAGGTTTTCTCCATTCCTATCCTTAACCTTGTGAGAAATGAAAAGAAGAGGATGTATTTATAGAGGTGAAAAGATAATGCAATAATTACATTTACAAGAGTAGGTACATTATTGTCGGAAGAGAAAGAAAATTTTCCAAAGTGACAGCTAGCATATACAGTAGTCATGACTGCAGCTCACGTCAATTACATTTACAGAAGTAGGTACATTATTGTCAGAAGAGAAGGAAAATTTCCAAAATGACAGCTAGCATGTACAGTAGTCGTGACTTTGGTTCACGTCTTCCACTGGTTTTACGTCCAGTAACGGCTTCAACGCCTTCTATGAGTCGGGGATTTGCTTCCCATCCAGTTTTCTTACAAACTGGCAAACAGGGTCATTTAAAGTCAGATTCCCAAGACTGTAACGGTCTCGTTCTTTATGGAAAGTCCTCCATAAACCGATAATTTCACGTTGCACTATTCCACAAGAATGCGTTTCAAGAGTCAATCGGATATCATCCAAAGATTCCTTACGCAGGCCATTCTTAATGAATTTTCTTTTATCTTCACGATTTTTGGAGATCATCCCTAAAGAATGACATTTAGTATCACAATTCCATCGTCCACATTTATGACAGACGCCTAGCCTCTTTGCTCTTCGCTTTTTGGCATAAGCGCTTTTACCTAAGCCGGGCATACGGGGCATAAATGCATCTGAAACTTCACCAGCCGAACGGACCTTAGCTTCAATTAACCACCGCACATTGTCAGGAATGCCTTTGTGTATAAAAACTCTGATTCTTTCACATCTAGCTTGGTAAATCTTTTTAAGAACATTTATTGGGAGGGAAGGAAAGTACTTTCGCAGGGCGGAAAGAGTAGAATCCATTGATGAGAGAAGAATTTGAGAGAAGAGAGGAAGAAATCAGTTATTGTAGGAAACTGAAATAACCGACTATGAGAGTCACGGAGTACCGTATCCGCTACTTAACCGGAAAGAAGAACACGCATTTATAGCGATGAAAGGATAACGTGTTAATTACGCTTACAGGAGCAAGTACATTATTGTCAAAAGAAAAGGTAAATTTTCCAAATATGACAAATTGTATGTACAGTAATTGTGACTGTGGCTCACATCTTCCACTGGTTTTACGTCCAGTAACGGCTTCAACGCCTTCTATGAGTCGGGGATTTGCTTCCCATCCAGTTTTCTTACAAACTGGCAAACAGGGTCTTTTAAAGTCAGATTCCCGGGACTATAACGCTCTCGTTCTTCGTGAAAAATACTCCATAAACCAAGAAGTTCGCGTTGCACTGATCCACAAGAATGCGTCTCAAGAGTCAATCGGATATCATCCAACGAATCCTTACTCAGGCCATTCTTGATGAATCGTATTTTATCTTCTCGATTATCGGAGATCATTCCTAAAGAACGACATTTAGTATTACAAGTCCATCGACCACATTTATGACAGACTTGTAACCTTTTCGCTCTTCGCTTTTTGGCATAAGAGCTTTTGCCTATGCCAGGCATGTGAGACACAAATGCATCTGGGACTTCACCTGCCAGACGAACCTTAGCTTCAATTAACCACCGCACATCTTCAGGGATTCCTTTGTGCATCAAAACTCTTAATCGTTCACAGCGAACTCGGTAAATCTTTTTAAGAATGTTCATTGGGAGAGAAGGAAAGTATTTTCGCAAGGCAGAAAGAGTAGGATCCATTTTCTAGAAGGAAATAAAAGAAAGAAGGGAGGAAGAAATCAGTTATTATGGGCAACTGAGACAACCGACTTGAGAGTCACGGAGTACCGTATCCGCCACTTAACCGGAAAAATGGATCCTACTTTTTGACAATATTTTGATGTCATAGATGTTTCTTATCTTTGATACTCCATTGAGTTGGCATCCATCCTGTCCTTATGAGTGCAACCTTGATTATTGAATCCATTGCCAGCTTTCGATAAATCTTCAATGACAACAATTTAGATGTCTATTTCATCCTTGACCATGGCTATCTCTTATCTTTGATATTCCATTGAGCTGACGTCGATTTCGTCCTTATGGGTGTAGTCTCGATTATCGAATCCATTGCCAGCTTTTGACAAATTGTCAACGACAATATTTTTTTATGTCTACCTTATCCTTGACCATAGCTATCTCTTATTTTTTATATTCCATTGAGCTGACGCTAATCCCGTCCTTATGGATGTAGCCTCGATTATCGAATCCATTGCCATCTTTTGACAAATTGTCAACGACAATATTTTTTTGATGTCTACCTTATCCTTGACCATAATGTTGAATTCTTGACGCAGTTTGGTCCAGCGTATTAGCTGTGCATCCAGTGATAGACTGGAATGAGCTGATGAAGTTGAAAGTCTCAATGTTGTAATCATGCCGTGGATATGTTTTCAGTTTGATCCCTGTTATGCAAAAGCCATGCATGCATAATGTGAAATGCATGAATGCAGGGCATGTGTAACTGATGGCTTTTTTTTTTTTTTTTTTTTTTTTTTTTTTTTTTTTTTTTTTTTTTTTTTTTTGGATCTAGTTCTTCATGTCTTTGCTTTACTGGATCCTTTTTGTGATTGCCTTCTCGGACTACCATTGAATCTCTTTATGCTTCTCAACTCTTGTCCATTGCCTCAAAAGCTCAATTCTTTTCGAAAGCCCCTTCAAAGAAATTTTTCTTGACTTATTCTTGAATTTTGGCCTCAACTTCCTTAACGTTCGCCCGCCTCATACTTTATGTCTCTTTGGATACTCGTCCCTGTTGTTGGGTTTACGAAACCTTCGTGAGTATACTTCCTTCTTGTTGATATAATCATGCTCCTATTTTCAATTGTAAGACTTTTGAAGCGATCATTCAGGCAATCACCAAGGGAATCACCCGAAGATTTGTTACTCCTTTTTCCCTGTTAGCAAATGTTTTGTGCCGTTCGCAAAGCAGGACCTCGATCTTACCTGTTTTAATTCATAAAGCTTATCAAAGTAATCTACGGTCTTTGCTTTTTCTGAGTTTTAATTATTACTATCCTTCCTACAAAGTCACAATTTATTGCACACTAGAGGCCAGCAAGAATGTGAGATTTGAAGAAAAAGAGCTAGAGAAGAATTGGCTTTTCATTTATGGGTAAGGGAATATAAAAGTTGAATGTGAGATTTGAAGAAGAAGAGCTAGAGAGAATTGGCTTTTCATTTATGAGTAAGGGAATATAAAAGTCTTGGGTACAGATGAAGAACAATGAAGGTCTGAGAGAAGAACGCTCTCTTTGACAACTTTGATCAAACAAGCTCTGGCAACCCTGTATCCACTTCTTCCCTTTTGTCCAAAAACTTCATCATCATGCAAAATACTTCTTCACTGAATCTGAATTTACTGGTTTTGGTAACTCTCGTCCGTCCATTTCTGTCAGAATTAAGGCCTCTCTTGAAAAGGTTTTCTTCACCACATATGGTCCATTATAGTTTGGTGTCCATTTTCCTCTAGAATCATGCTAAATGGGTAGAATTTTCTTGAGCACTATGTCACCTTCATGAAATTGTCGTGGGCAAACCTTTTTATTGTAAGCACGGATCATCCTTCTTTGATAAGTTGCCCATGGCAGAGGGCGATCATTCTCCTTTCATCAATTAGGTTCAATTACTCATATCTAGCCCTGACCCATTCTGCTTCTTCCAATTGGGTATCCATTAATACTCTCAACGAAGGAATCTCAACTTCAATGGGTAATACGGCCTCCATACCATATACCAGAGAAAAGGTGTTGCTCCAGTAGAAGTACAAATAGAAGTTCTGTAAGCATGTAGTGTGAAAGGTAAAATCTCATGCCAGTCCTTGTAAGTGACAATCATCTTTTCAATAATTCTCTTGATATTTTTATTGGCCACTTCTACTGCACCATTCATCATCGGTCGATAAGGTGCTGAATTGTGATGCTTGAACTTGAACTGTCGGCACAAAGTCTGCATCATTTCATTATTCAAGTTCGTGGCATTGTCTGAGATGATACGCTCTGGCAACCCATACCGACAAATGATTTCTTTCTTAATGAATCGGCATACCACCTTTTGTGTTACACTTGCATAAGACACAGCTTCTACCCATTTGGTGAAGTAGTCTATTGCCACTAGAATGAATTTGTGACCATTAGAAGCCTTGGGGGTAATTGCTCCAATGACATCAATCCCCCACATAGCAAAAGGCCAAGGTATTGCTGTTACATTAAGAGGAGCAGGTGGAGCCTGGATCTTGTTGGCATATATTTGGCACTTATGACATTTTCTTACATGATTGATGCAATCACTTTCTAATGTGAGCCAATAGTAGCCCGCCCTCATTATTTGTCTTGCCATGGTATGACCACTAGTGTGTGCTCCACACATTCCAGCATGAACTTCTTCCATGATCTTTCGTGCTTCATGAGCATCTACACAGCGAAGTAGCATCGAATCTGGGGTTTTCTTATAAAGTATGTCTAGGTTTAAAAGAAAACCCATTGACAACCTTCGTAAAAATTTCTTGTCATTTTCTGATGCTTCTGGTGGATATACTCGTTCTTGGAGGTATTTCTTGATATCATGATACCAAGGTTTCCCATCCAATTCTTCCTCCACGCTCATGCAATAAGCTGGGGAATCTAGTACTTTCATTTCAAAAACAGGAGTATGCTCAGGGTCGCTTATCTTGTACATGGCAGCTAAAGTAGCTAAGGCATCCGGAATTTGATTATCTTCCCTTGGAAGATGATGGAAGCTTATACTGTTAAATTTTCCTGCCAAGTCTAGTATGAGCTTTTGGTAAGGGATCAATTTTGAATCCCTTGTCTCCCAATCTCCATTTATTTGATATATGACCAATGCGGAATCCCCATAAACTCGGAGATTTCGTACCTTCAGTCCCAGTGCCATTTGGAGTCCCATAGCACATGCCTCATATTCTACTATATTGTTGGTACAAGGAAATGTGATTTTCGCTGTGAGGGGGAACTGTTCTCCACTTGGAGAGATAAGTATAGCTCCAATCCCTTGTCCCAAAGCATTAGATGCTCCATCGAACGCCATTTTCCATGTTTCATCATCTTCAGAGACTTCCTGTTCAATCATCATTATATCTCCATCAGGAAAGTCCATTTTCATTGGCTCATAATCATCCAACGCTCTATCAGCCAGATATTCGGCAATCGCACTCCCTTTTACGGCCTTCTGGGTGACATACTGTATGTCGTATTCAGACAACAGCATTTGCCATTTTACGATCCTTCCTGATAAAACGGGTTTCTCAAAGATGTACTTGATGGGATCAGTCTTGGAGATCAGCAATGTGGTATTGTTGAGCATGTAGTGTCGTAGTCGGTTTGCTACCCATGCAAGGGCACAACAAGACTTTTCTACTACTGAGTATTTTGCTTCATATGTGGTAAGCTTCTTGCTCAAGTAGTAAATTGCATGCTCTTTCTTGCCTGTCTCATTGCGTTGACCCAATACGGATCCTAATGAAGAATCCTGTATTGATAAGTATAGAATCAACGGTTCTCCAGATCGGGGTGGTACCAAGACTGGTGGATTTGATAGGTATTGCTTGATTTTCTCAAATGCCTCTTGGCATTCATTATTCCACTCAATCGGATTGTTCTTCTTTAGTGATTTGAAAAGAGGTTCACACTTGGACGTCAATTGTGATATGAATCTTGCTATGAAGTTGATTCTGCCCAGAAAACTTCTTACTTCTTTTGGAGTCTTTGGGGGTTGCATTTCTTGTATTGCCTTGACTTTACTTGGGTCAACTCGAATCCCATCTTTGCTTACCATGAAACCCAATAACTTTCCTGAAGAGGCTCCAAAAGTACATTTGGCAGGATTCAATTTTAGTTGATACCTGCGAAGTCTATCGAATAGTTTTCTCAGTACATTTAGATGCCCCCCAGCAGTGAAAGTTTTGGCAATCATGTCATCTACATATACTTCAATTTCTTTATGCATCATGTCATGGAATAAGGCGACCATGGCTCTTTGATATGTAGCACCAGCATTCTTTAACCCAAAAGGCATCACCTTATAGTAGAAGGTACCCCAAAGGGTAACAAAAGTAGTTTTTATCATATCATCTGGGTCGAGTTTGATTTGATTGTACCCAGAAAAGCCATCCATGAAGGAAAAGTAGGAGTTTCCCGCGGTATTATCCACCAGCGTATCAATGTGAGGAAGTGGGAAGTTATCTTTAGGGCTGGCCTCGTTCAAGGGCCGGTAGTCCTGACAAACTCTTAGCTTCCCACTTTCTTTCTTTTCAACCGGAACTATGTTGACAACCCATTCTGTATATTCAGCGACTCCAAGGAATCCTGCATCCCATAGCTTTCGAATCTCATCTTTTACTCTCAAGATCAGATCCGGCTTTAATCTTCGTAGCTTCTGTCTGACAGGCTTCGCCCCAGGCTTCAATGGTATTTTGTGTAGCACTATGTCCGAGCTTAAGCCGGGCATATCTTGGTATGACCAAGCAAATACGTCTACATATTCCTTCAATAAGTGGATTAGTTCTTCTTTCTCTTCAGGAGGAAATAGAGTGCCAATCTTGACTTCTTTTACATCCTGATTGTCTCCCAAGTTGAATGTCTCAGTTGGTTCCTGACTTGTTGCTCTTTCTTTTTCATCTTGCTCGATCATTTTTAATAACTCAGGAGATATTTGAAGATCTTCGTCATCCGAGTCAGCAGTGTTTACAGGATTATCAAAGTTCATTCTTTCATTGTCATCAAAGAGAGTTTCAGGTCTGCATTAGCCAGAGAGAAAAGAGAGAAGAGAAAATGGCGAGAATGAGATGGATGCAAATTGGTGCTTTATTTATAATGTGCATAAATCACAACTTTATTGGAATGAAAAGCAATAACTAAAAGGTTCACTTAAGCAAAGACTACACCCTATTGATTGAACCTTTCTTTAGGAGGTTTTTACTATTAGATTACTTTGAAAAGCTCTCGATTACAACAGGCAGTTCTATCACCTCCCAATTGTTCAGCACATCCCGTGGGCTACAGGGTTGAACGAGCTCCTCATTTTCGGGTGAATCACTGATTATTGCCTGAATCGAAAGACTTTCAAAAGACTTGTTGATGCTGATGGTCAGCGCGCCTTCATTGTCATTTTTTGGAATCAAGCCACCACTCACGAATGTTTCAGTGATGTCAGGGATATCCAGATTTCTTCCCTCTAGGGGATGCCCTTTTAGTCGTGCAATCCTCTTTTCTCTCTTTTCAGCTATCGTCTTCATTTTATCTTGCCTTGTCGGTGTAAAACCTAGGCCGTATTTCCCTTCATTTGTAGAGATTTTCAATGGCTCTGAGATTCCTTGCAAATCTTGTCCCAGACCTAACCCCGGTGAGTATCCTCCTTTCATCATGAGTTTGGCGACCATGCGACTCGTTTTGGAGATGCTAGGCACGGGTTCTTCTCCATATTCACCAACATAGGTAGCATTAACAATTTCAAAAGACCTGAAAGAGCAATCAGGTACATCTTCATTGACCTCGACATACTGAGCATCCGCAGGTCTAGATAGCAGAATGTCTTCTTCAGCAAAGACTGTTATTAATTTTCCTTCAATGATGAATTTCAGTTTTTGATGTAATGAAGAGGGAATTGCCCCGGCCATATGGATCCATGGTCTTCCCAACAGACAACTATAAGAAGGGTTAATGTCCATAACTTGGAATGTGATGTGGAAGACACAGGGGCCGATCCCTATCGGCAGCTCTATTTCTCCAACAACATCTCTCCTCGTCCCATCAAATGCTCGAACGATGATATGACTGTTGTTGAGGTATGATGGGTCTATACCAAGCTTATGTAAGGTTTCAAGTGGCATTACATTTAGAGCTGACCCATTGTCGATAAGGACTCTAGCCATAATTCGATCTTTGTACTTAATCGAAATATGTAGAGCCTTAGAGTGACCTCTTCCTTCTGCTGGTATCTCATCGTCAGTGAATGTGATGAGATTCTGTGCCGTGATGTTGTTGACGAGGTGGTCAAAATTATTCACAGAAATATCTTGCTCAACATAGGCCTTGTTCAAGACTTTAAGGAGGGTTTCTCGATGAGCGTCAGAACTTAAGAGTAGTGAGAGTATGGAAATCTTTGCTGGCAGGCGGTTTAACTGCTGCACGATACTATACTCACTTTGCTTTATGAGTTTGAGAAACTCGCCAGCTTGTTCATCTGTTACCACTCGAGGCACCCCTTGCTCTTCTGATGTATTTGTGCTAATAGGCCCGTTTGTTGGGTCTGTGATATTCTTATCTTGTTGGAGCTTGTCCATCTGCTCCGGCGAATAACATCGACCACTTCTAGTCATACTCCCAACCTCTAACGGAGTTGATGTAATGTTGGAAGGTGTAATCACACTTCCATGGAACAGCCTTATCTGATTTGTAGGGGAATGGAGTCGGGACTTGAATCCTTAAAGGCTTGACAGTAGGTTTTGAAATTGGTATGACTAGTGGTCTTGGCATAGCATTGACTTCTCACTCTTTAATGATTACATTTGCATCAACATCTTTATCTGACATAAAAATGCTGAGTTGGGATGAGTCTATGAGTCTTTGTAGATTCTCACGGAATTCTGAGCATTCCTGAATGGAATGACCCTTACTGTCATGAAAATCACACCATTCTTCACCTTTGATTTCTTTATGTCCAAGAGAAGGCTTTCCAATGATGACCCCTTCTTTCACAAGGCATGAATATACATGCTTAAGAGGGGTTGTAATGTCGTTGACTGACTTCTTTATCAGTCGGTGTTCCTCTATCATATTAACTGGTTTAGCTTGATGAGGCGGCAATGGGTTGTGAGTGACGTTCGGTTCATCAGAAAAGTCCAACCACTTTGACTCGATTAATTGTTGGACTATGCGTTTCAAAGCTATGCAATTTTCTAGACCATGGCCCACAACGCCATCATGATATGGGCAAGTTATGTTGGGGTCATACCACCTTGGATATGGGGGTTCCATTGGCCTTGTAGGAATTGGACGGATAAGTTGACTTTCAATGAGCTTTGGATATAACTCAGTGTAAGTCATAGGAATTGGCGCAAAAATTTCTCTTGGTCTTTGTGTGGGTACTGGAGGGGTCGGAACAGGTGGCTGTAATTGATTAGGCCTGTTGGGAGGATAATTATTGGGCCTATTGGTAGGATAGGATAGGCGAGGCCCAGTAGCCACAGTACCCACGAGGGGAATCCCTCTTCCGCGTCCTATTTGTTGTACTTCCTCATCCTTTCTTCTGGATGGTCCTCCTCTTTTCATGGCATCATTAAAGGATTCAGTGATCTTCCCGGTCCTAATCCCATGCTCAATTCTTTCTCCAGACATGACAATGTCTGAGAAATTGGTTGCCGAATTGCCAATAAGTTTGTCGTAGTATGGGTACTTTAGTGTTTGGACAAATAAAGTAACCATTTCTCTCTCCATCATGGGTGGCTGAACTTGTGCGGCTAAGTCCCTCCACCTTTGAGCATACTCCTTGAAGGTTTCTTGCTTTTTCTTCTCCATATTCTGGAGAGTTTGGCGATCCGGGGCCAGGTCCATGACATGTTTGTAATTGTTGATGAAAGCCTGAGCAAGGTCACTCCATGTTTTGATGTTTCTTGGACCTTGACTTAGATACCATTGTAGTGCTGACTTTGTAAGACTTTCTTGAAAAAGTGCTATCCACACCTTCTCGTCTTTTGTGAGTGGTTGTATTCTTCTTAGAAACAACATGATATGAGTGATGGGACAACTTGTTCCATCGTATTTCACAAAGTCTGGCACCTTAAAGTCTGAGGGGATCACAACATCTGGTACCAAGCAGAGATCATCTACCGAGAGAGATCCAAATATAGTGCCTCCTTCAATGGCCCGAAGCCTCTTCTCTATTGTCTCAAGCTTTTGAGATTCTCCTTCTTCCTTTGATAGTGTCTTCTTCTCTTCATAGGCAGTATTTTGTTTCAGGTGAATGCTAGCGGACGGACCTGATTCCTGAAACAGATTTTCCTGAACTGAGATCCGTTGTGGGGTGAATCCCGGGGGATAAGTGGGATCTTGTGTCTCTTTGACGGGGACTTGGGTTGCTTTCCCCTTGATTAGCTCCATTAATTGTTTCATTTGCTCTGCCATGTTTTCTATCTTGGACTCAATATCTGTGAGACGTCCTTCCGTTTGTTCCGCCATGAGTCTTGCTTGCAGCCAAGTTGAATATGGATGTCGAGTACCAATCTTTCACCCCTTTTTAAAAATGGGAATTCTTTTATTAGACTTTGTGTATGAATTGATAAATGATGCATGATGCACATGCTATTTTTATTAATGTGATTGAGTTGAATAGCCACTATCGTAACACTTTCAAACTCTAATGACTGTCTATGCCTAAACATTTAGTGCAACACTAAATCACCAAAGGAATCCTAAAACCAAAAAAAGAAAGCCATGGTGGTCCGGCCCATTTTATTACATCAAAGACTAAAAAAACTTTCCGAGATGGTCATATTGCTTGCGGGCCTTTTTGATGTAGCTGATCATCTTCTGCTGTCTCGAGAATGAGTTAGGCCAAGTACCAGCAATTATGTCATTGGCTTCTTCACCCATCTCCTTTGCGACCCAAGTGACCTTCCGTACTTCTTCTACGAAGTCTTCTACTTGACATGCAGACCGGATATACTCTCGTTTCCAGTTCTTTTTCTCCCATTCATTCTTATCACAATTCTCAACTAACTGTTTAATGATGGCTTGTTTGTCTTCCAGCTTCCCTCGCAAGAGTAGGTTTTCGTTCTTTAGTGCCTCCAGTTCAGAGTTTTTCTCATCTATCTCGACTCGGATCTTCTTCACCTTGCCTCTTTCCTTTTTAAGCTCTTCCTCGAGATCCCTTTTAGTAGTGTAGCTAGGTCCGTCTGATGGGAGAATAGCTTCCCTTCGATTTTGCCTCTATTCTGGATACCTTTTTGAAGACACTAAGGTTCCAGGTTTTACTAGGTAAACTTTCTTCCATGCTATTGCCATTCCAGAAATGAGACGGTGGCATTGTGGATCGTCATAAGAGAACTCGAGCTCACATAGTCGATGTGTCATTGGTACAAACTGTTGGGACCCAAACTGCCTGCGAACTAAGGCTGGGGCGTAGCTTGTTCCTCCCCATATTCCAAGAAGAGGAACCCATGGAAGCTTCCCACATCGATAGAGTACTGGTTTTGCTGAGATAAAGGGGGCCCTCCATGTAATCTGAGAGTCTAGCAAGCTTTTAAGGAAATCCCTCCACTCTTCTTTGCTCCCTTTTTCTATCCAGACGCTGTCTATGAAAGCTTTGATTGGAATAAAATCTTGAAAAAACGACGACCAAATTCCCTCTTTAGGCATGGTAGATGACTCTTAATCCAGATGTGTAACAACGGCGTACAACCAATAAACCGTCCTCCATTACGTCTACAAAAGTTGAGGGAGCGAATGGTTTCAGCCAGAATAGCAGGAAAAGGGTTCATGTGTTTTCTTTGCATCTGATCTAATAGCTTGATCACCCCCTCATCAATTTGTGATAACACCATTGGAAATATTACGAGCCCATAGATTGCCAATGCAAACGCCTTCTTCTTTTGTGATTTCGATGTCAACGTCTCCATAAGGTGTTTGAGAGTGCTTCATGCCATGCTTTTTCCACTCTTCTTAGTAGCTCGCTGCTTGAGATCCGTAACTTGCATGTTCAGGAAATGAGATAGGCATCGTAGCACATCACTCTTCTGATCAGGAGAATACGCCTCAGTTGGGAAGTCAAGAAGAATGTTCAACAAAACATTGTACTCTTCGATAGTCGGAGTCAAGTCCATCTTGTTGATCGAAAAGCAATGATAATATGGATCCCAGAATGATATTAGCGCTTGAAACAAAGCCTCATCGATCTTGACGTCCAGAAGATAAGCAATGTGCCCGAATTCGCTATCAAAGATCTCTCTTTTAGCAGAGGACCAAGCCTTCCATATCTGTGATAACTCCTTCACGGAGTTCTGTTCCAGTAAAAAATGAACCTGGCTTTTCAAATCGATATCACTTCCAGGTGAAAGGCAATCTCCCTGTACTAATTGTGACTCCTCATAGAGGTTCATGGCTTCTGGCTGACCTTCTTCTATAGTAGATGCCCAAGTCTCATTGCAATCAGTCGTAAGTAGGTCAAGAATGTCCATGGTAATGGAGGTTGCGCTAAATGCTTCCTATAGTGCAATGCATGCAAAGAGAACAACAACTTAAAGAGAGTTAGTAACATAGCAGAATAATATATGAGCTACTGTGAACATTATAAAGAGAAAAAGTATACTTAACAAGGCACAAAGTGGTTAGTTTGACAAGAGAGTTAGCAATAAACAAGCTGTGTTTTGTTATGGAAGTCCTAATGGATAGATCTATGGCTGCTATATGCGTAGGTGGTTTTTTGAAAAGAAAGGTTATGGGTTGGTTCTCGAATCCCTCTTACTAAGTCCTATCGGACTAGAAAAGGCCCAATTCCTCACCCACAAGGGTTATGTGAGGAAGGATTAATTCGAGTTGTAGTTTTCATGGTCCCATGGGGTGACTACTGTCACACTCAGGCAACACTACTGACTACTACGGATTAGAGAAAGCGCGGAAACTATTGTCTCACGCGACTAGCCTAACCCGGGTATTTTGCAGAACTTGGTTGGAGTGAGCTTGGGTATTGAGCTCATTATGCATGCCGAGGTGTGTGCGTGTAACAATCTAAAAAAATACTCAACACATCAAATCAGTATGTCAAGAAACAAACAAGAAAGAAAAAGAGCAAAACTAAACCCTTTTTATGGCTAGACTGTCCCCAGTGGAGTCGCCAAGCTGTAGCAACGTGATTTTTAGGAGTCGCCACCAATCGGTTTACCTAGGTCGATTGGATACCTGTTATGGTCTGCGAGAGATTCTAAGATCGTGAGTTCGGTTACGCTAAAATAACCTTATTAAAGCGCCCGGAAATTGGTACCATGGGGTTCAGTTTTTATCTTTTCCTAACTATTTATTTCTTGATCTAATCTTTGATTGAGAATAATTTTAATGAATTTTATTTAATTTAATTCCAAACCATGAATCTTATCAGATCAAACGGATATGGAAATTTTAAATTTTTGATACTTGATTTTTTATAATAATTTTATAATAAATTTAATATTTCCGAACCATGGATTCTATCGAATCACCCGGATATGGAATTTAATGAAAATTTAATTTTTATTTATTATTGAATATTTTAATTAATTGTTAATCCATATCATAAATTCTACTGAATTATCCGAATATCAATTTTTTAATTTTGGTACTTGATTATTATTTATTTTTTATTATAAATTTGATATTTTCCAAATCATGGATCCTATCGAATCACCCGGATATAGAATTTAATAGAAATTTAATTTTTATTTATTATTGAATATTTTAATTAATTATTAATCCATATCATAAATTTTGCCGAATTATCCGAATATGGATTTTTAATGATCTTAATATTATTTTCTTTATTATTATTTTTTAAAAAAATTTTATTTTTCTTTTCTTTTTTTTTTAAAAGATTTTTTTTAAAGTAATTATCTAATCCATAGATCTAAAAATATACTTATTCAAAACCATTGATTTTTGTTGAATCGTCTAGTTATGATTTTTTTTATTTTATTTTTGATAAAAGGAATAAAAGGTTAATTTTTTTTATTTACAGGAAATAAAAAAAAATAAGTGTCTTAATATTCCAAATAATGTTTAAAATGATGAAAAAAAATAAAGGACAGGGGGCTTGGTTGTAATAATAAAAAAAATAATAAAATAAGAAAGTAAGATGGGCTCTTCTCTAGTCATAAAAAAATGGTAAGTAAATAAAATAAGTAAGGTTAATCATCCACATAAAGAAAAATAAATTGCAGAAAAGTAAATAAAAAAAGGTAAATAAATAACGTGGGGCGCTTAACCATCCACGTAAAAATAAAGTGCAGAAAAATAAATAAATAAAGAAATAAATAAAGTGTAGAAAGTAAATAAATAAAGAAATAAATAAAGTGCAGAAAAATAAATAAATAAATAAATAAAAGTGGGGCGCTTGGCCGTCCACAAAAAAATAAAGTGGAGAAAAATAAAAAAATAAATAAATAAAAGGCAAAAAATTAAATAAATAAAAAAATGGGGGTGCTTGGCCGTCCACTTAAAAAAAATAAAGTACATAAAGTAAATAAATGCAGAAAAGTAAATAAATAAAGAAAGTGGGGCGTTTAGCCATCCACGTAAAAAATAAAAGTGCATAAAGTAAATAAATAAAGAAAATTAAATAAATAAAGAAAGTGGGGCGTTTAGCCATCCACGTAAAAAATAAAAGTGCATAAGGTAAATAAATGCAGAAAAGTAAATAAATAAATAAAGTGGGCCGTTTAGCCATCCACGTAAAAAATAAAGTGCATAAAGTAAATAAATGAAAATAAAATGATAATAAATAAAAGAAATAAAAAAATTAATAAGGTGGGGCATTTGACCATCCACATAAAAGTAGGAGGTATAACCTTCCATAAAAAAAATAACAAGAAAAAGAAAAAAGAAATAAAAAAAATAAACACCAAAAGTTAGCTGTTAATGGCATATCTGCAAGAACAAGAAAGTTAGTGGCTTATATGAGCACAATAGAAAACCAAAAGGGTTAAAGGAGAGTTATACCTAAACTGGAGTTAACTGGGTTGAAACCGGACGGGAACGGGTAGGGTTGCGGGTCGCGAAACGGTTTTGTCTTCGATTCCCAGTTTTCCGGTGACGATAGAGGGGGAGGCTGCCTTGGCTGGCCTCGTTGGCGATAGGGGCTAGGGCGGTAGCTGTGTGCAAGCAAGGTGGCGAGGAGTGAGGAGGAGAAAGGAGAGGAAGGCGGCGTCGCAACAGGGAAGGAAAAGAAAACGGCAACGGACAGGGGCGACGGCAATGGCGGAGGAGCGACGGCGACGGCAGAGGAGGGGGGGAGACGGTGTCGGAGGACAAGGCGTTGGCGTGGGAAACGGCGTTCGGACGAAAAGGGAAAAAAACGGTAACGAACGGAAACGGGTCGAGTAGAAGTCCAGGATTTTTTTGAGTGTAGGTAAAATAACCAGGGACTTTTGCTACAGTTTTCACTTTTTTTTTTTAGTTAGGAGCTCTAATATTACTTTTTTTTTTTTGCAGGTTTGGACCCCTATTTATAGGGGAGGAGCATTTGATTCCTTTGATTAAAAATTTTGAAATTTAATTAAAAACAGATTAAAAACATAATTTGGTAGAAATGACAGTTTTAGTCATTCAGCTTTATTTGACTACTGGTCTGGTCCCAGGTTTTTCACGAAATTTCTGATTGCCCCAAATTTGTCTGTTTGGCCCAAAATTATGCGAAAAATTATCAAATTTCCCTAGAATTTTCAGATTTTATCAAATTCTTCCCAAACTTCTCAATTTTGTCAGATTTACCCCAAACTTCTTATTTTGTCAAATTTTTTTAAAATTTTCTTTTTTTATATTTTATACACACACACACACACACACATATATATATATATATTATTTTTAACTAACCCTATAAAACAAAATGCCCCCTAAACTAATTGTTATTATTAATAATATTTTTTTTAATTTTTAATTTTTTTTTAATTTTTAGCTAAATTTTTTTTAATTCTAACCAGACGAAATTGGGTGTCAACACCATCAATAGCACCAATACAATCTTATAGCTTTCAAAAGAGTAAAAGAAGACATACTTGTAAGAAATGATTATTTATTATAAGAGTGAAACTAAATGATTTTCTTACACCGTGATAACTAAGCAAGTTTATTTACCTTAAAATGAGGCATATATCTACGATCCCTTGTAATCAGTTTTGGTGTATCTTTAAATTCACAGTCACAAGGCTGAATTACATCAAAAGACATGCCGATGACACTTTCTAATACTATATTGAAGTAGCTACTAATTGTTTCTCCTGACCTTTGAAAATGCTCTTGAATTTCTCGATTTGAATCTCCATGTCCTAATATATATAAAAACAATGAAAGTGCCTCCATAGTGGACATGTTAAATGAACCACGCAATCCATACTTATTCTCCAAAGTATAAAGTAAACTTAGGAATATATCTTTTGACATCCTAAATTCCCAATAAAACTGTCCATCATGACCATTCAATAGCTCCCTTACCCATAGCTCACCTATGAAAAAACACCATATTATTAAGTTTAAAAATTTGTCAACTCAAGAGAATAAAATTTAAAAATTGTGACTAGAGTGCCTTTGTTTCTTACAGGGTGGAGAATTATGAATTGCATACCTGTTTGTAAAGAAGTCATGCATGGTTTCTTGAGAATATACTTTCGATAATAGTCGTCAATGTGCTGCAAGACCAAACTTGTCGAGTGAGTCCAGTTCATGTATTCTACCATTATGGCATGTAGTTCTTTTTCATCACTGTCCATTTCATATGAATCACAATTTGGATCAAATGTGACAATTTCCTGTAAATTCAAAGCATCAATTGTTACCAACTGATAGAACCAATAATTTAAATATCTCATATTTATGGTAAATATGTTCACTAACAATACCAAAAAGTTTCAGCCATCAAATATGGTGAAATTATGCAAAAATTTTATATAACTAACCAGGTATGTTTGAATACATAACACTAGTAACTATAAACCTAAATTATCCCTCAAAATAAAACTAAATTAGCATAATAGGGTCCACAAAGTAAACTATAAACCTAGCAACAACCTAAGAATCAAAATTGAATTGGTTATTTCCTAATAGACTACTAAAGGTGCACGCTTCATTTGCTTCTACGTTGCTTTCTTCAACTTTTAAGTACAAGAGCCTTGTAGAGTAGCTTTTGAGTGCCATAAACATCTCACGCTTCTCTTTGTTTAATAAAAGCTTAGTTACAAATTGATAAAGTGGGCTACATGGTGGTACATCATCCTCCATGGAGATCAAAACCTCAACTACATCAAAAATGGTAGGCGGCAGCTTATTGATTCTTGCCATGATAGCATTCTTATGATTCTCAATACCTTCTATAATGTCACCTATTTTTGCTGACAACATTGAAGCTTCTCCTTTTAGTTTGTTACATAGTTGCTTCTTTTTTTGTGTGGAAGCTAACTTGTTATTTCTTTTCCTCATTAGATTTTCATCTATATCTGAAGCATAATTGATCTCTTCGACATCCTCATTTTCAATGGACATATTCCCAATTGGGATGCTTGAATCAACAGAAAGCTCTTCAAAACTAGTAGGAGTATTGCTTGTTTCTACCAAGCAAGATTTTTGGGTTGATGAAGCTTGGAAAAATCTTTGGGGAGGACGCCCACCTGACGGAGCCCATATATCATCTCCCTTAGCAACTGCACCAAAAAATAGTGCATCTAACTTCTCTAATATCTCAGGATCTATGCCTTTTGTTCGAAAGTTGGCAATCTGGGTTGGCCTACAAGCAACAGTTAAAAAAAAATCATAAGACATGCATCATATGTAATTGTACTTACATATATCTTAAAATAAATGTAAGACAAATTTTTATTCAAACAAACCTTTATATTCTTGTCCCACCAATCATCAGAAGCATCGATTGTCCCTATACGTGAGTTCTATCCTAACCCTGTAGCAAGTCTCTTAAGTGTCATCCAATTCTTCCAATCTTTTTTAGTTGATCCCACTTTTGTTTCATTTGGGGACCATTGTAACACAACCCTTACTACTAGAAAAACCGCATTTAGCGACGGCCATTAGCGACGGCTGGCCGTTGCTAAACATGATATAGCGACGGCACACCGTTGCTAAAACGCCCGTCGCTAATTCACTCGCCGCTAATTTTCTAGCGACGGTTACCGTTGCTAATTAGCGACAGATAAGCGTCGCAAAACAAGTCGTCACTAATTTTCTGGTAACGGTGTTTGCCGGCGCGTTGGTGACACGTAGCCGTCGCTACTTAGTGACGCGTAACCGTCGCTAGTTAGTGCTAGTTAGTGACGCATAGTCGTCGCTAGTTAGTGACGCGCAACCGTCGCTAGTTAGTGCTAGTTAGTGACGCATAGCCGTCGCTAATTAGTGACACATAACCGTCGCTAGGTAGTGAAGTTAGTGACGCATAGCCGTTGCTGGTTAGTGACGCGTAGCCATCGCTAGTTAGTGACTTGTGACCGTCGCTAGTTAGTGACTTGTCGCTGTCGCTAGTTGGTGAAGTTAGTGACGCATAGTCGTCGCTAGTTAGTAACACGTAGCCGTCGCTAGTTAGTGACTTGTAACCGTCACTATTTATTGTGGTTACTAACTAATGTAGGTCGGTAGTTAGTGACTCACGTAAAACGCTACTTAGTGTGATCAGTTACATTATGCATGTAGCAGTTTCTTGAATGATTTGTTGGAACTTAACCTCTTTTATTTTGATAAAAAAACTCCAAGTTAACCTTGTATGCTCGATCAGTACTAACAGTAAACTGAAAGAGCCACAGAAAGAGATTACCTTGATTCTTAGAATTATTTTCATGATAAAATTTAATATTGGAACTAAATAGGGTACTGGAAATTATTTTGTTCTATTGAAGATGATATAAATAAAAAGTGGTGAACACAAGTAGTACCAATTTGGTAACATGGAAAAAATAGTGGCACTTAATAACAAGATCAACACTTCCCACATCGTCATTTACAGCAACATAACAAGATCAAGTATCTATAACAAAAGATAAAATATTGCAACCCTTTCCTTTTGTCTTGCGCGAAGTATGACACTATACAATGTAAAACAAAAGCCTGCCCTTTTAAAACAAAAATTAATGTTGCAAACTAGGTAGCAATTCGGTACAAATACAATGAACATGCTGCTTACAACTTTTGTTTCAGAGCTTTCCCTGATTCAGTTTGTGCGCTTACATCCCCCTCTTCATCACCTTTTTCCTAAATTAAGAGCAGACAACATAATTCATAAGCTATTTTGATGTATAAACTATAAACCATCAATGCCGTCAGAATTCAGAGCTGTACAGAAGATTTACCTCAATTACGTTGTTATTGTCCCTCAGTGATTCATGGAATGCTTCCCTGACAATTTCCCCAAAAAGAAGAAATTTTTGTCATTCAAAATTGTTATTGGCCTTCATTGTAACCAGTTGACCACTGACAAGATTATCTTCATTGTATAGCTTACAGGATTGATAATTAATTCCTTTACACCACAAAAAAAGTATCCCAGTTCCTTGTAATGTTCATGTTGTTCTAATTAAGCGTTGGTCATAACTTTGAAGTAAATGAATGTGGTCCAACCGAAAAAGATAAAAAAACAAAGTCACTGTAGGGAAAACACCTTAGCATAACCACGCATAGGTGGTAACAAAGAAATCAAGTACCTTAAAATTAAAAGTCTATTTCCTTCAGGACTTGGCAGGGAATTTTTTTTGTCTTCCCCATCTTCTCCTTGCTTTTCTGTTGATTTTTCACCCTTTTCAACCTGATAATCAAAGAGTTTAGGTAATGAAGGAGAAGCAAGTACATTTACTGAAGGCAATAACGATTCAGATACATTGTAATGAAATTTTTTATAAGTTGCTGCAGCATAATAGAGGACATTGCTTTACCTCTACTGCACCATTATGTGAGCCAGATTTCTCACGAGCTGTGCTTGATCTCTGGGAGCTGGATTTAGCAGGCGAATCAAGAATACCAGAGATTTTTCCAGAATGAGACTTAGACTGCATGTTGGAGAAGCTTAAGCTTGATTTAGTAGGTGCCTCATGAGCATTGGGCTTCTTTTCGGACGAATCTTGGGCTTCTTTTTCACAGCTCTCATTTGCTTTCCCGCTGGCATTTTTCTCAATGCATGTTTTGTGGACTCCTATTTCAGTTGATTTCTCAAATGTTCCACTTCCATTCCCATTTCCGTCATTGGTTAGGTCATCAAGATTCTTTGCATGACAGGTACAAGCACTGCTTCAGCTGGATAGATAAAGGTCTTCTCATGTACAGAATGATCCAAGGACCCTCTTTTATCACTGCTGCAAACTCCAGCAGATTCCACTGCATGGTTCTTGGGGAAATTCCATCCCGTGTTTGAGTTTGAATGGAAAGTCTTATCAATTCCAGATTTCAGGCAACCAAGTGTCACCTCAACATATCGATTTTTAGCTCTCATCTGTGAAATAGAACCTTGAGAAAGATGATATGGTAGACCCACAAATCCATTTTCTGCCCTGAATTTCCCAGAGCTAGGGAAAATGAAGATAGTGAAAAACGGTGAGACAAAAAAATTTTATACAATAATCTAAGTTACCAGAAAGAATTTAAAAACAAATAGAAAACAAGGATATTCAAACCGGAAAAAAAAAGAGTCCACCTAAAATACACTTGCTTCACTAGATCACTTGGACAACATCCAGTAAGCCTACCAAGCATTCCATGTGGGGAAACAATCACTGCCAAGAAAAACAAAATCAGAAGAATGCAAGATTTCTAACATAAAAAGTACAATGAATAATACAGAGCATCCCTCCCACACCTACTCTCTTTTCCTCTTTTGTATCTTAAACAATAACCTTCCCCAATAAGTTCCAAGTAAGAAGAGAGTAAAGTGAAGATGAATCCTACAAAAATGTACAAGAAGATCATAGAAATGTGTCTTTATCTCTCCAGAAGCAAAGGTGAATCTTCAAAAGGATGCACATGAAAATTGTCAAGGATGAACCTTTCATCCCTACCTCTCTCTCAGTCTAAAAATTGCATAAGTAGCCAGGCAAAAACTAATGACTTATGATAAGCATGTTTGTGCAGCTAATTGCCCATAATAACACAAATGTTCCACCCCAAAGAAACAATAAAGAAAGTCAGGTGCAAACCAGGAAATTTGTAGCTGAAATTATTTGGAGAATGCTCAACAACTTTTTCCATTTCATCATTTGAAAGTGATCGGATGTGCCTGCAAAAGTGTGTGTTTGTGCACCATCCAACTTAAACCAGTTCTATTAAAAGCAGGCAGGATGAAAATGACACAAGAAAACTCAAATGTGGATCAATTCACCATATCAACTGCATTCTTTCAAATCCTATGCATAGCAAAGTTCATATTTTTGCTTTACAGGGATAGAAAAGTGCTATCAGGTTTGTATGTCTCCAAATCAGAGTCCATAAGCACCCAAACAAAGTGCAAGGAAATGACATGATTTTTGGGCATTTCTACTTATAAAGCAGAAGTGCTCAAAGCAGGTTACAACATGCCATATTCTTTCGCCATCTTTATATGTGACCCTAACAAACTAATTAGATGCTATACATTCATCACACAAAGGTCTCAAGGAAATATAAAAAACTCGTGTACCTTGACAAAAGTTCCACAGCAGTAGAACCATAACCAAGCTGCAAACAACCAAAAAACTCTAAGGCATCACCATGTAAAATTTCACAACCATAAAAATTACAAGCCTGAGTTAGAAATTTACCCTCGTAGCATTGGGATGAGTAGCAATCCGTACAATGCGAACACCTGAAAGGGTAGGAAAAACAGTGTCCCGGAACTGCTCACAGAATTTCCAAGGTATCTGATCCCCGTGGGGTTGATGACCATCACTTAAGCTCCGGATTGCAGATTTACGAGATATTAGCCCCTCTATGCACACCTGTAACAAAATATTAGAATTTTTTTAGGGGGATCACTGCATTGCAAAATAGGGAAAAAACCTCATAAAGCAACCTATATCACCAGTTTGCACAGAAGTGTGCAAATAACTGTAAAACAAAGTACATATACACAAACAAGACAATCTTGAAAAATTGGTCTTGAAGTTCAACAAGAAAGACATGACAGCAATACCAGAATTGGGAACTAATGCATAACCAAAAAAGGACCTTCAACTCAAGACCCCCTGAAAAGTCAAAAGGTCTTTAAAAGATTTCTTGTGCAAGGAAGTATTTGATACACAGAGATCATCAGCAATGAAGAAAGAATGACAAGTTGTCTAATAGCAACTATGACTTCAAAAGAGAAATGCATGCCAATGCACTAATATGGAGACATGGAAAGGATCCCCCCCCCCCCCCCCCCTCTCTCCCTCACACGCACACACACATGCACCCTTGCGAAAAAGCAAGAATTTTGGCACTGGCATTACTTTGGCGGATAAAATTTCTATTCGACTTCCTTACAGACCCAAAGAGAAGGGACCACACGTGTGTGTGTGTGTGTGTCTCATTAGAGGAACCCAGTCAGTTATCCAATCCACAAAGGAAAAAAAAAATTCCAGTCAACATGCAAAGGAAAAGGCATATACCTGAATGACACACAAAATATCTGGAAGTTGATTTTTGGACTCATCGACAGGGCCTGCACTTACAATTGCAAACATCCGGACCATATTAATTCCACAAAAATCAAAAGGATGGGAAATCACAGGAATTAGATTACCTCCTCTGGGAAATAGACCCCATTTGACTTTTTCATCAATTCAGCCCTGAAAACACAAATATTCAGAAGATAACAAGATATATCAGCTGCAATGGCATAGAATGAAAGCCTCATTAATTGCAAAAAACTATTGTTCGAGACTACAAACTCACATGTCTCCACCTTCACAGTATCCAGTGACAATTCTCACACAGCAGCCCTAGAATAGACAGATGGCCATCACTTGTCATGTGAACTACTTAAGAAGAAAAAAAAACAGATGGTACTTCCGGAAGAAGCTCGAATTAGTTGCTAATTCTTACTTTCTCAACCCAAGCTTCCTTGATTTCAACAATGTAAGGATGCTTAATTTATCGCAATAAGAGCCATCTATACCATTTAACAGAAAGCAAATTCCACAAATAAGTTAAAAAAAATAACAAATCCTAGTCTATCCAAAACATAATCAAATTAATCAAATCGACGCCGAAACTTACCTCTTCATGTGCAGATCTTCTGCAGCGCTCCGTCTGCCTCGCCAATCTGATCTTCTTCAACACATACCTATAAATCACATAGAACCAAGTCAAATAACCAAATCAAGAAATACTTGAAAGAAAATGCAGCGGCGAGAGAGGGCGTAAGCCTTTCAACGGGTGGGGAGGACCGATTACCTTCGATTCGGGCCGACGCAGTAGACGATTAGCAGTGGAGGAAAGTATGGATTCCCTGGGGGAGGGGAGGCTAAACGACTGGGCATTTTCGGCCAAATGGCTGCCGATTTAGGCAGGGGAAAGGAGGCAGAGAAGATTGGAGCAGGCGAGCCTCAGTTTGAAATGGAGAGATCACTGAAGAAGTCGAAGAGACAATCAGACAGGGAGGCTTCACGCGAAGACTGAAGAGAGAGGTGAAGGAAATATAATGAGCTAAGCGACGGCTGACTGTCGCTTACAAGTAGCGACTACTCGCCCTCGCTACTTGTGTTAATATCACCCCAACAGGCTAATTATAAAATAGTAATAAATTAGTAATAAATAATCAAGCCTCATGTGACAATAAATTAATGGTCTGTTAATTTAATTTTCATTAAATAGATTATTTATTAATTACTAAAAAAATATTTAGAGATTTGTATCTGAATTAATCAAATTAAAAATTATAATTATACAATTAAATAAGTGACATATAAAATGATAACTGGTTTTATTGAATTAGATTTAACATAAACAATAAGTAAAATAAAATGTGAAAAATTGGAAGTCACATTATAAAGATTAAGTAATTGAAAAGTGACAAATTAGCAATAGTAATGACTAACACATATATTTAAAAATATATATTTATGTTAAATGAGATGACAAATTAGCAACAAAAATGAGTAACACATAAGAACTATTACTAATTTTTTGAATTTTCTTAAATTTAGTGATGGCTAACCTTCACTAAATTAGTGACGGTAAGACGTCACTAAATTTAGTGACTAATAACCGTCGCTACATTAGCGACGGTTATGCGTCACTAAATTACCGTCACTAAATTACCGTCACTACATTAGCGACGGTAAGCCGTCACTAAATTTAGTGACGCATAACCGTCACTAAATTAGCGACGTTAAGCCATCACTAAATTTAGTGACGCATAACCGTCACTAAATTAGCGACGGTAATACGTTACTAAAATTAGTGACGCATAACCGTCACTAAATTAGCGACGGTAACCCGTCACTAATATTAGCGACGCATACACGTCACTAAATTAGCGACTATAAGGCGTCACTAAAATTTAGTGACGTGCGTCACTAAATAAGTGAGCGACTATAAGCCGTCACTAAAATTTAG
Source organism: Aquilaria sinensis (assembly GCA_005392925.1). Classification (NCBI taxonomy): domain Eukaryota; kingdom Viridiplantae; phylum Streptophyta; class Magnoliopsida; order Malvales; family Thymelaeaceae; genus Aquilaria; species Aquilaria sinensis. The sequence continues at coordinate 409,987 of SMDT01001081.1, forward strand.
TGACGCATAAACGTCACTAAATTAGCGACGGCAAACCGTCACTAATTTTAGCGACGCATAACCATCACTAAGTAGCGACGAATAACTGTCACTAAATTAGCGACGTTAAGGCGTCACTAAAATTTAGTGACGCATAACCGTCACTAAATTAGAGATTTTAACTGTCACTTATTTAGCGAAGATAGCCAAACACAAACTTTAGCAATGTTTAACAGTCAGTAAATTTTCAATGGTAAATTATCACGTAAAGCCCGGTGAAACTTTTGCGATGGATATATTCGTTGTGTATTAATATTTTTGTTTTATTATTCTGTTTATTTAAACAAGATTGTTTCACGTAAAGCCCGGTGAAACTTTTGCGACGGATGTATTCGATGTGTATTAATATTTTTGTTTTATTATTCTGTTTATTTAAACAAGATTGTTTGTTGTAATGCTAAAGATACAACAACTTGTTGGATAAAAGGATCTCAATAACGTAAATAAAATTCGTATAATCTTAATTAAAATTGTTTCGTGAGGAAAAAAATATCTAAAATCTAAATATATTTATATTATATCAACTAAAATAATTTATGTTGTGTGAGAATTTGAGACGTCACACAATTTTCAGCTATAATATTTTCATTTTTCTGGTAGTGTATTCAAAAGTAATTATTTATGTTCAATCACATAACAATTTATCATAAAAAATGACAGCCACAGGAGAACCAAAACTTTTATTATTTTTATTTTTATTAGTTTAGCGACCTATAACCGTCACTAAGTTAGCGACGGCAAGGCGTCGCTAAGCTTAGCGACGTATAACCGTCACTAGTTAGCGACGGCAAGCCATCGCTAAGTTTAGCAACGTGTAACCGTCACTAAGTTAGCGACGGCAAGACGTCGCTAAGCTTAGCAACGTGTAACCGTCACTAAGTTAGCGACGGCAAGACGTCGCTAAGCTTAGCGACGTATAACCGTCACTAAGTTAGCGATGGCTAGCGACTTGTAACCGTCACTAATTAGCGACGGCAAGCCGTCGCTAAATTCTCACTGGAATATTACCGACTATTAACCGTCGCTAATTAGCGACGGTTTTTTGCCGTCGCTAATTAAACCATCGCTAAATTGTGTTTTTCTTGTAGTGCCTGTCTTATTTTTGAACTTAGTTGCTATGGTCTTCCATGAAAATATTTTTAGGCCACCACCTTGCCTATTACCATCATCAAGTTCATTCTTGCATATGTCACAAAATATAATGACATCTCCAGGTTCCCACTATGCTCTTCCGCCAACATATTTGCTACTGGTCTGAGAGTTATGATTCTCCATCTAAAATAAAAAAAATTATGCAAGTAGACTACTTTCAATCAAGTAAATTCAAAAACTAAATACTAAAACTAAAAATGAGTTCCCCTTCAATAAATACAAAAGAGCAAACAAATGTCTAACCAAAAATTAAAATATTTTCTATTTGAAGCTTAAGATTGGTTTTGCATATCTAACCAAATAAGCAAACAAAACTCCTAAAAAGGTTTTAGGTTCAACCACGAATATATTTTTTATTGAAATCTATACTGCAGTAACTTTCAGCTTAGTTAACTTACCATAATGGTACAAAGGATTTACCGAACTAGTTTCAGCAATGCTTAACAACATAGAGAAACTAACTTGTATTATTGGGAAAATGGTGCCCCATTTGTGAAACACAATGATGGAACAGTGAGTACAACTTTACAGTTTCAGAAACAGGGAACCTTGGAATTGCTACTTCCAAAGCATTTAGGCCATTAACATGGCTGGGAAAGAAAGAGAGAGAACTGCAAAATTCAAGTGTTGAAGTGCATTGATGGAAATAGTGCAGCAATGTATTAAGTATAAGAAGATTAAATTTTAGATTTACTTTAGCCAAAAACAAGAAGGCACAATGGTTTGGTACCAATGAGGGTACTAAACTGATTTCTTTCAAGGGTATATACGAATTAACAAGAGCATTGGAGCATGCTTGGTTACTATGAGACAAGGGTACTGCACCGAAAAGACTTCGGCTTGCCTGACGCTGCAGATTTGTTTTGGGTACTATTGGTGAATATGGTGGAAGATTCAAAGGCAACTATCACTACTAAAAAACACCTCTTTTCCAACGGTCTTTTTCCAACGGTCAAGCCGTTGGAAAATATCCAACGGCCAAAGCCGTTGGAGTTAAAAGAAATGTAATTACCAACGGCCTAACCGTTGGAATAGTTGAAGATGTCAACCGGAACACATTTTCCAACGACCTTGACCGTTGGAAAATGAAGGAGAAGTTTTCCCAACGGCCTAAGCCGTTTGAAAATGAATATAGTGAATTTGAAAATTTTGAGAAAAATTCAACGTATTTGTGTGTTTTTTTCCAATGGCCAAAGCCGTTGGAAAATGAAGGAGAATTTTTCCAACGGCCTAAGCCGTTGGAAAATGAATATAGTGAATTTGAAAATTTTGAGAAAAATTTAACGTATTTGTGTGTTTTTTTTCCAACGGCCAAAGCCGTTGGAAAATGAAGGAGAATAATGAATATAGTGAATTTCAAAATTTTGAAAAAAATTTAACGTATTTGTGTGTTTTTTTCCAACGGCCAATGCCGTTGGAAAATGAAGGAGAATTTTTTCCAACGGCCTAAGCCATTGGAAAATGAATATAGTGAATTTGAAAATTTTGAAAAAAATGTAACGTATTTGTGTGTTTTTTTCCAACGGCTTTAGCCGTTGGAAAAAGAGAATGGTGACCTGTTGGAGGGCCGTTGGAAAATTGAAAAATGGAACGCACTGTATCATTTGGTTTTTTCCAACGGCCAAAGCCGTTGGAAAGTGAAAATTTATTACCCCCCAGCTCGCGATGCCCAGTTCATCGTCTTCGCTCTAACTTTTTCTCTCTCTCTCCTGTTCTCTGCGATTCCACTCCACACGCACACACAGCACCAAAAATTCGTCTCCCAGGCCAGATACGTGTTAATCGAGGACGACATTGTTAGATCTGGGCGTGAATCTACTCGATCTGTAGGTAAGTTCGTGGTTTAAGGGCCGTAAAAACAGCGTTTTTGGTTTTTTTTTTCCTTTTGATTATCACGGTTTGATGATATTTGATGCTAATGGGTGGTATATTTTACTAGTTGTGGCAGCTTGCAAAACATAATAAATGCATTTGAAGGACGATTTGAGGTAAGTTTGTATTTTAAAATTTTTAAATTTTTTTCCGGTGAAATTGTGTAAATGTGGATTATGTATATGAGTTTTTGGTTTGAAATATATGAAATGTATATGATTTTTAGTTGTTGATTGTTGGATGTGAAATGGTAATTTCAAATTTTAGGCCATTTTGTTAATTTTATTTATTAGTTTCGGGTTTAATTTTAAAATTTGTAGTAAGAACAAGAATAATAGTAATTACGATAATTAAAATAATTATTATACTTGTAAGAGTTGTAGTAGAATAATAATAATACCAATAATAATAGTAGTAATTGTAGTAATAATAATAATACTAATAATAATTAAAATAATAATTAATGTACAAAGATTAGGAGTACAATTAATAATAATTGTAACAATAATCATAGTAATATTCATAATAGTATTTAAAATAATTATTAATATATGAAGAGTAGTTCTATTATAATAATAATAATAACAATTTATTGTAATAATAATTATTATTATTATAATTATTTTTTTTTTAATTTTTCCAATTTCCAACGGCCCTCACTTTGACCGTTGGAAAATTGACTTCCAACAGTGGGTTTCCAACGTCTTCTTTCCAACGGCTTCGCGTTGGAAATTTTAACTGCCAAGGCCGTTGGAAATTTTTCCAACTGCTCAATTTCCAACGGCCTTGACAGTTGGAAATTTTTCCAACGGCCCTCACTTTGACCGTTGGAAAATTGACTTTCAACAGTGGGTTTCCAACGTCTTGTTTCCAACGGCTTCGCGTTGGAAATTTTAAAATTTCCAACGCGAAGCCGTTGGAAATGACTGTTGGAAAAAGTGTGTTTTTTAGTAGTGTAAAGCCATGGAATATGACTGCATACTGGAAGCTTGACTACTAAAAGGAAGAGATAAAGACCACACATCCCTGGGAAATTCTGCAGGAATGATTGAGGATGCAAGTTGCCTTTTTGTTGACTTTTAGCAAGGCTTGTTTACTGTATCTGAAAGTTTGTCTGTTAGTCAAAACAGATAAATTAAGCTTGTTTGGGGCAGCAAACCTAGAATCCAGAATGCCTTATGCAGATAATCTACATAACTGAAGTCCATTGCAGAGTTAAACTACATTGCTTAATTTGACTTTGAAGTTGACTTTATGAGCAAGGTTCTTGCTTTAGGGAAGCATGGTTTGAGAAGTTTCCTGAAGTGAAATAAAACTCACGTACAGTCTGTAACTTCTGGTTTATAAGTTTTAGGGCTACATGGCTTGAAAAGCACTCAAAACTGTCGCACAATTTCTGTCTTGTTAGCCTACTGGCTGCTAAGTGTTTAAGCAGTTGTTTGGGGTTAAAGTTCAGACCTAAACCCTGCCAGTTTTAGTACTAAAACTGAAATGCTTGAAGTCAAATTACAAGGATCTCTGATCTGTTAATCAGGAGGTGAACTTGGTGCTTAAGCCGGCAGGTTTGCTTGGTAAGAAAATGTTGGAATCAAGAAATTAAAAGATTGAAGTGGCTACTGCTATGTAGCTGATAATACATGGTAACTGTTGTGCAATAGATATGCACGTCAATTGTGAACTGTCTAGATTACCAAAGGCCATTTTAGTGGCTGAACAGAAAAATGCGAGCATTATGACTCATATGCTCAGTTATACCAACAAGATAGATTCACAATGAAGAAAAGAAAAATATTCTAAATTTAAACTGGGTGTTAGAGCTATCATTGGTGAGTTAGTTTAGGCCGGAAAATTTAAAACAACGCATACAATGCACTCATACCTAGAAATCAAAAGCACTGAAACGAAGCATCAATATAAGCCAATTTGACAAACCCAGGTATCAAACAAGGAAATCAAAACATTATGAAGAGAAAAAACAAGAAAGGAGAAGACAAAACACAAAAAAGAGCTTCCTTTCAGTCAAAACTAAAAAACCTAGAATTCGGTTGTTGAACCAATCACATTACCAAAGCAATGCAAAGACAGAGGGGGATGGAAAGGAACCGAAATCCCTCAATCAACAACATGAAGCCGCGTCTCAATCGAAATAAAACCAGAATGATGGATTCTTCCAAGCAAAAAAATTGCAGAATCTAAATCGATGCAATCTCTACACCAAGAAACAAGAAGCAAGAAGCAAAAAAAAAAAAAAAAAAAGACACAAACAGTGAATCAAATTCCTCCATCGCTTGCCTTGTTCAGATGAATCTTTGTGGTGCCTGTAGATTTCGTCCCTATCCCTCTTCTTGTACTGTGATTGACGCGCGAAATCCACCGATTCTTTCCCGCGTCTAAAATTTTTGCGGGTATAATTGATAATGTTGCTATCAAATGCTAGAAGCGCAGGTTAAACGCTGGGGGTGGGAAGCTTTCTGCATTTAGAGTTCCGATTTCTTCGGCGGCGAGGGTTTAGCGTTTCCTAATTTTTTGATTAAATGGAAAAAAAACACCGAAACTCCAAGCTTTGAGCATTGGACAAGCGTTTTACGTGGGAAACGCTCTTCCCAAATAGGAACTTCATCAAAGAGTTCAAAAGTACTGGAAGATAGGAGGCAACAACAAGGAGTTCATCAAGTTCATTTCAAAAAAGACCTGATCATACAATTCTAAAAGACGATTCGCCTATCAACCTCATTGAATCAATGTAGCAGATCATTGCAAAACTACTAGCAAATAGACTTAAGAAAACAAACTCATTAGTCATTAATTAGTGAAAGTTAGTCAGGTTTTTTAAAGGGGAGGTAGATTTTAGACGAAGTTCTCATTACAAATAGATTGTGGATAATGAGAAATTCAACAGGGCTAAAATGACCTTAAATGTGGATTTCAAAAAACCTTTTAATTCAATTAGGTTGAAAATAACTTTTTGATATGCTACAACAAATGAGTTTTGGTGCTAAATGGAGTAGTTGGGTTCCAAGTTGTCTACCAACTGCATCACTATCAATTTTGATTAATAACAGCTCAATGAAGAACTAAAATTAGAAACGACCGTCGACAAGGTGATCTACCATCCCCTTTTCTATAGCTGGCGGAGATAGAAGTATTGCACTGTGTAATTGATAGTATAGTTTGAATCAATAAGTTATCTGATACTATCATACAGGGCCAAATGAGGCTAACATCAAACCCATATGGAAAGAAAGCACATGAATGTTGGTCAAGAGCCCAGGCCCCTATACCCGATCAATATTGTCAAGATATTTGTCCAATATATCATCAATAACTATAGAGATTAATTACATCACTCAATATAAGCCATACAATTAGATCCACTGTTAAGGTGATTACATTCCACAATAGGACTAATCATATATAAGGAGATAACAGTACACAATTAGGCACGCAATCATCGCTATTTCCAAGCCATCTTTACTTGCAAGTTCCGGGTCATCCACGAACCTCTAAGTTCTTGACAAATTTGCACTAAGAAGAATACAAAGCTACTGAGATCATGGTACTTATTACTTCTCTATTTTTATTTAGTATAATTTGTTTCAAAAAAAAATAAGGTCCCAGTTAATAGCTTCTCCAGTTGTCTGCATGTTTGCAATAACAAGTGACGTGGGACTTGGGGCTTGTTCTGTCAAAAGAGATCAATTGTTATTTATTTGTTATTGACGTTTGAACAAAATGAATTTATTGACGTATAACAAATAGTGAAAACAAGAGACTTGCTAATTTCTTTTAGAAATATGTTTTCTTACTTGGAATGAAAGAAATAAAATTTAAAAGCCTTACGTTCCCAATTGCCCCCAAAACTATTACAAATTAATTTTCGGCCCACTAAACTAATATCCAACTAGTGTTGTGGTGGCCACAAATGGCAGTACTAGAATGAAGCTTTCGGCCCAAAGCTCCACCTCCACTCAACATTAGGCACACGGTATTTTAATTTTTGTTCAATAATTTCAATTGAATCAATTTGTTCTATTTGATTCCTTCAAATTAGGGGAATTATTATTTTTTGACACTCAGAAATAAAGGAAGAAGAATAAGAAATAAAGGAAAATAAGAAATGAGGGGCAATGTAATTATAGGAAATACTCTTTCTTCTTAAATACTTAACCTTTATTTTTTAAGAGTAGTTCCAGAATATTTAACATTCTTTCCCGGAAAGGTAAAGAAAACACTACTATTCAGTATTTGTCCTATTAGCACTAAAATACAAAGTTTTCTAAAACTACATGGAATGTTAAAGAGACTAATTAAATTATAATAGGAGTAGTATAATGAGCACACAGCGTATGTACTTCATTTAGTGAAATGAAAATTTTATAAAATATAAAAATACTCATGAAATAAATTAGAAATTCATGGAATAATATTAGACTGCCAGTATTTAATAAAATGTCAAGTTTGGTTCTTTCTGTGCATGATGCTGTTAACCATTCAGTAGCTACTTCAGTTTTGAAGACAAAAATATCGCATTGTTTATTTAGTTCGTGGGTCAATTTAAAATTTCAGCCAATTTAAAAACAGATGAATATGCTGGGCTCAATAATTAGAAATAATTAGCAGCATAGGTATATATTTTTTGGCCTAAAGACACTTTTGATCCTTGAACTTATATGATCAGGACACTTAACCCCTTCAATTTGGACTTGATCTGACTCGGCCTCCGAACAAGTGAAAATAGGACACTTTAATTCGTTTGGCCACATGTGCACATCACTTTATGTATTTACTCTTAAGGCTGCTTGCTCTTAACGACTCCAATGATGCCAGCCCCAATCAACGTCCCGACCTAGTAAACCCAATGACTTGCTTTGGTATCGAGTATTGACCCCAGAAGGCAAGTTGTAGCGTTCTTTAGCCCCCTGGATGGCAGAATCAGCATTGTCCGGGCCACACAAGTTCAGGGACTAAAAGTGCCTTAGGCCATTTTTATTGGAATGAGAACTCAAACTCGGCTTCATGGTGTATAATTCATAAATTGGATGACTTCAGCAATGAAATTTGAGAAATTTAGGATCTTCAAGAAATGTTTTTAAATCATTTCAAGAAAATTGCAAGGCTCAGATGTTCCATCAAATGCTTTCCAACAGACGATAAAATTCGTATGTCAAGAACCATGCTCGTTGGCAAGTTAGAAAAATTTAAGACGGACTTTACATACGAGAGTGTGTTCAAAGCGTTCTCTTATTTAACTGATAAAGATGCGTACTTGTACCTGAAATCAAAGGCCGCCTCCTGAACTGTATGCTGGATTTCCTGGACTGTGCCCTGGATTACTTCCTCCAACCCCTGCTAGTATTCGTCCAGCAAAAACTGCCTCTACACAATGAAAAGAATCGTGATGAAGAGGATAAAATTGGAGGCAGACTTGGACGGCATCTTTTCTTTTCTTTTCCTTTCTGTTTTTGCCCTCTTCTTTGTTGCCTGTAGTGGTTATAGTTATCCTTCCCCAAACTCTATGCGTTTATATAGAACAATCCAAGTATAAATTACAAGCATAATTTACTTTCAATTTTGCGTTATTGGTAAACTCATAAATAACTATGACATTGATAAGTGAGGACTTAATTTAATTCTTTTAATTTAATTAAGTTCATCTAATTGGCTTACTTTTATTTTTACGTCCTTTCCACTCGCAACCACTTTCATTTGAAATTTAATATTATATAGTTATAATAATCTATTTAAAATAAAATTTTTATGATATTATTAAATTTTTATAAATTTTTTCTTTTCTTAAACATTGAAAAATAAAAATTTAATAAAATTTCTAAAATATTTATTTTTAATGGATTATTAAGCCTATATAATATTGGTTTTTAAATGAAATTGGTTTCTAGTAAAAAAATGTAAAATAAAAATAATCCTTTTTAAATTAAGTTCATTTAAGTTAAAAAAAATTAGGTAATAGTTAAACCAAGCTTCCTTAAAGCATTTTACTTTATTTCTTGACCCTATGAGCGCTAGACACATAAACACTTGGAAGGAGTGGCCTAGTTATAAAAAAGCCTAAAGCCTCATTTATCCCATGTACTTCAACTTGATTTGGCTCATCCCTCAAACTTTACAAACTGAGACTTTTTACCTATTGATTTAATTAAATGAAGAATATGTACAAAAATTAAAATAAAAAAAAATTGAAGGCTAACTAAATTATTTGTCCAATAGTTGATTCTTGTGAGTAAACAATATAAAAAACCTTAACATAAACTTATAAATGAATATAAAGGAAAGATGAGCAGTCTCAAATATGAAACTGAAGCTTTTATGCTTATTGTTTATTCACAAGAGTCAACCATTAGATAAATAATTTAATTAGCCATTCAGTTATCCTTTTTATTTTTATTTTGGTATACATTCTCCATTTAATCGGGTTGAGGGGGTAAAAGGTTCTAATTTGCAAAGTTTGGGGGCTAGTCAAACTAAGTTGAAGTCCAAGGGATAAAAAGTCTAAGTTGGTGAAGTTCAGGGGCAAAACGGGCTTTAGGCCGTTATAAAAATCCTTGAAGTTTATTTGTTTTAAAAACCTACGCCACGCATTGTTATGAGCAAATTTGTAGATTAGGATTGATGGAAGAACACTTGCATCAATATTAGTTTTTGGGCACTTTAATGCAACAGATTAAAGCTAGGAGACTAAAATAGGACAAAAAGGAAAAAAAAAATGGAAGAGAACCAAGATGAATTTTACCTTAATTATCTTTTTTTTTTAATATATTTTTACAAACATAAATTAGAATTTTAAGTTGTTCTTGAAGGGCTGCAGGTTGATAGCCCGCACCGAGCCTAGATCGATGCAGAGAAGGTCCATGTTCCAACCACGGGTTACGCCGTTGAAACGATTTTCTAATAACCAATTCTAATGTACAATGTAATTTTGAAATCCACTAGCAAAATATAGACAATTCAAACTGAGAGTTTTTATTATGAATTTTTCCATATTGACTAACTGCAGTTTTTTTCTCGGGTACTGTCCCGACATATCTGATTAATATGTTTGGCATGGTGTATTTCCAGCCAATAAGAATAATGGTGGAGTCTTCACGTTATCTAAATATGTTTGGTGATCAATTACATAACTCAATTGTCAACACGTTGACTAGTACAAGATGTTGAAAATTTCATTTGACGAAGTCACATAAAAGTTGTTTGTGTCGTACTGCCAGGTTTTAGAGCCCAAATCTTTGTCACAGTCGTCTACCCACTTCGTCCCACAACTCAGCAAAATTTGATATTTTTTCTCTTACTTTTCACACTTTAGTAGCTACTTGACAATCTTATCAAATTTTTAGGGTTAGTTTCAAAATCTTTTCAAATATAATGAATAAAAAACTTTTAAAAGGTATAGGGATTAAATTATAACATTTAAAAAAAAGAATTAGAATATAGTTTTAAAATGAAAATTGATTGTAAAAAGCTTACTTAATATAAAAATATTACTACATCCTTCCCAAATTAATTGAAATGTTTGACTGGGCACGGAGATTAAGGTGTATGTAATTTGTGTTAATTTTTTATGTAGTAAAAGTTTAAATAATGATTAAAAAATGAAAGATTCTTTTTTGGGTTTTGTGCAGTGAGAGGTTGAGTGGAGATTAAAAAAAAAGTCTTTATTGGGTTTCATGTAAAAGGATTATTTAATTGTTTAAACTTTCCAAAAGAGAAAACGTTTCAACCTTTTTTGGACTTCCCAAAAAGAAATACGTTTCAAGTAAATTGGAACGGAGGAAGTATAAAAATTTTGGGATTAGCTATAATAGTAATTACTGCAATGAATTTGGAGGAGATGGAGAGAACAATAATTAGATACACAAATTATATGCATTAGGCTAGTTTTGGTTACAAGAGATTTAACCATTTTAAGTTGCTGAGAAGCAAACGCTAGCCACTGCTCCTACCCGCTTTCTCTACATCGCCTTCCTCTTTACTTCTTTATACTCTTGGCTAAGTTTGAATTCTAATCCAAAGTTTGACTAGTTGATTTATTATCTTTATTACTAATCAACCATCCTCAATCTTTTTTTCACTGTTTCTTCTACACCTTTCTGCTTTACAAAAATCTTTTATCATCACTAACAGATGTATTGTCTGATTTTTCTAACACTCTGACAAAGAGATCTTGGTGATTTACTATGAAAGATCAGGTCTTTTCCTATAAAGGTTATTGTAGTTAAATCATAGTAAAAAGGTAAAATTTGCTATGAAAAATATCATTATAGACGATCGTGGCAAAAGTCCGCATAACAAATTGGAATTTTTGCAATATCAAGGCAGTATGACGAAGATTATAATTGTCGGGAAAACAACAATGATTCTATGATGATTTTAATTGAGCAATGCTTTTGCCTTGACTAGCGTGCGACAATTCAAATTGAAATCACTAAGTGAACTAAGAAATTAAATAATTTTGTATAATTATAGTGAAATGATTGAAACCATAGAAGTTCTTACCATACGGTTCCAATGCATTTCAAGGGAATTGAGCTATCGGTTTGTACTATGGGTCTAAAAAAAATGATAAATCAAGATGGTAGACGTCCTGATCTGTATACGGCTGAGAGCTCAATAACCATAAACGTAAGAGTGTACTGGGATTACCCGTTGATAAGGTGTAGCAATATGCTTTTAGGAGTCGCTACCAATTAGTTGCGCTTAGGTAGATTGAATACTTGTTATGGTCTATGAAAGATTTCGAGATCATGATTCGATTACACTAAAATAACCTTATTATAGAGCCTAGAAGTTGGTACCATGGGGTTTGGTTTTACCCTTTCCAAAATCTTTACTTCCTTACCTAATGCTGATAAAAAAAGTTTTTTATGAATTTTATTTAATTATGTTTAATTTTATTTTTAATTCCAAACCACGAATACAACTGGATATGGAATTCTAGACATTCTTGAAATTTCTTAATTTTATTAAATCCACCAAAAATTTGAAAGAAGTGTTTTGTTCAAACTATGAATCTTATCAGATCAATAGATTTTGAACGAATAATCTATCTCGGGATTTTATCAAATTACCAAGAACAGATACATGAAAATTTGTTGATTAATTTACAATTACTTAACTAATAATTTTTGTGTATTACTAACCTTTAGGTGCATTGTGGGAATTAAAAATTAAACCATCTTAAAATAAACAAAGAAGAGACAAACAAATAAATATCCTACATTATACCCTATGTAAATAATACGTAGGTCTTATGCATGGCCAAACAAACAATAGCAAAGAAAGAAAATAAAATAAAAGGCTTGCTGTAAGTGACTAATCCAAAAAAAAAAAAGAGGAAAGTTAGCGATTTAGACGAATGGAATAAAAAGTTAAAGGGCTAATCAGGAGTTATACCAGGAAGAATTGAAAGTTGATCGGGTCAGACGCAAGAACGGGTCGGGTTCGCAGGTTTGGAAGTGGGTTCTTCTCCAAATCGCCATTTGCCGGCGACGAAAGATGGGGGGGCCTGCCTAGGGTTTGGTCGTGGTAATAGGCGACCTACCGGAGGGGGCATATGGCGAGAATGATAGTGTCTAGTGGCTGGACCGAAGAGGAAGACGCAGCAGGGAAGCGGTTGGGGACGGTGGCGCAGGGTAGGATGGAGCAATGGAGGCTAGTTCAGGTTGATGGTGGCGGCAAGAGCGGCGGCTGGAGGTGGTTGGAGAGTGGGTGGCGGCGGCAACTGGGAAAGTTTAGGTTTTGGGGTGGTGAGCAACAAAAAAGTAAGAGCTTAGGCTCCAGTTTTTACGTTTTTCGCGAGGAGATTAGGGCTAGCCAATCTCATAACAAAACCAAGGAAAACAACTTTATTACCACAAAAGGAACACTTTTTCAAGTTAGCATATAACTTTTGCTCTCTTGAAGTACTTAGTACTTATGTGAGGTGTCCAATATGTTCTTCTAGGTTCTTGCTGTATACTAAGATATTATTGAAGTAAAAAATAACAAACTTACCAATGAAGTCATGCAAGACATGATTCATAAGTCTCATGAAAGTACTAAGAGCGAAGTTAACCCAAAAGGTAAGACTAACCGTTCATAAAGTCCAAATTTTGTTTTGAAAGCAGTTTTCCATTCATCTCCTTCCCTCATCCTAACTTGATGGTACCCACTTTTCAAATCAAAATTTGAAAACAAAGTAGAACTGTACAACTCATCAAGCATGTCATCAAGTCTAGGGATAAGATGTCTATACTTTACAGTGATTTTGTTGATTGGTCTACAATCCATGCACATGCACCATGAACCATCATCTTTTGGCACCAAAAGGACACGTACAGCATAAGGGGTCATGTTTTCCCTCACAAAAACCTTTAGCCAATAATTCTTCCACTTGCTTTTGAATCTCCTTAGTCTCCTTAGAGTTGGTCCTAAAAGCTGGCCTATTTGAGATAGGTGCACCAACAACTAAGTCAATTTGATACTCAATGCCTCTTTTGGGTGGCAATCCTCTTAGATCCTCAGGAAACACATCCTAAAAGTCCTTTAATAAAGACAAAACAATACTAGGAAGATGTGTTGGATAATTGATAACAAGTAAAGACTCTTTGTAAAGTAAGAGATGCACTGGTCTTTGTGCCTGAATGACTTTCCTCACATCACTCATTTTTGCAATATGACACTATTTCTTTCCACTCAACTTCCCTTCATTTTTTTCTTTTGGGAATTCTCCACTTTTTTTGCCCCTCAAGTTCACTCATCTTACTTGATCTTTTAGTTGTTCTCTTGGCTTTCCCTTCTTCACTCTTGCCCTTAACTTTCCTTTTTTTTCTTTTCTCTCAACCTTACTTTAAAGCTTTCTTTGATCCTCCAATACATGTTATGATGAAAGTGGAACAAGTGTGATTGGATTTTCTTCATGGACAAAAGAGTACAAGTTCTTTTCTCCATCATGTGTGACCTTCCTATCAAATTGCCATGGCCTCCCAAGCAAAATGTGACAAGCTTGCATAGGTAAAACATTGCAAAGAACTTGGACCAAAGTAAGTAACAATTTTAAAGTGAATGAAAACTTGCTTTACCACCTTTTACCCCTCCTACATCATTCAACCATTGAAGTCTATATGGTTGAAGGTGCTTTTGTGTAGGAAGCTTCAACTTCTCCACCATGGTTGAGCTTGCTACATTGGTGCAACTTCCTCCATCAATGATGAGGCAGCATACTTGATCTTTGATTCGGCATCTAGTGCAGAAGATGCATTCTCTTTGATTGGCCTCTTCCTTGGCTTGCACACTTAGAGCTCTCCTTACCACAAATGCAAAGTCTCCCTCCTCAAGTTCAAGTGTGTTTAGCTCTTCATCCTCCAAAGGTGGTGTCTCCTCCATGGAATCTTCATCCTCAGATGTAAGTTCTCCATTATCTTTAAGAATCATCACCCTCTTGTTTGGGCAATCTCTCATGTAGTGCCCTTTGCCTCTACACTTAAAGCACACCATCTCCCTTGCCTTAGGTGCATCTTTAGGTGAAGTTATGGACTTTCCTTATTGAGGCCAAGACAAGCCTCCTTTAGTGGCCTCCACTTTTGGCTTGGGTGATTCTTTGCTTCATTCTCCCCCCCCCCCCCCATGTGGAGCTTCCCCCTTAAGACATCCTGGATGTTTTGGACCTTTTAATGATCTTCTCAACCTTAGTGGCATGATGAAGCAAATCCTCCATGTTGACATAAGACACCATCTCTACTTTGTTGGCAATCTTAGGATTGAGACCATTGATGAATCTAGCAATTGTGGTCTCCTCATCCTCCACGATGTCGGCTTAGGTCAAGGTCATGTCTAAGTCTTTGTGGTTGTCCTCTATACTTCTTTGGCCTTGCATTAGCCTTTGAAGTTTAAGGTATTGATTTTATAGTAGTAGCTAGGCATAAATCTCCTCCTCATCAAGGCTTTAAGGGCTCTCCATGTGTTTATGGGCTCCTCCTCATTCCTTCTCCTAGAAGTAACAACCTGATTCCACCATATAAGAGCATAATTAGTGAACTCAATGATAGCCAATCTATCCTTCTTTTCTTTAGAATAATGATGGCAATCAGACACCATCTTAATCTTTTGCTCTCATTCTCAATATGCATCAAGATCCATCCTCCCTTGGAAAGATGGAATGGTAAGCTTAATGGAGTTGAGATTGTTGTCCTCCTTTGGCTCCCCCTTCCTTGGAAGCCCATGGTCAAGCCAAACTCCTTCTTCCTCCTGAGGTTCTTCTCTCATTGGACTTCTCCTTGGTTACAAGATGGGATTAGGTCTCTTTGACAACCTTAAATCTATATCCTCAATCCTCCCCACAAGTCTATTGAGAGTTTCTTGAAGTTCCCTCATGATTGGCTCCTCGTTATGCCTCACTTTAATCCTCATATCCTCTTACCCCTTCATACTCTTGAAATCAAAGATCCTCACACACTCACTTCACATGTTTCACTCAAAAGACGAACACTCAAAACACTTATTTGTTAGTGAGAATATTGCTATTAAGGAGTCCTCAAAAGTTCTAAGAAAACTTTCCTCAAAACACATAAGAAAACTTGAATTCTTGAAAACAATTTTGACTCTAAAATAGAGGTGGGCTGAACAAGCTTTAATAGATGATTACAAGAACCACAAAGAAAGTTTTGGCTCAAAACAATGGGTTAGGGTTCATGGGCACAAAAACCAAATCACTTTGTGCAAGCATCTTTTGCAAATTCTTTTCTTCCTTCCTATTTTTTTATTCTTTTAAAACCTTTTTTGCCCTTGTATTTTGTTGCTAGAACACCTTTCTCCTTGAAGTTGCTTGCTGCCAAAGATAAAAAGTTACTTTTCTTTTCAACCAAGACAAGAAACTATTGAAAACTTGCATAATTGAAAACAAACTTTTGCTACCGAAACTTCTTTTTTTGGTGTTTTCTTGACTCTAAGGTGCTGGAAATAATGAAAACAAGAGGGGTTAATAAGGTTAGACATAAAAAAAAAAGGATAAGAAACAAAAGATAACAAACAACTGAAAACTGAAAACACAAGGTAACATTAGTTGACTACTTTTTGTTTTTTTTTTTTTTTGTTTTGATTGGAAACAAGACTAGAAACAAAGATGATATACCTAAAACAAGAATAAAAGGATTAAAAAAAATAAATTACAAAATTATTAGAAAAAATTGAAGGAAAAATTAAGAGAAACGATAGCACAAAGATATGTTATTCAGATAAAGCTTGTGGCTTCAATACCAACTGATGCAAAGCCCGATGGTATAAAGACCATGAAACATGCCCAAGATGTTTTTCAGGCTCCAAAAGACATCAAAGTGACTAGATTTTAAACCGCTACCCCTAATCAACTTGTGATTAGAAACAAGAAGTATAAGAAAACCAAGAACACAAGTAACTGTGTGCCAAGGTAGTCTTCAAAGAACCAAAGAGATTTTCCTCTTGAAAGTAGCAAAATTATTAAAGAAAAGGATATTTTTTTACACCAAAGAATATGTGCCTATTTATAAGCCAAAACTAGGGTAAAAATGTAGGCCAAAATTCATAGCCAAACCCTAATATCAAAGGAGTTAAGAAAACCTAGTCAAACAAGGACTCAAACACCTACTTTGAACATGTTTGATGTGTGCAGCATATGCCACTTGTCCTTTGTGATCTGAATCAATTCCATAGCGTAAATAACATCCTAAATAATGTAAATAAATAAAAAAATTTGATAAAATAAAGTGTAAATACAAATTTGGCCCTAATAACCTAAAATGGTCTTCTCAAGTGCACATAAGGGCTCTTTAGGGTTTTTGCTTGTATCTTCAACTTCAAGCTTGAATAATTGAGTTCCATTGGATTTAAAATTCTTCTTAGATGTTTTGAAGAGGTCTTCAAACTTTAGAGCTCAAAGATACAGCTTATGGAAGAAAGATGGCCTTTAAACACTTCAAGGAGGCTTTAAGGGTGCACTTGAGGGGTGCCCTTAGGGTTCGTTGTCTTGTGACTTATCTAGGAACTCTAGAAATGAGCACCAAGCTTGGATATCATCTCCATATGATGTATTGAATGTTTCAATAGCTCCTTGTGAAATTCCAAGTCCATCCTCCATGAAGAAGCTTAAGACAAAAGCTTGAAATGCACTAGTGAGCTTCTTAGCCTTCCTCGTTGTCGTTGGTCCACTAGTTATCTTCAATGGGTCCTTGCCATCCTTGGTTGTGCCTTCCATGCTCATATCAAAAGTGCTCACCAATGATTATGTCAAAATAGCTAGCTATAGAGACAGTTGGAATATTGTATACCATTGTCCCCTGATCTAGCCGAACACGTGTAAGGTAGATTTGAGAGCTACACCCTTGGGAGCCAGTATATAAAGAACCACTTCAGGTATGTGAAAGGCGGGGGGCACTATTACACTCCAGCAGTTGTAACCCAAGTGTAGGTTGTCACAAGTAATAAAATCTCGAGAGTTCGAGTGTTAAACCACAGGGAAGTGAACTAAGAAATACAAATTACATAAGTGAAGGAAGGTTTTCATGAAATGTGTGAACAAGTGTTGATTAAAAATTCAAATTTCAATAAAATAGCTAAGGTTAGGGGATCCACTTTTAGCATATCGATTATGATTAATTTTAGCTCATCTTACCACTCAATTGAGATCCACACATAAAGGAGGTCCTAATCAAAGAATTTAGTTAGTGTTAACTTTCATTGATCTTAAAACGCCAACGTTTGCTAAAGGGTTCAAGTATCCATCATGCCAACCTTTGTCTACAATAACTCAAGGTTCCAATATAGCTAGCAAAGCCATGTTCTATAGAGGGAATCAAGCAGCTTTTGTGCTAATGATTGACTATGATGAATCAATACTCCCACTTAACAAGGAGGGAAGTTAAATAGATTAAGGAAGAAAATACCGTTAATGTTATGATCCATTCAAATCAATCATAACATTTATACCAAAAGCTTCACCATTTCACCTTAGTAAAAAGGAAGGCTAGTTAGTGATGATAAAAGTAAACAACATGTAGAAAGATGAAATGAACATGGATTGAAAGTTCAAATGAAGAATAAGAAGAAGAACAAAAAAACACTTGGATAGAGCTTCAGTATTGAAAACAAGAAAAGACAACGGAGAAAATCTAACTTTGATACAAGAACATGGAAATGACCTAAAAAATAGCATGAATTTGTCCTCCCCCTAAGGTGCTTATTTATAGAGTTTTGGGGTGGGTGAATTGGTAAAATAGTAAAATGTAGGTAAATTTAAATCAACAAAGGTGGGCTGCAACTACTTTTTAATTTTTTGACCATTGTAGACATCAAATTAGCTCTTTCTTAAAGCACAGAACTTGTAGATCTCTTCTTTAACATCGAATCAATAGCTTGCTCATTCAAATCGGACATCTGTAGCTCAAGTTATAATTTTTCTACCAAAATTGCTCTTTAGCATAAGAAAGAATGAATGGTCTCATCTATAATCAAATTTCAGCAATGAAAACAATCAAACTAGCTCGCAGAATGAAGCAGAGTTGAAGATCTATGTGTTGACTTTCAGATGAATTTGGGATCATTCAGTTCCAATGTCTACAGCTCCGTATATGATTTTTCTCGTGAAGGGCCACCAAGTGATGCTTTTATCTACGTAAAAAATAATTATTTAATATATATTTTAATATTAATGAACAGTAAACCACGTATGAATAGTAAGTCAGCGAATAGTAACTTTGAATAGTAAAAATATGTGAATAGTAACCCGGTGAAAAAATGCTTAGAATATAGAAATTATTCATACTCAAAGTGTATAATAATGATTTAAACTCTTTGTAGCAATACACTTATGAGTATTCATCAATCACCTTTTTACTTAGGCATCTGATAGTCCCCCCTTGGAAAACACTATAGGGACTCCCTTCATCCCATTTTCTAGTGTCTTTTAGGAGCTAGTAGTAGACTGGATAACGCACATCTCATTGTAAATGCAAAGTTCAGATGACCAAAGTTTCTTAGGACATCAAATGACACCATTTGTGGGAACCCAGGCACATATCACTAAAGTGATGATTCGAGCATTCAAAAACAAGCATTACCATGACTTCCCGCTAAAGAAGATCCCATGTACACTAGTGGAATAGATGGGTGGCCTAGCAGACCTGCCCTATGATGATCGCTTGGTGACACTAACAATGGGGTTCCTATGTGAATTATAGTGTACCATAGGCACTAGGTTAGCCCACCATTTTGGACAAAATGCTTTAAGGAGGCCTTTTAGAAGGGAGCCATCACTGGAGGAATCTCTAACTCCAGCTAAAAATTACCCCGCTATATTCGAATGCAGCGCATGAAGTGAATCTCACACTGAAAGCTTGCCCCTGAATCCTTAAGTGCAATCATAAGGAGAAACATCTGGCTATTTCTGAATGATAATCTATTTCGGACTTCCCTTTTTCCTTGAAGGTGTGATAATGACCGTGGTCGATCGTCGAAATCACAAAAAATAATTCTGTTATCCCTAACAACTTAGAATAAATAAATTTATAGTCTAGCAGTGAAAACCAGGTCGAATCTCAAAGGAGATTTTTTTTTCGTAACTGAAAGCTTCCTGTTAGAAAACTGAAATAAAAGATTTGGGGGGGTTTCTTCAATTAAAAGCTGAAATAAATTAACTGTAGAATCAAAACGAAATTAACCAATACTAAAAATGCTCAGTTCATGGTTGATTATCCATTCCAATCACGCAGTTGATCATCGACAGAAAATATTTCTTCAATTCAAGCAAATAAACAGGACTCTCTTTACAGCTAAAAAGAACCCTAAGAATTCAGCAGTAAAATTAACCAGAAAAAGCTTCACATTAATTTCTTAATTTTAATTAACCAGATATTGAAAAGCAATTTCTAATTATCTCAAAATCAGCATTAAGATCAATGAACCAAAAAGTTTATTTCAGGTAACAATCCAAAAGCTTGAACAATTTAACCTGTCTTACTTCTTCGTATGAACTAACCAGAAATAAAAACAATCTCTAATCAATTCACTTGCTTCTAATTGAATTCTTCACCTAAGCGGTTGAAAGAAAATCAAGCAGATTTGTAATTGCAGAACCAATTTAACAAGCGAAAACAGTAAAATTAATTGCAATAAATCTGAACAACAAAGAAGTAAATACTTGAAATTAAAGAAAGTTTAAGCAAGAAAAATTAATCCTCACAACCGGTGTTGGCGATGGAAATCGCTCCTAGAACTGAACCAGAAAATTACTCAGCCATGATCGAAAGAGAAACAAAGAACAATTGAAAAAAAACTAAAAGCGAAAAAGAGAAGATGCGCCGGGGTCCAGCGGCTGCGCTTTTAAACCAAAAGAAAACTAAAATCTATGGCTAAACTCATAAAAACTCCCTAAACTTTCTATATTGTTACAAAAGTAACCCAAAACAAATAAAAAGATTCAAAATAACTATAAGGTTTCAAAGTTGTCAGCCAAACAATGCTCCAGAACAGCAACAGTAACTTCAAGCTGATATTCGACCTTGATTCAAGAATTATTTCTCAAAACTTAAAGAATAAAAGTTGTAGATCTCTTTCTTATCTTCGAAACGCCACCTGAATCGTATAAAACGGACATCTACAGCCAAAGATATGCCCAAAATAACACAACTGCTTCTTAACCAGCGGTGACTCGTAAATCGCGACTTTGAAGCTGAATTTGAACCTCTTAACTTGCAAATTGGGTTTCATGGTCTGAATGTGATTTGTAGCTCCAGATGTTAGCTTTCCAATGAATCATGAATCACTTCATTCCGATCTCTGTAGCTCAAGATGTGATTTTTCTACCGGAACATCACTAATCTGTCAACATTCTGAAAGAGCACAACCAAATTAAAACTTGTAAAATGGCAAATTAAATTCACTTTCAATCAATTAAGTCCAGATATGCTCTAAGCTACAAAATATACTCAAAATATATATTTAAGGTTCAAAACATATTAAAACATACTAAATATGAGGGAAATAAATATAATAAATATGAGGGAAATAAATATAATAAATCTCTTTCTTATCTTCGAAACGCCACCTGAATCGTATAAAACGGACATCTACAGCCAAAGATATGCCCAAAATAACACAACTGCTTCTTAACCAGCGGTGACTCGTAAATCGCGACTTTGAAGCTGAATTTGAACCTCTTAACTTGCAAATTGGGTTTCATGGTCTGAATGTGATTTGTAGCTCCAGATGTTAGCTTTCCAATGAATCATGAATCACTTCATTCCGATCTCTGTAGCTCAAGATGTGATTTTTCTACCGGAACATCACTAATCTGTCAACATCCTGAAAGAGCACAACCAAATTAAAACTTGTAAAATGGCAAATTAAATTCACTTTCAATCAATTAAGTCCAGATATGCTCTAAGCTACAAAACATACTCAAAATATATATTTAAGGTTCAAAACATATTAAAACATACTAAATATGAGAGAAATAAATATAATAAATATAAGCTTATCAAATTCCCCCACACTTAGCTTTTGCTCGTCCCGGGCAAAACTCAAAATAGAAACATACTTTTGAGCTAAAATAAGTAAGATAATTTCATATCCAAGGGTCTCGAAAAACTTAGCAAGAGGGATTAAGTATGCAATCTAATCGGCAATAGCAACTCAAAACTAAATACGTTCTTGAAAACAATTTCTTCTCAAGCTAGCAACAATCACCGTTAAAAATCTGAGAGAAACATCAAACTTTTGCACGAAGTAAAGAGAACAAACCAGGTAAATAAGAACTCAAAAAGTACCACCGGTCTTACCACAAACCCATGAAAAATAAGAGATCAAATGAGAATTTACTTTTTTTTTTTATTTGACTTGATTTTTTCATTTTTTTTTTGTTTTGTCTTTTTCTTGTGTTCCGCCGTTTAGCGAGTGTATAATAGGGGCTCTACCATACCTAAGCTATTAACTCGACACAACTCCAAAGTGGTCTTTGACCATACCTTTTCGAGCAGTGATCGACTCTTGCCTTAGGAGAAGACCCCAACCTACTTCAATACCCAGAATAGCGGAGTAGCAATTTTTTTTATTTTTTTTATTTTTTTGCAGAATGCAACAAGTCAAACAATTTTTATTTTTATTTTTTATTTTTTCTCAAGTGATTCAAATCATTCATCAACCTAACAAACCGCATATTCAACTTAATAAGCTCATATCTCACAAGGTTTAAATCAATGTACTAAGTACACAAATTTGATTGAAAAATCAGATTCTTAAGGTAATCATCAACTAGCTTGATAAAAAATTGCAACAACAACAATTTAAAAATAAATTTTGGGAGTTGCATAAAGACTAATAAATTACTAACTCAACACTCAAGCTAAACATTCAAAAACCAGAAAGGTGAAATCATCTAACAATTCAAATCGATGCTCAAAAGTATGAATAAAAAAAATTTAGTTTAAAATTTTGACAACAGAAAATTATGGCTCAAGCTACCCACTCCCCCACACTTAAATCAAACATTGTCCTCAATGTTTACAATAAAAGCACAAATGGGGAAAAGAAAAGGTACCGCCTTGAAAGGTGATTTCACAATGATCTATTGCCCAGAATTTGATTTCAGCTTGCTGCCCCATATGGTTCAGTTCACCTCCAGCTTGAAAGAGATATTACCTGACCAAGAAAATTAGTTGTGAGAATAAAGAAACCTAAAAAATAAAAGCTAAAAAACAAAAATAAAAATAAAAGAAGGAAAAAAAAAAGAAAAAAAAATCCTAATTGTTCGTTGCACAAAACCACACTTGGGTTGCCTCCCAAAAGCGCCTTTCTTTATTGTCTTTGGCTAGACAGTTTCTTCCTGCATCAATCAGGATGCTTTGAGAATCCCTTATGAAAAGGCTTTAACTTATGCATCTCAGTGTTGAACACTTTATCCGTTTTCAAACTTTTAAGCTCGACTGCACCATGAGTAGAAATATCAGTAATAACAAATGGTCCAATCCACTGCAGCTCAGACTTACCAGATAACTCTTTCCATCTTTTTCTGTGTTTGCGAAACACCTTTTGTCCAACCACAAATGACATCTCATGTTCTTGGTGCAACTTGACATTTTTTTTCTTACCTTTTTGAGCAAATCTTATTTGGTTTTCAACCTTTGTTCCTGATTCATTCTGCACCAAAGTATCAATTTTTTCAACAAAAGAAATAGAATTATCCTTGTCAGTTTCCTTTAATGTGTCAAAAATATTAAACTGTGCAATTTTTCCATCAAATTTCATTGTGAGAGTGCCAGTATCCACATCAATCTTGGTCTTGGATGTCTTTAAAAATGGTCTTCCTAACAAAATAGGAGCAGTTAGGTCATCATTCTCCATATCAAGCACATAAAAATCAGCAGGAAAAATTAAATCATTTACTTGCACAAGAACATCCTCAACCATGCCCCTAGGATAGGCATTGGATTTATCAGCTAATTGCATCACAACACTAGTTTCATTCAAAGGTCCCAGTTTCAAAGAAGCATATATTGAATATGGCATGACATTCATTGAGGCTCCCAAATCTAACATAGCTTTTTTCATAGTAAAATTGCCTATTACACATGGTATAGTAAACATACCAGGGTCCTTACACTTCTCAGGCAACTTTCTTTGGATTATTGCTGACACATTCTCCCCAACTTTGATTGTCTCATCAACTTTCAGCTTCTTTTTATTGGTGCACAACTCCTTCAGAAACTTGGCATACCGTGGCACCTGCTTAATTGTATCCAGCAAGGGTATGTTGATTTCGACCTTCCTAAGAGTTTCAAGAATTTCCTGCTCGGTCTCTTCTTTCTTTGATTTAGCCAACCTACCAGGAAAAGGAGGTGGGATTAGAATTTTTGATTTTGGAAAAATTGGCTTGTTGCTTACCTTCTCAGTTTGTGCATCAGAAGTTGATGGTTTTAGGCTATCTTGTTCTTTTTTAAGTGCTGCAATTTTTGATGTGGTGGTTTGCACCTCTTTGCCACTTTGAAAGGTCACAGCATTAACATGCTCTCTTGGGTTAATTTCAGCTTGAGATGGCAGCCTCCCTTTTTCAGCTTCAATTTTGTTCAATGAGGCTGCCAGTTGTGAAATTTGGTTCCCCAAGTCTTTAATGCTAGCCCTTGTTTCCTGTTGAAACATTTGAGTGTTAGTGGCTAAAGCTTTCACAATATCTTCTAATGCCATACCTGAATTTGGTGCTTGGTTCTATGATGGAGGTGCTGGTTTGTTGTAACTGGCAGATGGGTACTGCTGTTGATTACTTGGCTGCCCATATCTCAAATTCGGGTGGTCTCTCCAACCAGGGTTGTATTGATTGACATAGGAATCATACCTTATTGGTTGGTTAACAAACCCACTTACCGCATTCACTTGAGGTGTTGTATCCTCTTGCAATTGTGGGCACGGGTCGGTAAAGTGTCCTTGAACAGAGCAAATGCCACAAACTCTAGAATTTTGAACCTGTCCCAAAGCCACTTGTCTAACAAGAGAGGTTAGTTCAGAAAGTTGAGCTTCAATACTAGATGTTCCTGCCTCATTTACCTTCTTCAGTGGATGGTCTACCCTTATCCCAAACTGCTGCGAGTTGGCTGCCATTTTAGAAATCAAGTCCTTCGCTTCTTCGGGCGTTTGTTCTACAAGTGCTCCTCCACTTGCAGCATCTAACATGCTCCGATCCATGAACAACAGCCCTTCGTAGAAGTACTGCAGCAACAGCTGGTCGGAAATCTGGTGGTGTGGACAGCTCGCACATAGCTGGTTGAACCTCTCCCAGTACTCATATAGGCTTTCTCCGCTGTACTGTCGAATCCCATTGATTTCCTTTCGAATTGTTTCGGCTCTTGATGCTGGAAAGAACTTCTCCAGGAATTTTCTTTTCAGGTCATTCCAAGTTCTGATAGAACCGGAGGGAAGGTAGTACAGCCAGTCTTTTGCCTTGTCCGCCAACGAAAATGGAAAAGCTCTCAGCTTAATCTGTTCATCTGTAACCCCTTGTGGTTTCATGGTTGAGCAGACAACATGAAATTCCTTCAAGTGTTTGTGGGGGTCCTCACCTGCAAGACCACGAAAAGTATGTAATAAGTGAATTAATCCTGATTTTAATTCAAATGCAACCTCAATATTAGGAAAATCGATGCACAGGGGTTGCTGGACAACATTAGGAGTTGCCAACTCCCTTAGTGTTCTTTGGGTTGCCATCTCTATAATAACAACTTGTTCTTCTTCACTTTCAGAGTTGCTGTTCGCAGAAGTTGAAGCTGAAAAATTGACTGCTTGTCTTTTCGCTTTCCTGTTTGCCTTTGCTGTCTTCTCAATCTCTGGATCAAACACTAATTCACCTGTACGAGAAGATCTGGGCATAAGTTAGTTAACTGAGAAAGAAAGAAAATAAAGAAAATAAATGAAAAAGGAAACTTTAACAGAAAAAAAAAAATCTCCCCGGCAACGGCACCAAATTTTTGGTCGATTGTCGAAACTGCAAAAAATAATTCTGGTATCCCTAACAACTCAGAATAAATAAATTTATAGTCTAACAGTGAAAACCAGGTCGAATCCCAAAGGAGATTTTTTTTTCTTTACTGAAAGCTTCCTGTCAGAAAACTGAAATAAAAGATTGGGGGGGTTTTTTCAATTAAAAGCTGAAAAAAATTTACTGTAGAATCAAAACGAAAATAACCAATACTAAAAACGCTCAGTTCATGGTTGATTATCCATTCGAATCACGCAGTTGATCATCGAAAGAAAATATTTCTTCAATTCAAGCAAATAAACAGGACTCTCTTTAAAGCTAAAAAGAACCCTAAGAATTCAGCAGTAAAATGAACCAGAAAAAGCTTCAAATTAATTTCCTAATTTTGATTAACCAGATATTGAAAAGCAATTTCTAATTATCTCAAAATTAGCATTAAGATCAATGAACCAAAAAGTTTATTCCAGGCAACAATCCAAAAGCTTGAACAATTTAACCTGTCTTACTTCTTCGTATGAACTAACCAGAAATAAAAGCAATCTCTAATCAATTCACTTGCTTCTAATTGAATTTTTCACTTAAGCGGTTGAAAGAAAATCAAGCAGATTTGCAATTGCAGAACCAATTCAACAAGCGAGAATAGGAAAATTAATTGCAATAAATCTAAACAATAAAGAAGTAAATACTTGAAATTAAAGAAAGTTTAAGCAAGAAAAATTAATCCTCACAACCGGTGTTGGCGATGGAAATAGTCCCTAGAACTGAATCAGAAAATTACTCAGCCATGATCGAAAGAGAAACAAAGAACAATTGAAAAAAAACTAAAAGCGAAAAAGAGAAGATGCGCCAGGGTCAGCGGCTGCGCTTTTAAACCAAAAGAAAACTAAAACCTATGGCTAAACTCATAAGAACTCCCTAAACTTTCTATATTGTTACAAAAGTACCCCAAAACAAATAAGAAGATTCAAAATAATTATAAGGTTTCAAAGTTGTCAGCCAAGCAATGCTCCAGAACAGCAACAGTAACTTCAAGCTGATATTCGACCTTTATTCAGGCATTATTTCTCAAACCTCAAAGAATAAAAGTTGTATATCTCTTTCTTATCTTCGAAAAGACACCTTAATCGCATAAAACGGACATCCACAGCCAAAGATATGCCCAAAATACCACAACTGCTTCTGAACCGGCGGTGACTCGTAAATCGTGACTTTGAAGCTGAATTTGAACCTCTTAACTTGCAAACTGGGTTTCATGGTCTAAATGTGATTTGTAGCTTCCGATGTTAGCTTTCCAATGAATCATGAATCACTTCATTCCGATCTCTGTAGCTCAAGATATGATTTTTCTACCGGAACATCACCAATCTGTCAACATCCTGAAAGAGCACAACCAAATTAAAACTTGTAAAATGGCAAATTAAATTCACTTTCAATCAATTAAGTCCAGATATGCTCTAAGCTACAAAACATACTCAAAATATATATTTAAGGTTCAAAACATATAAAAACATACTAAATATGAGAGAAATAAATATAATAAATATAAGCTTATCAGACCGATAGGATCTTCTCTTGAAAGAACTATTGGAAAGTATGGACAAGATGGAGGAGCAGATCACATGGAAGCTGGTATGGACTTGCTTGACCGGAGCCCCTATTGGCGATGAGGCTCCCTTTGTCCCAGCCATTCAGAATGCCCTAATCCCACTAGACTTTAGGGTACCTCGGTTGGACTCATACAATGAGAGAGCATCCGACAAAATAGTGGAAGAACATGGTTTTGAGTAGAGCCGATGAAGCAACCTTGTGCAAATACTTTGAGGTAACACTCTCGTGCCTAGCCACTGTTTGGTATAATACACTTTCCCCTTCTACCATGATATCTTTCCATGAATTTTCTGTTGCTTTGACTCACTAATTCATTGGAAGCCACCCTTCAGTGAAACAAATGGCACAGTTGTTTAATGTGGTTTAGAGAGAAAATAAGTCCCTTTAAGACTATATCAACAAGTTCAACCAGGAGGCCATAAAGATCGTAGATTTATCTCCAGAGGTTTGTATCCTCGTGATAATGAGGGCACTCTAAAAGGGTTCCAACTTGGTTTCTGAGATTTTGAAATAGATGCCTACCACGGTCAGAGAACTTTACTAACTTACCGAATAATATGTGATCGCCAAGGAAATGATGGCCGATGAAGAAAAACTGGATGCTCACTAAACAAAGCAATGGTTCTAGGGCTAACCCTGCAAGGAACGCAAAAGTAGCGAGCAGTCCAAAAAAAGTAAAGGAAAAATAAAGATGTTGACCTACTCCCCATTGAAGACTTCCCAAACCAATGTTCTGGTAGCATTGGATAAGTAAGAATGAGTTCAAATGCCAAAGCCAATGGTGTCTAGCAACAAACAGAACACAAAAAAGCCATTGAGACCACGTTTATGACATCAAGGATTGCCATATACTGAAGAAGTACATAAAAACTCTCATCAAGCAAGGCCAACTAAGAAGGTACCTTCGGTTCCATTCACCGAAGATGGGGGGCAAGGATGATGGAATAAAGTATGATGACGATGAGTTTGACTCTAACAGACAAATAAATTACTAACGTCCTAGGAAGCAGCCACCTCCTCCTGCAGGTGTAATTCAAATAATCACTACGCGACTTCCTTTTTCATAACAAGAAGGAAAGGCAAAGGAGATAGCTACCATGAACTTCAGAAATTCAAAAAAATTATTGCTAAGACATGATAGAACCACTGGCAACTTCCACTTTGATGATCCCCCCTAATTACCGCCAGGATAGCAAACTAGGATGTCAAAAGGGTCCTGTATGATGATGGATCGAATGTCGATGTACTATTTGCTCATATACTGTCGAAGTTGGGGATATCAGTAGAAGAAGCCCCTAAACCAATGGTATCCCCAACATACAGAGGAGGCCCTGATGAACTCCCAATCTTGGGTGTCGTAAAACTACTGTTCATGGTTAAAGGAAGAGGTGTAGGGAGCAATGAGGAGCTACACACATCATTCGTGGAAAAATTCATTACTGTCGATGTCCCTTTATCATATAACGCCATCGTTAGAAGATAGACCTATGGAAGTTTGCATAAGAGGTCAGACATGAAATACCAGACCATGAGTTTCAAAGCCGATAAAGGTGCCATAGTCATATTTATTGATTAGGCTGAGGTCTGAAAAGTCTTTCTAAAGGCACACCAACCTCCAACAAAGAAGAGAGCTCATGTCTCTGCCACAATAGCTTGACAAGTGCCACAAGCAAATGTATGGGATAGAGCCAAGGGAGTAGATGTTAAGATAAAGCTTAGAACTCATTGAAGGCCAAAGCACCAAGCTCAGGAAAAATATGCGAGATGGGGAAAAAGCCAAACTTGTAGATTTCTGGAAATCATAGAAAGATCTCTTTGTGTTACCACCATGGTTATTAAAATCCCGACTTAAGTCTTAAAAACTTATGTTTCTACGATTCTAGAAACAAAAAACGTTCCTAGTCTTAGTAGAAACTTAGATATATGTAAAAACGGGTAGAATCCCGACTTTAGTCTTAGAAACTTAGAAATTTGCTGAAATTGGGCTAAAAAATGAAAGCAAGCAAAAAATATGTTAATTTATTAACCAATTCAATCTTTATTCAATCAAACTAGACTATTTTAGATTAAAATAAAAAAAATAAATAAAGATAACCGAAAAAAATAGAAATCATCTATTGGTTTTTCCCTCAGGCTCCTAGTGTCGCTTGATTACTCTTCTTTACTATGATTTTAATAATCCTAGTTGTCAAGTTTATGTAAATGTGGTTGTAGGCAAAGAAAATGTCAATGATGATATAAATATTTTCATAAATGATTTTAACTTATTAAATGATAAAACTAAAAAAGAAGAAGAAGAAGATATGAATTTAGAAGATAATAATATTGATATTATTATTGGTCATAATGTTTGTTGTGTTCCATTAGATAATTGAGATGTTTTCAACTTTTCATTTATGAATTGTGAATTTGAAATTTTTTTTTGTATTAGATGTTTATGCCATGGCATTTTTAAGATATTAAAATATTAGTAAGTGAAAAAAATTATATAATATGAACTTCCTGAAATAATTTAGATGACTATATTTTTTTATCTTTTTTTAAAAGTTTTTTCTATAGAATCTTACGACTCTACGATTTTTTACAACTTTACGACTGTAGAAAAACCAAAAGGACTCTAAGTAGAAACCCTACTTTAACAACCTTGGTTACCACTACACAAAAATGGGAGAATTACAAGTGTGACATAATAGTAAAAAAGCCATTATATGGTATAATTCTCTTCATAGTGATTGAAGTGTGAGAGATAAAAGGTATAATGAACACCTCCTTAAAAGTGTTCCAAGTTGGTAAGTTGGCCCCCAAGAAAAGCCTTAAGGATTGCTTGTTTGTCAAGCAACCTTTGGACTTTTTTGTAAGGTTTTGGAAATTCAGATACTCAATTGTAAAACTCTTAAGAAAGAGTTATGGGAAGGATATGAATGGTATGAAAGTGTTATTGGATGACCAAATTGCTCATGGAAGATAAGTTTGGACAAAGGAAACACTAAAGGCGTTAAGGACCTGAATGTCTTAGTGTAAACCTTAAGGTGTTCAAGCTTCTGACTTAAGTCAAAGGGTGGAATTGTAGGGTTATCCCACCATGGGAGAGGTAGCCAAGACTTGATAAATAGTCAAAAAATGTTGGGCACATGTGTACCAATGATTTTAAGATAAAGAAACCATAATTAGTGAGAAGGAAATTGACATAAAGCAAGGTTAAGCTTGTTAAGTGTGTTTTGTGCCTTTAAGCTCATTTAAGGCCATTTAAGTGGCAAATCACTTATCTCTCTCTCATTTTCATCCTCATCCAGCCCAAGGACACAGCCACACTTCCTCCATAGCCACCACACCTTCAAACTTGCAATTGATTGAAATTGAAGGCAAAAGGAAGCAATTGGAAGCAAACTAGAGCTATTGCCTAGATACTTCGAGGATCAAGCTTGATTTTCATCCTACCCACTTTGGTAAGGTTTCTCTTGCTCTCATGGGTTATTTTATGTATTTTCAAGCAATCATGGAGCTAGGGCTAACCTTGGAAGAGAGCCTTGAGCTTGATGAACAGAGCTTAGTGAGGAGTGCACTTATTGAAGGTTTTGTGACCTATTGTCAAGTGCACAAAGATGGCTATGAAATGAGTGTTTCTAGAGCCCAAAGTTAGTACTAACTACTGGTAAAAACCTCCTAAGACCAAGCATTTTCTTGAGGAGAGCTTCCATAGTGATTTAGTTATGTTTATTATGTGTTTTATGGACTAACCTATGGTATATGTTGCTGCCACATTTCATGTGTTTGTTGGTTGTGAATGAATGCTACATTTGGTTACTATATCTTGTATATATGCATTATTGTTTTTGTGTTTTAGTGTCTTTGGATGCAGGTTTTGATGGTGGTCATATTGCCTATTGAATCCAAGTGTTACCTTTACTAAGTTTCTTAATGAAACTTACTCCCTTCGATTCTGTCATTTCAGGTCGAGCAGAAAGATTGCATTCAAACTGACATTTTTGGTTTGATTTTTGATCTACAATTTCTGGTACATCAACTTCCATATGTCTAGTTATGATCTGCAAATTTTAGTGGTTTTAGGAGCACATTTGGTATTTTTAATGGTGGTACTTATTGTGTTGTGCAGCAGCTGTGCAACATCATGTTCTGGAGTCCATTGTGTCTCAAGAACTCCTGTAACCTAGGGTGTGTATTTAGCTGAGTTAAGACCATTTTTTAGTTCATGTATGCATGTACATGTAGTGTATTTAAAATGAGACAAGTATGGGAACATTTGAGTAATGTTTTGGCTATGTAAGTGATGTGGTGCAAAGCTACCTAAGTGTGAATGATGGGCTGCTTGCTTGTAAATTGTGTTTTGGCCACATAAAGTTGTTAAAAGCAAGGGAATGTAATTCCTATGTGTAATGGACATATATGGGATAGCTTTGGAGGGTTTCCCCCTTGTGAATGAAGTGTTTGCACACTTATGAAATTTTGTATGGGCAAAATGGTATAAAGTGACCAGAATTTTGACTATGCACTTAAATTTCTATCTCCCTGTGTAGAATGAATCTTGGTATGAAATTTTGATCACACCTAGAGGACATATAGAAGTTGAACTAGAATTTGAAATTTTTGAATTTGGAGCCCTGTAGCCAAAGATATAATGTTATAAATTTGGTTAAGTTACTGTTCATTTGGTCAGAATTTTGTAACCAATTTCAAAAATCCATAACTTGGTCCATAGGTGGGATATTGATGTAAAAAAAAATTCCTTGGCTTGCTATAAGTCTCTACTTGATAATGGAGTAAAGAAAACAAGGGGGCACATGGCTATAATGATACTATTTGTTAGTGGAAGTTACAGGTGCAGTGGTTGGTCACTAGAACTTAACAAGAGTGCCTAATGTGTGGTAGCTAAGATTAAGACTTAAGCTAGTGTTTGCCTTCTTTGCTGCCATGGTGTATATGAAATGTGAATATGTGGGTGATGGTTGGATCAATATGCATGTGTTTACATAATTCCCAAGAGGGCCACTTGGGTATGCACACTAAGGGTAGTGTTCTGATGGCCTACAGAACATTACCAACCCTGGGAGTCTAAATGCATAATTTTGGCACCATAATTGGGCTACCCCGGAGTGGGTAACACTTTGCCTACTTGCCAAAGTACATGCCCAAAATAAACTTGAGTAAATTTAGCATAGTTTGATTTTCGATTTCCTCACATAGCCCGTAAGGCAAAAAAAGCCTAATTTGGCCCTGAACAAAAAAGCCTTTATCAAACAGGAGATACAACAGCTCCTTGAGGCAAGGGTGATAAAGGAGGTTGAATATCCTGATTGATTGAGCAACGTGGTAAGTGCTATGGGAAAAAGGAGTGACAAACTCTAAATGTGCATCGACTTTACTAGAGTAAATGATGCATGTCCAAAAGATTCATACCCACCACCTACGATAGATCAACTGGTATATTCCACTTCGAGGTATGAAGTGTTGAGTTTTTTGGATCCTTTTAGTGGGTATCATCAAATCTAAATGAACCTAGTTGATAAGGAAAAAACTTCATTCATCACCAATGAAGGCACCTTCTGCTATGTCCAAATGCCTTTCAAGCTGAAAAATGTAGGAGCCATCTACCAATAGCTAACAAATAAGGTGTTCACAAAGCAAATCAGCTGACATATGGAAGTCTATGTTGATGATATGATAGTGAAAAGCTGAAGTGGCACAGCTCACATTGAGGATTTGTGGGAGACTTTCCAACAATTCAGGAAGTTTAGCATATGTTTAAATCTTGAAAAATGTACCTTTGGCGTGAATGGGTGTAAGTTACTGGGATTTATGGTTTTGAAGCGTGGTATAGAGGTGAATCCAAATAAAGTGGAGGCTCTCCTTGAGTCTTGAATGCCTAGTTCAATTAAGGATATCCAATGGCTGATGGGAAAAATAGTAGCCTTGAGCCGCTATATCTGACTGTATGGCGATAAATGCAGACCATTTTTCAAGACACTCAGAAAAGCGGAAAAAAGTGACACTAGAGTCGATCGTGCCTTAAATCCCTAGAATGAGGAATGCTTGATGGCCTAGGAAAGAATCAAAGTTTATCTTGCTGAATTAGCAACCCTCAAACAACCGAAAGAAGAAAAACCCTTTGTCCTATACTTGGCTGTCAGCAAAAAAGCCGTAAGCTCTGTCTTAGTATATGAGGACGAGCTTAGGAAGTAATGGCCTGTGTATTACATGAGCAAGTCACTCCGTGGACCAGAAGTACACTACCTGATGCTATAAAGTGCCATATATGCTTTGGTTCTCGTAGGACGATCCATTCGGCAATATTTTCAGGGCCATTCAATTGTTGTCGGAAGCAATTTCCCCCTTAGAAATGTGATGAATAAAGTAGATCATTTAGGAAGGCTTTCAAAATGGTGTATAGAGCACGATAAATATGACATAAGCTATGAGCCAAGGAAAGTAATCAAGGTGTAAGTGCTCACAGATTTTATGTCTAAATTATCTTCAAACCTTGAAGAGCTGGTTTCAGTCGAAGAAAACTGTGAACTGAAGTAGGAACTATTTGTCAATGGTGTATTTGGAGTAGTGCATTAGGGCATAGGTATCATTTTGAGAGGACCAGAGGGAATACAAGCATCCAAGGGCATCAAGTTTGGTTTCTAAGTGGCAAGCATTGTGGCAAAAAATGAAGCCCTTATCATTGAATTGTGCTTCAGTAGGAGCATAAGCATTAACTCTCCTTGAGCTTGCAGTGACTCTTAGCTCCTAGTTCAGCAGTTGAAAATAGATTATGAGGTTAGGGAGCTAAGACTTAAGAAATACTTTGACCTTGCAAGGGAGATGATGGAGAGGTTCGACAAAGTGCTCGTAGAAAATTCCCTTGACAAGAGAATATGCAGGCAAATTCCTTAGCTAAAATAGATGGGTGCACCGAAGAATAGAAAATGACAAGCATAGATGGAAATTATATACTGAACATTCAAGAAGGGTAGGGAGCACCACTATGGAAAAACCTCACCAAAGGAAATATACCTAACAATCTGTTAGAAGCCTTGAAAGTGAAGAAAATAGCGAGAAGGTACTTCCTCATCGAGGAAGAACTCCACCGTCAAGGCTGTTCCGGTCCCCTAGAAAAATGTGTTGGGGAGGCTGAAATAGAATTTGTCCTAAAAGAGTACACGAAGGGAAGTGTGGCTCTCACACAATATGGACGCTTTGTCTATGGTGGCCCTTCAGCAAAGATATTTTTCCCATCCCTTAAACAGGATACACGAAGACTCATGAGAAGCTATGATAAGTACTAGTGCCATGTTTTTACTCAAAGGGTGCCCTCTGAAGCTATGACATCAGCAAATTACCCTTGTCCCTCCATAGTCTGGGGCATAGATCTTATAGATATACTTTCCATTGGCCTAGGAGGGTGAAGTACTACAAGGTAGCGGTAGGCTATTCATAAAATGAATAAAAGCAGAGCAATTGGCATCTATATCGGCTAAGGAAATTCAAAAGTTTATTTGGAAAAACATTATATGTAGGTTTGGCTGCCCAAGGGTAATGGTAGTTGACAACGAAACTTAATTCATCGACAAAGGGTTCTAAAAGTTCATCTCTAACCTTGGCATCAAGATATATTTCACCCCTGTGGAACACCTAAGAGCAATGGCCAAGTTGAGGTCTCTAACCGTACCATTAAAGATGGTCTGAAGAAATGGCTAAAAGAAACCAAATAAAAATTGCTAAGAGAGATCCCTAGTATTTTGTGGAGTTATTAGATGACTCCAAGGAAGGCTAGTCAAGAAACTCTGTTGTCCCTCACCTATGGTACCAAGGCTTTGATCCCTGTCAACATAGCTCATTCATCCTTGATAGTGCAAGTCTTTAACAAAGACCTCAATGATGAAGGCCTAGGGCCAAATTGGATTTGTTGGAGGAGGACAGAGAGTTAGCAGAACTGTAAAGGAGGGCATTTTAGCAAAGAGTAGAAACTTTTGCAAATCAAAAGGCCAAACCAAAAGGGATCATAGTGGGGGATCTAGAACTCTGCATAGCCAAGGTCAAGCCCCAAAAACCTGCACATGGTGTCCTAAGGGCTAATTGGGATGGACCATATGTGGTTACTGCTGAAGTTAGGCTAGGGGTCTTCAAATTCGAGGATAACTTCATTAATTAACTAAAAAACACATGGCATGTAGACTGTCTAAAAGGGTACTTTGCTTAGTTTTACCAAAGTATTGTTCCAATGGCAGCAAGTACTTTATGGAAAAACACATGGAAAAGAAAAGCTTTTATAGGAAGACCTTACCCAAACTCATGAATTAAGTCTATGTACTTAGGAAAATCATAAGAATAGTGAAAGTAATTACTATTGCCAAAAGAATAAGAGAAGAAGAAGAAAAAGGGCTGAAGCTCTAAAGAAACCTTGGCTTATTTAGCTGGGTAATAGAGTCAAAACCCTAATCCTTGAAAGGCATCTCTAACTTTAAAAACTACAAGAAATAAAAACATAAGGTAATAATGACACATCATTGAACCTGGTGGACACGCCGAGTAATTGTTCAAAGTACAAATGTTAAGGGAGCAAGGTACAAAAGTAGTCAATAAAAAAAGACCAATAGAGGAGACAAAGAGGACAAGTGGAAGAAAAACAAAGATTTATTAACACTTAGAAGGCCGATCTATGGCCAAAATACTTGTCTGAAGATAGTAGCATACAAGACATAAAGAATAAGGAAGAGAAATTAAGCAGCAACAAATTTAAGGGCTAAGACCTGCGTTGTCTCCAATTTCTTCGTCCTCGTCTTCCTCTTTCTCCTCTTCCTCATCCTTTGTGACCTCGGTTCCCTCATCATTAGGCAGGCCATTTGGCTCCCCAAGATACTCATCTTTGGACCACGTCATTGCTTCCCCTTTAGGCCTTCAAAATTCATTTAGGTAAGAAAGGCCAATATAGGGGTGCTTCTCCAAAACATGACGGCGGGCAAGACAGAACCTATCCTGAAGCCTGGAGATAGGGATGTTGGTGATCTTTTGCAACTCCTCCCCCATCCCTTTCTTCTCTAGCTCTAATTTTTTGACCTTTAGTTTGGTTTCACGGAGCTTATTTTGAATGTCCTTCCTATGCTTAGCAAATCGCTTCACCTTTCGATCAAGATCATCATGATTAATCTTGATGAGGTCATGATCAATGGACATCAAGGAAAGACAATGCCTGAGGTATTCAATGTAAGAGTTGGCTTTTTGAGTGATGGCCTTCACTTCCTCACAGACTTGTTTCTTAAACCTAGTAAGCTCCTTGGTTGCCTTGTTATTTAGCTGGTCGGACTTGAAGGCTATATTGGTAAGGGGCCTCTTTGCGTTAACCAGACTATCTTCTGTATTGTTCCAGATCTCCATATGCTTCATCAAGAAATCCTTAAAGTACACAGAGATGATGAAGAACTAGCCCAAAAGCTTGAAAATAGAAAAGGGTCATTAGTCGTAGAAAACCAAGCAGACAAAATTGACGATAAGGAAAGTCAAAGGATCAACCTTGGTGGAGTAGTTTGTCAGTGTCACCACAATATGCTCCTTGTTAAAGAAATCCTTTGTAAATTCCTGAAAGGTGGCATTGGTGGCCACCCCATGGTAAAACTGTGGAACCATCCTCCTGGATATATCATGATTGAAGAGGGACATATCTTCAGTCATGTCCCAAATAGGTGACCTTGGGATTGCCCCTTTTGGCAAATGCACATTCCTTACACTGTGGCGGGCTTCGTGTTTAGCCATCTACTTAGGCACCAAAGTTTCCCCTGGATGGTCATAGTGAAGTTCATTTATTGTGTCAGTCCCCAACCAATCTTTGATCTAGTCGTAAGCCAAAAAATAACTGAGAAAGATGGGAATGGATGTGACCAAACCTTGGAGAGGAACCTTGGCTTGCTTGGAGGTGGCCTCGTTATCCGAAATTTCAATAGTATCCTCAACTAGCACCTTCAATGCCTTGGCTTTCTTCTTTTCTCTCTGCTTATTGGTGGCCTAAGAAGCCAAGGCTCCCTCAGTCACTGCCCTTGGAAGAGTAATAGTGTTATGTGGACAGTAAGAAGGAGTAGAGATTTCCTTTTTGAGCTCCTCCTACTTGGTGACTCTAGAGTCATACCGAAGAGGGATCTCAGAATCCAAAACCCTTGGCTTAAGAGCCACCTTCATTAAAGGGACATCAATGGAAGAAGAAATGACATAGGCCTTCTTTTACAGAGGATTGCTAGAGGGCTTCCTTATCGGCTTCCTCTTATGCAACTTCTTGTCATCTAGGAAAACCTTTCTATAGAACTTGGCATCGAGATTGTTACCTATTTTTATCAAAAAGAAGGTATCACTGTGAGTGACTGATGAATATAAGATGCAAAAAGGACAACACTTATGGGAAATGAAGGCAGATTAAGGGTGGTTACCCCGAAGTAATTTGACCAAGCCTGGGGCCTCCTAAGGCAATGCTTCTTTTTCTAGGCCTTTGCAGTGCCTTCGACAGTGAATGTTGACTTGGTCAAAAGAGGGGGACAAACATAAAGGATGTGTAGCACTTTTGCCATCATCAAATCCCACTTGATGGGGAAAGGAAAAGGATTAACTCATTCGACCGAGTCCCCTTAGTCTGCCACTGATCGAATTCGAGCATCAAAATTTAGGAAGTACCTTTTCATCTTCTTGTTTGTTAGCATTAAAGTATCATCCTCGTCCACCTCAAAACTCCTAGAAGCCTACTTGGCCAAAGTACTTATTCTGCCAGTTGTGCTAACCATCATGGGTACTAAACATGAAATAGTACTTCTTGCTTCTTAAAACTCAGCATAGCATGAATTAGAAAGATTTCTACGGCACAGTTAATAGCTTATAATACTAAAAAAAGATCAAAAGTGGGGAGCGAGCCTAAACATGCTGGTCATGCACAAGTACATGTTGAAATAAACAAAAGAGTTCAGAGGAAGCTGGTTGACTGCAATTCCGTTGAACTCACAGACGTCCTTAACCACAGGATGAGGAGGATATCAAAGCCCAACCTTCAACTGGCTCTTGGAAATAGTAATCTCACCCTTACGGGACTAGTAGCTCATATACCCTTTGTTCGACACCTGAAAGGTGACATTGACAGAAAGAGAGTACTTTTTCCTCCATTTTGTAACCTTCTGCACCGTCACATAGTTAGGATGGGCATCTAAAGACTCCCAGCTGCCCATAGAAGTTATGGACACCTCAGCCATTGATATACTTTGGTAAAGGAGTAAAAAAGGGATAAAAACCAAGACCTACCTGAGCCTGGAAAATCTCACTGAAAAAGCTAGGAACATTGGGAGAGCAAAAAGCAAGAATGAGCTCAGAGCAAATGATGGATTTCCTGCTAGAGGGAGGGGGTATATATAGGCCCCGAAGAAGTACGACAAAGCATCATAACGAATGAAGAGGTAAAAAGAGATAAATGCCCTTCTTCTCATTCTGGCACTCGTGGTTGACTAAACCAATCACTAGAGAACACGTGTACCTTAAAACCCAGAATGGAGGAAATGATTCATGAAGTGACTAACTAACATTTGGCATACTAATTGAACAAGTGTAACTAACACCCCTAAAACAATGTGACCTAATGAAATTCCGGTGTGAGTAACTATCCCCTCAGGGAATTCCAAGTGAAGTATCCGATGAAAGGAAGGGAAACATCAAATTATATTATGCTGAGGTAGTGTGTCACTGATAAAGCCATGTCCTCATTGGCTATTTCGGGGAGGCCATGTGATGCCTGAAGGCTATAGGCCTTTGGTTTACCTGAGGTCAACATACTGGCTAGGCAATCTGGCCAAAGACTATGACCTAGGTCAACATCGGAGCAAATAGAGCCTGGCCTGGGGTATCTCAAAAATCTACCTGACAAAAGGACTGACCACTAGCCTTGGCATAAGCGTAGCTAAATATAGACAAATTTTGTTATAAAGCTACTCGCAGGTGCATGCAAAGTGCTCACCAAGGCCCGCGTCAAAACAGCTTGCTATTGAGATAGTTGGAATGATGTAGACCACTGTCTTCTAATCTTGCCAAACACATGTAAGGCAGATTTGAGAGTTGTACCCTTGGGAGCCAACATATAAGGAACCAGTCTAGGTACATGAAAGGGCCAACTATCATTTTGTAGTTTACTTAGTACACCCCAGCTATATCAACTTTTTACTTGGGCATCAGAGAGTCCCCCACCTTAAAAAACACTAATGGGACTCCCTTTACTCATTTTTCTGGTGTCTTTTAGGAGCTAGTAGCTGACCGAAGTATACACATATCATCACAAAAGCAATGTTTGCATGACCAAAGTCTCCTAGAACATCACTCATAATTGAGTAAAGATAAAGGTGGCCATTGGGTATGTCACATATCATGCAGAATGATTTATATGTTCAAGATAGGATTTATCCCTCCCATATAATGGGAGTGATATCTCTGGGCTCTTTGTGTGTATGAGATTGAGGAAATTCATGACCAAGCAGCTTGGATGAGTTGATATAGGATATTAATGTTATTAATTTAAGTAAGTATACTCAAGAATCAAAAAACCATAGATTGGGCGATATGAGAATTACATGTGTCGTGTCTTGTGCTAGGCCTTAATATCCTAGACAAAGGGATTGTGGTAAATATGAATAATGATCATAGAGATTTAATCAAATCACCGTCTATCTTGTCAATTGAGTAACAATGATGTGTTGTTAGACACCGCTCATTGTTTATGATCATAAATATGATTTATGATCATTGCCCATGTGATAAAAGCCTATAGGGTCACTCACCTAAAGCCGATTAGATTGTTTAAGTGTATGGGCCAAATTGTTTGGTTCTGGTTTCATAATATTTTTGGACTAATTACTAGCACAAAATTTGAGCTATTATTAGGCCTAATAGGATTAGGGTTATGAAACCTACTTGGCTTAAGAGTTACACATCACTATATAAAGGATATATAGTGTTGTTTCTTAGAGAGCCTCCTAGATGAAAGTAGAAAGAGTTCTAAAATTTCTAGTCATACTCCGTTCTTATTCATCCTTGGAGAACACAAGCTAGCACTACAATTGTAAGAGGGACACTCTGTCCAAATTCATGGAGGAGGAGTGGTGATCCACCTGGTTCAAATGGATGCCTTAAAAAGCTTGACCACATCAACTATTTAAGTTTTCTAATTTGGTTTCAATAGTTGGGTGACAGTTCTCAACCTACTTGGTTTGTAAAGTTTTGAACATATGATTTAACCCCATTTCACTTGGATCATGGAGAGGTTTCAGTTAATTCTGATTCATTGTTTGGCTCACAAAACCTAAAAGTAGTATCAGAGCTACTTGTGAAACTCTAAATGAGGATCATGATTCAAATCACATGATCTACTAAGTGTTTTACTATTTTTTAATAATGATTAATT
This sequence comes from Aquilaria sinensis, assembly GCA_005392925.1. NCBI lineage: Eukaryota > Viridiplantae > Streptophyta > Magnoliopsida > Malvales > Thymelaeaceae > Aquilaria > Aquilaria sinensis. The sequence goes on from SMDT01001081.1 coordinate 450,558, forward strand.
AGATTGATACATGATGCGTGAACTGTAACTTGTGATATATGAGATATATGAATAGACAACAGTAACAGGCTAATGAGATTAACCTTAGTTGATGGATATAAGATATATATCTAATTAGGATTGTTGCAATAGTTTTTATAATCCTTGTGGACATCGGTTATATGCTACTCAGACACCTTGGGTAGGTTACTTTTGGTTGCTCGGACAGAGGTGATCTCCAATGGTTTGTTGCTCAAACAATGGTGATCTCGGGCAACATAGTTAGAATATTGTTTTAGGCATGCATTAATAAACTGGTTAACAAACCGGGTCAATGACTAGTGAGACCGTCGATTACATCTGTGAAGCATCATTCTAATAAATAGGTTAACAAACCCATATTAATTGGCATGCATTTTCTTGTTAAATGAGATTTGGCTTGATATAACGCATGTTGATTGAAGCATGGTGTAGAGTTATAGCCCTAAATGGTTATACTTGTAAATACAACTTTCATGTCATGCCTTTCTTTGTTGTTCTCATTGTACCTTTTCTTGTTGCCTTACTCCCCTTGAATGTAACTCATGGTTTCTATCACTAACATAACTATACATTTTGTGAATGTCTGAGGTGGTGTATCTGAGGAGGTTACTATAAAGAAACAATTGAGTAAGAAAGAAAAGGAGCTTTGAAGACATTTTCTTTTTCTTAGGCTTTCATGAGATTTTCTTTAGCTTGAGAAGATTGCATAGTTTAGGCTATAACAATGTCATGTTTAACTAGTTGTATGCATGGGATGGAAGTTTTATTTTTTTATGTGACGCATGCATAAGACAATCTGGGATAATAATTGGTGAGATCAAAGAAAAATCCATCAAGAAAAATATTAAGTCATCAAATGTGATGCCTTCCAAATGTTGGCACTCGTCAAGACTTTGATCAATGTTGGGTGGTTTGGCAAAGTAAAAGTACTTATGTTCATATTGGTAAGATGTGATGGGATAAGAGTGAGATCTAAATTGCTAACTTTGGGCGCAACTTATGTCAGGGCCTAATTCACCCCCACTTTAAACCTTTTTAGAATGATAAAGACAACCTCTTGTTTTTAATCACTCAGTTGATTTCCATAGACCAACTAGTTGTTTTTTTAGTCACCCAGCTATTTTAATTACTAACCATTTGGTTTCATAGGGTGAACCGAACTTTGACACCCAGGATTCTTAACCCCATGTTTATTACTTCGGTGGGAATCTCAAGGTTTTGAATTTTTACTAGGTTTTACTTAACTTTACCCAATTGATGATTTTCAACCCCTTGGAATTACTTAGCTACATACGAGGTTTAGTGGAGTTTAGGTGACAAACAGACACACACATGCATGTGCACAGTCCAGATTATTTAAATACAAACCTAGTTTGTCACAAAAGTGCCATGTCCACATGCAAGGCATAGGGTATATCCCACACCAAGTCCCATTGCCATAAGTTACATACAAATATGTATAGGACAAAATTGGAGAACCTAGGACTACATGGCCCAAAACTTATATTCAACAAAAGTATGGTTCAGACTGTTTCTAAACCCATTGATACCTTGACCTGCACTTTGACCTAGCACTTAGGCCACAATTCTCTTATTACTCTCCTAGTCCTAGTGCATACTAGGATGGAGCCAAACACAACAATACCCATAGCAGCCATCAGGGCCTACAACAAAACAACAAAACACAACCATTAGTTCATTTTGATGAACTTTTGCATGCTTCCTTTTCATAAGCCATTTTTTTGGGTACACCTCTCCATATATAGACCTTCTTCCTTAGCCCTTCATTCTTGCACTTCTTTACCTAAAATGGGCAAAAGCAGGGCATGAGGACATAGGTACTTAGTGAAAACCCAATATAGCACCCACTGCCTTTATAATGTTCTAAACATTGTGTACAAAAAAACCTCTAATTTTGCATAAGTAACCTACATCCAAAGACATAGAAGACACCAAAATTAATAGATACAAAATAATATATCAAAATACATATGTAAATTAGGGGTTAGCACATGCATATAAATAGAAAAGCACACAAACACACACACCACAAGCATTTGGTTCCTTAACGTAGCAACCATGATTTCTTGGCAACTTCTTTTTGTGATCACTTTGATTAAGTTTAATTATCATAGAGCTCCAAGTGATTCATAAAGTTTGGCCAAACTTGAACAAAAACCCTATGCTTGCTGAAAGCAAACTAGCTAGCTGACAATAGTGCTTTATGCACACATAGCCCATTACATAGCCTCTAAGTTCCTTTGGCTTAATCTATCACCTAGGGTAGCTGTTCCCCCTTAAAATACAAGAGAAGAAGCCTCATATGGGTCCTTACCTATGGTCAAATTGATAGAATGGAAGCTTGATCACACATCCTTGAACATAAGCATCAAGTATAGACACCACCATGAGCTAGACTTGCATTATCTTGTTTTAGATCCACTTTTTTTTTTTTTCATTTTTCACCTCTTTTTTTCCCAATAGCTCTAGGGGATTTAGGTAGGGGTATGGCTAGGTAGGAGATGGTAATAAAATAGGAAGAAATTAAGAAGAGAGTAGCTCGTGAAGAACACCAAAGTTGATACACCATGTTGGTCTCGATTTTGGCGAACTAGTTGTTTTTGCCTTAGGTTTGCTTTTGTTTTGATTTTCTTTCTTACTTTTCCCTTTGATAGCCTTTGGTAGAGGTTAGTGTAGGATAATAGGTAGTAAATGGCTAGGAATCTGATTGGAAATGATTAGGCAATTGCCTTTGAAAACTAGGCAGCAAATGGTGGCCGAATGACTTGTCCACCAAGACTTTTGACTAGTTAAGCCTTCCTTTCATTTTGTTTTTATTTCAACGCCTTATAAGTTCCTAGAAAAACTTAATGAGCCCATGAAGCTACTAGGAAACAACTAGGAAGCTGCATTGAATTGGCCTTGAACACCAAAGATCAGATGGTGGCCGAATTGTTCAAGCCGCCATGGATTGTTTTACTACTTTTGGTCAAAATTTCCTCCAAGTAGCTCAATTCCTTCAAGACTTCATTTTATCCTACTTTAATTTTCAAGTGGAACATATTAAGCACCCACTTTGCCAATTCATTTGGCCATTTAGGCCCTTAGACTTTTTAGAGGTTAACATCAAATGATTATTTTTAGTTACTCAGTTGATTTTTTTTTTTGGTGAATTAGACTCTGACTCCCTAGATTCTTAACCCTAGTTTGCTACTTCCCTAGGTGGGAATCTCAAGCTTTTGAATCTTTAGTAGATTGTTACTTAGATTTATCAAATTGGTGGAATCCTAACCAGTTGAGTTTACTTAGGGGTTTATGCATGCATATGAAAGTGTGTCATAGTGTCTTTAGGAGTTTTTTTGTGGTAGCCCTAGGCCACCCACGGTGGCCTACTACCTAAGATTACTAGGAATCCATTGAATTCTTGGGTTTTGGTTCACAATTGTTGGCTTCTTTGCTTGTGGTAAAAATTAATACACGTGACATAGGCTTACTAACCTGGATACTAGCATTAAATAATTCATGAGTAGCTTTGGCATGGAAATTTAAACATAAAATAAAACATTCAAAACAGTGGTGGTGCCACACTTAAAAGCAATTGTAAAACTAGCCAAAGCCATAAACATATTTTCTATAGGCAACAACCTTATGTGCATTATTCAGCTATGTACATTAATCAAAAACCAAAACATGAAATTAACCATTGTTTCTAGAGGCATTTAGTACAACTAAGTACTTAGGCATAACTTACTAAAATGACCAAACTAGGCTAACCACTTGAATTCTAGCCCTCAAGTTATTTTAGCCTCAACCTCCCCCTTGTGCTTTTTGATCAACCACTGCTCAATGTCAATCAAACATAGTTAGTACACAACAAACCTTAAAAAATTTGAAGATACATACTAGCAAGTATAACTCATACCTGTTCAACTAGCTCAACAATAGTAACTTATACTTGCTCAACTAGCTCAACAATTGAGCCTAGGTTGTTAGTTGAACCAGCTAAACCCACACACATAAACTTAGGGGTGAGAATAATAGATTCCTAGTAAGGAGTCTTTAGGGGTTCCACCGAAAGAAAACACTAGAGGACACTAAACAATAGATTTCACAAATCTACTGCGAGCTCGCTATGGTATGAGGCCTAGTATATGTGCATATACTCGAGTCCCTTAGGACCCCTCCTCATCCTAGTCCTCTTATGGGACATTGTTTGATGCCTTATAAGTTCTAGTCCCAAACTCGCTCTAGCAAGCCTTGACTTGCCAACTGTGTCAGGTCGTCACCTAAGCACATAATAACCTCCCTTTGAATGCTACGTGTAGGAGTAATCCAAGTCTACTTGGCTAAGCTAAGTTTGGTGCACTAAGGTCCTACATTAGTTCTTCAGGTCTAGGATTAGGCTAGGCCACTAGGTGTTACAAACCTTTTAGCCTTCTTATGGTGAACTCTAACTAGCACATGGCCAATCTAGTTTTGGCATACTAGGTTCCCACTCTAGCTACATGGACTGAAGTCCTAGGTAGGTGGCTGGGCATACTAAACCTCTACCTCTAGGTGTACTATCCCACTTTAGTCCCCCAGGTCTAAGACCTGACTAGGTGACAAAGTGTTACTAAGCCTCTACCTTGCTTGGTGAACCTTACATGATACTAGGCTTGGCACATGTTACACTTCAATTAGTTGGCCACTAATAGGAATCATACTTGCTCTAAGTGCTCCTTGTGTTTCCTAGTACATGTTAAGGTCCCAAATGCACTAAGGTAGTTTAACTACCTTGCTCCTGAAATACCCCTTAATATGCCCAAATAACTTAGCTTGAGTTCTAAGTCACCTACTTACTTAGAGCTCTTAGTGTTACTCTTGATTCCTTAGGGTAGCTTGCATTTACTTGGGTGTTAAGCAAACTCCCAAGCCATTCCAAGCTCCCACATTATCCTATCTAAGCTTCCCATGGACCCTAGAGCTCACATTATGCCTAAATGCACTTATGTGCCCCTATTAGCTACATAGTGCCTTCTTTGGCCCTTAGGTGTTTTCACTAAATTCCTATAGCTCTTGTGGCTCTTAAGCTACCATAGGCTAAGTAAGATACCACCCTAAGTCTTCTTTCCAAACCATAGCAAGTTATGTCATAAGCTATCCACACTAACCATGCCTTAGTGCACATATACTTCCATTATTTGACTAGGCCACGGTTCTAATTCTCTAGAACTAGTTCACCATGATCCTTAACTAAAATACTTGGTTAATCATTATTAATGTAGTTAAACTACATTAGGGATGACTACAAGCCTCAACTAGGTCACCAAGATACCTTTACGGACACACATGGTTCAATTGTGAACACACCACTTTCTTCTTGCTTAATTTGATCCATTTGTCACTTGTTATTCAATAGATTTACATTTCAAATCTCCAATAAACTTTAAGGATATGTCTAGGATATTTAGAAAAAAATTAGGAACCAAAAACACCCTCTTTGGTTGAGTTTCAGTGTAATTGTGGTACTGCAGCATAAGCCTAGCACCGTGACACTGTAGTTTAATTGACGCTGTCCAAAAATAAGCATACTGGTGGCTAGGCATGCAGTTGGCACCTAGGCCTTTGGGGCATGACCTGGCCATGAATCCTTTTGTGCGTAGGTGCCTAGAACAGTTCCTTAGTGCCAGAAATTGGAAAGCTTCATTGTTCCTCATGAAAACCATGCACAATCACCTCAAACTTGGTTCCAATCACCTCTAGGCTTACAATTACTCATCCCCAAGGTTAAATATGATGAAAATTCATTAACATAATAAAGAAAACAATAAATAACCTTACCTTAAAAACACATCAAAGCAAAATCAAGCAAGTTGAGGACCAAAGCTTCCATTGAGCTCCAATGGTGTTCTTGAGGATCCAAGCTTAAATCCTTCACAATGGGCTCCCAAAATACCTAAATCAAGACCAATGAAACCTACCCAATCAACTTAGAACCAAACTTGATCTAGGTAAAAGGCAATTAGCTTGGTTTTGAGCTCAAAACTCTTGGAACACCACAAAAACACCACAAAAACACCACAAAACTAGCTTGAACTCCAATGATTTTACTTAGGAGCCTTCATTTTCATTAGAAATGGCAAAATTGAGAGCTTGGGAGCTCCATCCATGGAGAAGCAAGGTGGGCTATGGGTTTGGGAGGTAATAGATGGTGAATAGTGCCAATCTCCAATCTCCTAACCCCTTATAAGCACACTAACCCACCTCAACTCCCTTAGCTTTGCTCTCTTGGTCACCTAGCTCCCAAACATCATCTTGGCTATACTTTATCCCTCTTGGACTTGTTATGGCATTTTAAATTTTTCCAATTAAAAGTTTACTTAGCTCCATACTTATCCCAAACTCACTTGAGGTGTCCGGTTTACCAAACTAGCTTCAAACCTTCAACCATCTATACTTAGGTCCTTCCATACTAACTTATGGTACAAATGGGTTACAAAACTTATGATCTTGATTTTCTAGGTCATTTTAACCTTTGAGACACCAAATCTACCATAATTATGGTTTTACCTTTCACCTAGTGTAAAATTAGCAAAATACCCTTGGTGACACATAGGTGCCTTTTGTGCTCTTAGAACTTTTTTAACTCTTCCTACTTCCTTGAAGTGCATCATAAATTTTTAATAAGGTATTTTCCACCTTGTAACCGAGTCTTACCTGACCGTTGTTGGTCTAGCACCTAGATTTCCATAACATCATTAGGGATACTTAATGCCAATGTAGCCACATAGTCAAACATACATACGGGTATACACCTTAGTTTAGTAGATTACAAACCATGCATGCATTTTTTCTCACATACCATGCTTGCTGCCTTATGGCTTGCTTGAGCCCAAAATACTTAAAAGGCACAAGTTAAGTTTCATTCTAAGCTTAGTCCCCTTGCCCTTAATTTATACAAATATATAGATCCCAAAATTTGCAAGTAGGTACTACATGGCCTAAAACATGTGCACCAAAAGTTTGATGTACTAAGTATTATCATGCATGGCGTATCTTTTAACTCAAACTGTCTCTAGGGCCACTGAGACCTTGACTTCTACTTTGACCTTACAATTAGGGCATAGATATCTTATAACCTTCCTAATCCTAGCCCATATTAGGATTATGCCAAATACAGCAATTCTTACTACAGCTATTAGGGCCTACAAACACAACAAAAAATAAAATCATTAGTTCATTTTAATGAACTTTTGCGCGCTTCCTTTTTCATAAGCCATAAATCATAAAGTATAACTCTTTGTACATAGATCTCTCTGAGAAGTTCTTTAGCCCTTTAATCCTCCACTTCTTTACCTAAAATGGGAAAAAGAGGGCATGAGTACATAGGTACTCAGCGAATAACCCATGTAGCACCTAGTGCCTTTACAATGTTTAAAACATTGCTATGCTAAAAAACCTCCAAGTTTCTTTAATAACCTGCATCCAAAGATATAAAAAGACACCAAAAACAACAAGTATAAGATAATACCTAATACATAATAAATGGGTTAGCACACACATGGAAACAGAGAAGCACACAAACAAACACACCATACACACTTGGTTCCTTAACATAGCAAACATGATTTCTTGGCAATTTCTTCATGTGATCACTTTGATTAGGTTCAATGAACATAGAGATCTAGGTGATTAATCATGTTTGGCCCAACTTGAACAAAAACCCTATGCTTGTTGAAAGCAAACTAGCTAGCTTACCATAGTTCTTTATGCACACATAGCTGATTATATAGGCACTAGGTTCCCTTGGCTTAAGCCATAACCTAGGGCAGCTTTTCCCTTTCAAAATATAGAAGAAGAACCCTCATATGGTTCCTCACCTTTGGTCAAAATGGTAGTAAGGAAGCTTGATCATGCATCCTTGAACATAAGCATCAAGCATGGACACCACCATGAGCTAGTCTTGCATTATGTTATCTCATATTCACCTTATTTTCATCTTTCTTCACCTCTTTTCTTTGTAGTAGCTCTAGTGTGTTTATGCAAGGGTATGGCTAGATAAAAAAGGTTTAGAAAATAGGGATAAATGAAGAATATAGTAGACTATGAAGAAAGGAAGAGTTGGTGTGCTAACTTAGTTTCGGTTTTGAACTAGTTTGGCTTTTGTCTTTTGTTTTGGCTTCTAAGTGTTGTTCTTTCTTTCCCTTATTTTTATTTGTCATTGGAAGGGCTTAGTAAATGATCTTTAGGTAGTAAATGGGGTAAAAAGCTACCTAGAAAAAACTAGAAATCTGCCTTCAGAGACTAGTGAATAAATGGTGTCGAATGACTTTGCTACCAAGACTATTGACTAATTTAGTCTTCTTTTTTTTTTTTGCTTTTTATTTTAATTCTTTATAGGTCCTTAGCTAGACTTAATAAGTCTATGAAGCTACCAATAAATAGCTAAGAAGCTATATTAAATAGCCTTTGAAGACTATAAGTCCAAATATGGTGGAATAGTGTAGCCGCCAATGAAATTTTGAATAGCTTTTGGTCAAATCTTCCTCCAAGTAGCTTAATTTCTACAAGGATTTATTCTATCCTACTTTAGTCTTTAAGTGGCATATATTGAGAACTCAATTTTTTATTTTACTTGGCACTTAAGCCTTCAAATATAGCATTGAGCATATGTGCACTTTAGAGTGCATTTGAGAGCAGTTTAATGTTTCTTGAGTTGTCTCCATGGTTTATTTGTGTTTTCCACTTTTTATTGGCACACATTGTAGCTCTCATTGTCATTTAAATGATATTCATCAATCTCATTTAATTTATTTCAATGCATTAGGCTTTAGAGCCTTCAGAAGCACATGGTGGTACACAAGGTATAGTTAAGAGTGTTCTAGTGCACTCTATTATGTCCTTCTCATTTTTCATGAATCCATCACATTTTTTCCTTTATGTGGATACCCTCATTGGTATCACCACCTTAGGCATTGAGTTCATGCAATGTCCCTTAGTGTTCTTGGCTTTAGAGCCCTCGAATTAACCTAAAGGCACACTAGGGTGTGCTTAAGGCTCCCCTATTTGTGCATTAGCTTAAAGCACTTTGTTCACTTGGTTCTTTGGCCAAGTTTGTCTTCAAATTTAAGTCCTTTCTCATGGTCCACTTATCATTTAAGCTTAGCCTTGTTTGGCTCATCTTTAGGCCACTTTTCGTTAGGTTCCACTTGAAGTTCAGACAGAGTACCTCCAGGGCACTCTCATGAAGCACTTACACTATGTAGCCCATATTCCTGTACTTGTGACTTATATTACTCATATATTCACATAATGTACTTTATGTACAGTTCATCATAGCCCATCACCTATACAAGCCACGGGTCTGATAGATTTAAATTGAACATAGGTACACATATGTGCACCTAATAGTGCATCTGACAACACTTTAATGTTCTTTGAGGTGTTTCTATAATTTCTTGGTGTTTTCCACTTTTTCTTGGCCTACATTATAGTCCACATTCTTATTTATATGCCAAGTATCAAGCTCATGAAGTTTTTTTTCAAGGCATTAGGCTTTAAATTCTTCATAAGCACATAGTAGCATATAAAGGCATACTTAAGAGTCTTCTAGTGCACTCTTGTGTGTCTTTATCATTTCTCATAAGTTGTTATCATTTTATGAGTTTATGTGGCTACCCTCATTGCTATCTTACCCTTGGCATTGAGCTCACAAAATCTCATTTAGTGTTTCTAAGGTGTGCCTAAGGATCTCCTTTTGTGTCTCATCCTAGAGCACTTTGTTTACTTTGTTTCTTGGCCAAGTTTGGCCTCAAATTTGAGTCCTTTTCTCATAATGTGCTTAGCAGTTAGGCCTAGCCATGTTTAGCCCATAATCATACCACTCCCATTATGGTTTCAGGCTTAAGTGCCTTTGAGGTACACTTAAAGCACTTTTAGAGCATTTTCTTAAAATTACTTGTCTTGTCCAGTCCTTGTTCCACACTTGTGACTTGTATTGTTCACATATCCATGTAATGTACCTTATGTGTTCATCTCATCATAGCCAATGGCCTATACAAGTCACATGTCTGACAACTTAACTAAGTCATCCCAATAGGATTGAGGACTTAAAGCTATAGAGTTGGGTTTAAGTTATCAGATGGGCTTGGACAAGTGTTGTTTACCAAACCATCCAAGATTTGCGTGAGATGCAATTGATAAGGAGTTGCCTAACTTAATAGCTTTGACTTAAGGGAAGTGAAATCGGGATCTTGGCGCACTAGAATACCTAAACATCAAGGTGTTCTAAACTAATGTTGAAGGTTATTATTCTAAATAAAATTATGGCAGTATCATTTTATAAAAATAATTATAAGCTGAATTAAAATACTTGATTCTTACAATTTATATTTTTTGTTGTAGGCTACCTAATCAATATTTTCACTACAAACAATCCTTAAGAAGGAAAAACTGAAAGGGACCAACTTTCTCAAATGGTACCAAAATTTGAGGATATTCCTCAAGTAGGATAGAAAGTTTTATGTCCTTGAGTAGCCCATTCCAAATGAGCTTGCTGCCAATGCCCCAAGAGCTAAAAGGAATGCTTATAAGAAGTATCCTTATGATGCTTTGAATGTTACTTCTCTCAGATTGATAACCTAGGAATCTAACATTTAGAAGTAACATGACAACATGGGGGCATTCGGTATGATCGAATACCCTAAGATGCTATTTCAAAAGCAACCCCAGCATAAGAGTTTGAGACCTCCAATGCTTTATTTTAGTGCAAAATGTCTATAGGAAGTCCCATGGGTCTTTATGTGCTCAAGATGATTAGGCACATGTAGAATCTTAAGACTTTGGGATTTGCTGTTAAAAAAGAGTTGGCCGTTGAAGTAGTCCTGCAAGTGTTACCAGAAAGCTACAGTCAATTTTTCATGAAGTAAAACATAAATGACCTTGACAAGTCCTCATTGAATTGCTGAACATGTTGAGAACTTAAGTGCAAAATCTTAAGACAGCTAAGCCCACTATGGTGATTTAGAAAGGCAAGGGAAAAGGAAAGGCCAAAATAAGAAAGATAAACGTATTGGAAAGTCCAATGTTAATTCTTCTTCAGATGTACTGAAAGTGTCTAGTAGAATGGCTAAGGAAGGCTAATACTTTCATTATAAGAACTTGGACATTAGAACTACAACTATAAGCTCTATCTTGAAGAGCTCAAGAAATGGAAGGGAAGTATGACTTCAACTTTAGGTATTTTTGCTATAAAGGTTAATTTTTATACTTTTACATTTTGGGTTTTGAATACTACATATGGATCTTACGTTCACACAAATGTGTAGAATCTAAATAAGAGTAGAAGATTGGTCTGACATAAAGTAAACCTACATGTGGGAAATGGAGCAAGTGTTGTTGTGTTAGTTGTAGGGATTTATTTTCTCACTTTGCTTAGTGGATTGGTTTTAAAATTGGATAGTTGCAATTATGTGCCTACTGTTAGTAGAAATTTGATTTTTGTGTCTTAATTGGACAATAAAGTTTTTTCATGTATAATAAATGACTAGTGTTGTTCCATTTAGTTGAATGAAATATTTTATGGCAGTGCATGGCTTAGAAATGGTTTGTATGTTCTAGAACTCAAAAATCCAATCTATAGTGTGATTACAAAAATGTTATATTGAATGATTTGAACCCGACCTATCTCTAGCATTGTCATTTGGGCCACATAAATAAGACTTGTATATCCAAGTTCTGTAAAGATAAATTCTTAGACTCTTTTGACTTTGAATCATAGGAAATGTGTGAGTCATGTTTATTTCACAAGATGACCAAAACCCCTTTTCACTTGGCATAGTGAAAGAGCCAATGACTTATTTAGACTCATACATAGTGATGTATATGGGCCTATATCTACACAAGCTAGAGGAGGTAATATGCTCACATTCAATTATGTTTTCTATTTACTTTTTCTTACTATTTTCTTGTCTTTTGATATGTCTATGTTAGAATTTGGTGCTTAATTAGTTCAAATTTTACTTTCAGATCATATTTTAGCTTTGCCTGGGTTAGAAAGGACTTTTGTCTAGTTTTGGAATTGAATTGAAAATTTTGGAAAAATTTTGGGTGTACATACCTTGATACACACCCGTGTTTAGGCTTACATGCCCATATCCTTAATTGTGCTATTAAATTGAGAGATTTTTATGTCCATATGTTGAACATGGTGTTGAACACTGTCATGTCTACAACCTTGTTTTATCATTCTTAGGGTCATTTTGAATTAACTCTTTAGAATAAAGCAAAAAAATGAAAGGATGAGGCAAAAAAGACGGTAAAAGAGAGAAGGATTTTCATAGAGGAAGCTACCAGAGGTATTTCTAATGATCAACATCGTTTAACGAGCATCAGGTCAAAGATTTCTTGGAGGAGTAGCAATTCAGTTATGGAGAATTTTCTTCCTAGTTCTTCTTTGTTTTTGTTGTGTTTGTTTTAGGGCATGATGAACTAAATTTCCTACTCGTACTTAGAGTAGATGAACCGTTGGATAATCTTGTGATAGTTATTTCCTTTGCTTTAAAATGATTATGCTTTTCTTGTTGCATTGATCTATCCAAGTTAGTGTAGCATGATGAGCATATGTAGGTAGTATTCAGTATGTTTATTATGTATCACCATTGGGTAGAAAGGATATTATAGTAACCAGGAATAATAGGTGCTATATAATACCTCCAGACTGGGGTGGAAGCTAGTAGTTGGGTCATAGGATTAGTAATGCATTTTTAGGGAGTGTGGTAGGTCTTAACACCCTATCAGTAACTCAAGAATAAGGTTTAACGAGTAGGAATAATAGGGACCTAATCTAGGTTAGGTTGTACTCCATGGTCCAAGTTAACCATCAACCTGTTAAGCAGAAGTAATAGCAATACAAGGGATTTCTAGGCAGATTGGAATCTAAGTATGAGGTATCTTATTTTTTCTTATCTGATTATTTTCAACTGCTGCTAGTTAGTAGTTATTTGTTTTACTACAATAGTTAGTTTAGTTTATTCAATAGTTAATTAGGTAAACAAAACTTCTTAATCATCAGTTAGATAATAGACAAAGGTTGAGTATGATTCACAACTTCATTCTTTGGGAAAAATCATATTGACACTTGCCACGGCTGTACTTTAGTGATAGGTGTGCTTGCCTATGAATTCACATATTTATAGGTATAGAGAGATTTGACACATCCATATTAATTATTAATGTAATGGGAAGAGTATGTGTGAACTACAAACACGTTAAGTTTTTTGTACCATTGCTAGGGAAGAATTTTTGATATTACAACCCGAGAGATCGATCGTTATTAATCCAGCCATTTATTTTATTGTAGTATTTTCCTTGAATTTTTAGTTTATTTTATTCTTCACTTATTTCTTGTTCTTTTCTTATAGGAAATTTGGTGCATGGCTCATGACTACCATGGTGAAATTGCTAAAGCTAGTCCATAAATGAAAAAGACTTTGAGGAAACTTGGTTTTGTGATGGGTACTAAGTCACAACTATTATATTTAAAAGTAGAGCAATAAGGAGAAAATCAAGAGTAGTTAGTTATGGAGGATCATAATCAAGGACAATGTCAAAATATGCTAAACCTTTTCTTGATGGGACAGAATCAAGCACTATTAAACCTACTATCAATGCCAATAATTTTGAGATCAAGCCAAACATTGTCCAAATGGAGTAAAATTGTGTTCAATTCAATGTTTTGGGAGATGAGGATCCTACTGCTCACATTGCTAGTTTCTTGGAGATTTGTGATACTTTTAGAATTAATGGAGCCAATAAAGATAGCATTCGGTTAAGGTTATTTCCTTTTTTAGTGAAAGAAAGAGAAAAGTAATGGTTGATTTTACATCCAAGAAGCTCTATTACCACTTGGAATACTTTTACAAAGAAGTTCTTATTAAAGGTTTTTTCATCCAGTTAAGACTGAAAAGTTCTGTAATGATATCTTTACTTTCATCCAATTAGCCTTAGAAATGCTATTTGAAGCTTTTGAAAGATTCAAGGATTTGTTAAGAGTGTCTCCACATCATGGAGTACCTACATGGATGCAAGTGCAAACATGCTACATTTGTTTGAATTATGCTTCCAAGCAGATCATCGATGTAGAAACTGGGGGTACTTTAAATAACAAGATACCTGAAACAGGTTAGCAGTTGAATTAAGAGATAGTTATGCATAATTATCAATGCCAATCATCATTGAGAATTAAATTGAGCAAAGCAACCATAGTTGAAAATTTAGATGCTTATTTAGTATTAACAAATCAAGTTAAAGCTCTGATGAAAGAGTTCAAAATTTTGTATGCTAATTAGAAACAAGCTGGGGTGATGCAATGTGAAATTTTTGGAGGACATTCAAGCATTGAGTGCCAAATGTAGAGGTGGTCAATCCAAACTGAGTGAGTGGACTTTGTTGGAAATCAACCTAGGCCACAAATGTAAAGGCTCTCCAGGTACTTCCCATAGTTTGGGCACCAAGGTAAGTACATCCCAAGTTATTTTCTTTAAATAAGTTTTATTAACCAAGAAAAGCAAGCTAAGTAAGGCTAATTTGAGTTCCAAAATGTAACTGGCACAAAAAAGGTGAAAAGGGAAAAATGGTAATTTTAGCTCAAGTCAGTGGTATGGCCATAATTTTAGTGAAATTAGGTTCATGTAAGTGTTTTAAGGTAAATAAGTTAAGACCTTAACTATTTCTAACCATTTGAACCAAAAGTGAAAGTTAAGGGTAAAAAATGCACTGAGACATTGAGCTATTATGTCTTATAATGGCTTAAGTGGCTTAAGGGAAAGGTATGTGGGTAAAAAAAACCTTTCTATGGACCAAGAAAATATTGTGGAAGAAGGGTTTAAGTGGCCTATGTGAAAAAAAGCTAAGTTTGAGGGCCAAAGTGACAAATGGGGGAGAAATGGGCTAAGTGGGGTAGTTAGTATATTTTAAGAAGAGATAGAACGATTCATCATCTCTTCCATCCACCATTTTTGTAGCTCTCCACTCTCCATAGCTTCTCCTCCTCAAACCTCCCAATTTACCCAAAATTGAATGAAAATTGAAGGTCCCAAAGCCATCCCAAGAAGCCCTTAGCTCAGTTTTGGTGCAATTGGAGCATTTAAGCTCGGTTTTGCAAGTTTTTGGTTGAAAACCTAGGCTAAGCATCTTTGATCCTTGTGGGTTAGTTCTAAGCTTGTTAAATGGATAGAAATGGTCTTAATTTTGTGCCCTTGTTGTCCAATTTGGTTGAATTCAAATTTGAAACTCAAAGGAACTCTATTAGAGCTAGTTATAGCTTTTGGTGAATAGTTGCTTTAGATCTTGCCTAAGTTGGATTTGAGGTAAGTGGTTTATGTTATGGAAAGATTGCATGATGTATAGGTAATTTTAGAACACTTAGGAGGGAGTTGGAATGAGCCAAAAGTGATTAGAACTGGTTTGGTAAGGTTTGGAGCAAGATTGGGCAAGAAAAAGGGTGAAGAAAAGTAGCTCCGGGGGTTAATGCGGTCACACTGATAATTTGATGCAATTGCGTAAAGGTCAAGAGGAAGAAATGGCTGCCTAAAATGTACAATATTGTCACACCAACTATGCCAGTGTTATCACATCATTTCCAACCACCTCCAAAAAATCACAATGCTGTCGCACCACAAAATACAATGCTACAGCATTGGGTCTGATATGTGCCAACTTTGTTTCTAATTGTCCCAAATCAATTCCTAAGGTTTAGGGGTTTCCGAACATGGCTCAAAAGTGCTCCTAAGATATAAGTATGCATCAATAAGTGGGTGCTTAGGAGAGCTAAGGAAAAGCGGATAAGTGAGGTACCTTAAGTCACAAATAAAGTATTAAAGAGGGACCTAGTATTGTTTAAGTCCCTTAATTACCAAGGAGTGAAGTCATGAACCTTTAGCATTGGAGAAGGACTTGAGAAGGGTTTGAGACCCTTCATGACCCAAGGGTAAAGGCCAATTGCCTCCAGGCATTGAGCGGTGCCCAAGAGCTCCCAACAAAGTTGACAGGCTTGGTAAGTGAATCCACTTAGTTACCAGAGTTGAGTTCAAGGGAACTTGGAGAGGTTTGGCCATTAAGTTCAATTACCCAGCATAACATGCAATAGAAAGTTACAGGTAAGAGGTTAGTAAATGATGATTTACTCTAAGTAGCGCGTAAAAAGGCGGGAAGGTCCGGTAAGTGATGGCTTACTTAATGTACCTGTAAGGAAGACTTCTTGTGGTTTAATCAAGTGCTAGCATTGGATATGAGGGCTACTATCCAAGTACCCCAACCATATAAGCTCACAACAGTTAAGGACACCTTCAGGTGTAAGGAAGTCCTGAGTGCATAAACATGTGCATTCACTCATCCATCCATGCATTACATTGTATTATTGTTGTTGTTTATTATTTGTTTGTGTTTATTGTTTGTTGTACTATTTGGTTGGTTGCTTATGTTGTGTAAGATATATATGTTTGTTTTGGTTTACATGCTTGCATATGTTTCCCCTGTAGGTGTTGATTCCCTTACTATGTACTTTCGAGTATTCACCCTTTAAGTGTTGTGTAGGTGTTTAGAAGGCTAGTTGGGCCTAACAGTTGGTGAGGGGTGACTGTTTGTGCTAAGTATAAATAGTTTGAAGGTACCCTCTAAGTATGAATCATGTGGTAAATGATTTATTATAGTATAAGTTAATACTAACCAAAGAGTTATCTTTTTAGCTTTCAAAGCTAAGAATGCACAAAGAAATTGAGGCTTGCCACTCAAAGCTAGATTACTCGAGTAGAAAGCTAAGGGTAGATCTTAGTAGATATTTTTGTCACCATTGTATGTATGTAATTTTTCATACTAAGTGTTGCCTTTACTAGTGTCTATTGGTGTATATAACACTAGGGTAACATTTGGGTGCATATAGGCTTGAGATGTATGCACATAGTTATTACTTGAAGTTAAAGCAACTAAAGTTTTTATGTCTTGGCTTGTATCAATTTGTTTTCTTAAATATAAAGGCCATGGAATGTTTTATTATAGATTACTAGTTGCATAGCTAGGTTGACACATGCATATTTCCTATGTAGGGTAGGTTAAGTAACTAGTTGCACATAATGATTTAAGATACTTCATGAGTAATAACTAGCCAATTGTAACCTAAGTGGGATCATAGTTCCCAATGAGCCTACCAATGTTAGCACATCAGGGCACTAGGGCCCTGTTCTACCACAACAAAACAATCCATATAGTAATATGTATAATTTAAGATGGAGGAACCATCGTAATTTTTCTTGGAGTAATCTGAGGCAGCAAGCGCTTCATTTTCAACCTAGACCATAACAAGAAAGAAGATCTACTATGGAAGAGTTGTTCTCCATATGTATGGAACATTCTAATGCTAGGATTGATGCGACATAATTCTGGAATATGAGAGCGAGCATGTCAAATTTTTAGACTCAATAGGGTTAACTTCTTAAAATGCTGTCCGAAAGGCTCTAAGTTGCTTTACAGTTAATATAGAGCCAAATCTGAGAGGAATTTATAATCCTACCTTCTGTTAGAAAGTGGATGCTCATGCCAATGTCAAGGCCTTGGAAAGGAAGGATGAACCACCTTAAGCTATAATGGAAAATGCCATGCAGATAACATTAGACCAAGCTCTTCTTGGGAGTTTATAATCTTGCCTTCCATTAGAAGGTTGAAGCTTATGCCATTGTCATGGCCTTGGAGAGGAAGAAAAAACCTTTTTGAGCTATCATGGAAAACGTTGGGCTGCTGATGTTAGACCAAGCACATCATGTGACGCAACCCAAGCATCAAATTTCTTTTATTTTTCATTTAGCCTTGTTTCCCATCTTTTTAGTTTTAATTATCTTTCAATTTATTTGTTTTTTGGTTGTCTAGTGGTCTTATGCTCTGTGTTTTGATGCAGGAACCTAGTTTATGTAAGGAAGAATTATGTATTCTAAGTAGGAAAAAGTTAAGCTCAATTCCAAGTAAGTTTCAAAAATTTTCTATGTTCTAGGGGCCTTACATGCTCTTTGACACACCCATGTTTAGAGGCATGTCAAACAACATAGTTTTTGACACAGCCATATATTTTTTAGAAAATTGATTGTTTGAATGTTTGAAGGAATTTTTGAATTGTGCTACTGTAGTCAAACGTGGTTTATGCCATGCCCATGTTATTTAATGTGTTAATTAAACATGTTTTATGTCATGCTGATGTTCCTACCCATCTTTATTGAATATTAGAATTTCAAAGAATCAACACACCCATAACCATGACCATGTTACTAAACATGTTCACTAAATATGGTTTTTATCACACTTATGTTTGCAAACATGTTTCTCTTCTATTTTCAAAAATTTTAAGCTCCAAACCTTACACACGGTCTCTGACATGACCATGTAAATGAGAGTGTTTAGTTAACATGTTTACCCGTACCACGATGTTTCTACCCCGTGATTTTCTCTTGACCTTAAATATTTTTGAGTTCCAGACATCCAACACTATTTGCTTGATGCCCATGTAACTAAGCATGTTACCTATACACAGTCCTGTTCACACTGTATTCAACCCCATCTTTTAGCTCGATGTTTTAATTTTTTAGGGCTCAGACCATAAATATGGTTCATATTATGATTGTTTTTTGAAGCTTGTTCAAGATGATTTCATAAACACATGCTTTGTCATGCTCATGTTCAAGACCTTGTTTTGTATATTTTTATACTCGATCATGATTTTTTCCTCACTCTGCATGAAAACTAACTGAAATTTCTCCCCAAGTCCCCAATCTGAAACCCTAGCCTTTTTGCTTCCTGCATAAGGTTTTCCACCATTGGAGAGCCTATTTTCAATGCCAAATCATAGATTTTCATCCCTACATCTTTACTTTTCTTTCTCTAAAGGTAACTTTCTCTCTTTCTTTAAGCTTATTTCAATTTTATGGAAGATCAGATGGATTCTTGTTATGGGTTAGGGTTAATTAAGTTATTTGAGTGATCTTGCATGCCCATTGGAGTTGGTTTTGCATTTTAGCATCATATGTAAAACTTGGGTATTGTGGTAAATGTTTGGAAGTTGAAGAGTTGGGTTGCTATGTTTGATGGAATTTTTTAGATGCAAGACTGATTTTATGAAACATATGATTTGAATGGGTGTCTAAATAAATGATTGATTATTAGGAATGACTAGTTTCTCTTATTTACATGAGAATTTGATTAAGTTTAGGGATTCATAGTCTTGTTATGTGGTAGTGGATAAGTTTCTTGAGTAGCAAGAAAGAGCTTGAACTTAGGCTACCTTGTCTTGATTTCCTTGAATTATTATACTTTTATCTTTTGTTGTTAAGCCTGATCACCTTAATATCTAAGTTAAATTTTATTACTGGAAGTTAGGAAATTCAAATAAGTTTTTGTTGGAAGTTTAATTTCCTGGAGTATAAATTGGAATTATGAATTAAGGATTATATTTGCACTAGGAAAAATCTTCTTCCTTGTTCAATATGACGAAGCATTAAGAAAAACTTCCAATTCAAACCAAGAAGGTGGCTAAAAGGCTGAAGAAGTCAAATTATCTTTTTGACTTCAAGAAGGATGCTCAACAAGAGAGATTTGACTGATTAATGGTAAAGGATTTTAAGGCTGGTTGCATGATAGATTGGGATACTATAACCTAGCTGCATATGGTGGATGATGTCTGAGCCTTAGTGGACTTTGACAACTAGGAGCCCATTTATGACGAGATTACTCTATAGTTTTTGAGCACCCTAGAGTTTGACACCAAGAACATCAGTTGGAATAAAGCAGATGTGATCAAATTTAGGTTAGGTGAGTCAAGTTATGAAATGAGCATTGACAAGTTTGGATGGCATTATTGCTTCTACACCACAGAGTATGTTGAGAACGAGAAGCACAATAGCTCCTTGTGTGATTTTGGTGCCATCACCCTTAGCATTAGATCACTGATCCTAAGGCTATTTACCAACCTAAGGTATCCATGAAATCCAAGTTGAGGTCACTATTTGTTATGTGCATTATCTGATTGTTCACTCCATTGCTAGACGGAGGGAGAACACTGACGTAGTGACCAAGAAGGATCTCTTTTATCTTTTTTGCATTGTGTGATGGGTGCATTGCCATTTAAGCCATGCTTTTGCTTGGTAGGTTAAGTATACTTCTTACAAGCTAAGACTAGGCACCATATGCTTTGGATCATATGTCATAAGGTTGGTGAAGAACCTTAGTCCACTTTTACTGGCAAGGCTTATTACCGAGGTATTAGGGTCTGGTCAGCTCAACTTAGATTCATTTTTAGCCTATAAGGATGATGGAGAAGGCCACCATCTCTGATAGCTCAATGAGATTTACTTTTAGATCAGATGAAGAGATTTAGCTTGTAAAGAAAACCATTGTAAAGACTTAGGTTGCTTACACTTTTGCTAGTACTGAGGCTCCTACATTGATGGTGGTGTTTTAGTGGCAGTAGCTTATCTTAGATCACCTTCAGGTTCTATCTATTTGCTGGCTAGGAGTTGAGACCCACCTTTTTACCATTAAGGCAGAAACTTTATTCTTAGAGGAAACTGTGCGTGCATATTTTTGAAGTTCAGTGGCTGCTAGGACTTTTGGTTATGGTGATGATTTGAGTGATTACATTCAGATACCTCCAAGTATAGATGGCCAGGATTAGGTTGATGATGCTCAATGAGTAGTTGATGTGGCAAATGATGCCACTGTTATTATAGCAATGATTGTTGATTCTATTTTCCAAGAAGAGGAAGTGGTAGTCGAAGAAGCTATTGGATGGTAGTTGAAGAAGTTATTGGATGAGAGATGGCCTTGAGAGAGGTTGTTGTTGAGACTATAGATGAAGGAGTTCTTAAGAAAGCTAAAGAGGCTGCTACTACTACTGTTATTGCTACTACTACTATTGAGGAGGTTGGTGACACTTTGGCGGGTACCATGGTGGTGGAGCCAAATTCTGGGGATAGGACTACATGAGCCCCATTGAGCCTACAGAGATGGAGATTGCCCCAACCACTTTTGCTAAGCTTTCACCTTCCAGAGATGTGTGATGATGCTAGGACATTCATTTCCTTTCTTAATTTACATTTTAGTTATGTTTTCTTAGTATGGATTTTATTGTCATATTTTGCTATATTTTCTTTTATCTAGATATGTTTAACATTATCATTCAAGTATGGGTGGCTCTTATTTTTCTTTTCCTTATGCCTTTAACATCATACTTTATTTTTAACTTTTATCATGTTTTGTTGCTGATAATCTTTTCTGTTTCATGGAAGCCTTTATTTTGACTTTAAAGCTCAAGCAAACAATTTTATAAATATTTTGGAAAGCTGAATTGCAAATTAAGCAACTAAATTTTTCAAGGCAATAACAATTTCTGTTATCCCTCCCTCTTCACTTTATCTTTCATGTCTGTACATTGAGGGCAATGAACAGTTTAATTATGGAGGAATGGATAACTTAGGCCCTAAGTTTTACGTTGTCAAATTTTGTGGAATTTTTTGAGAATTTTTAAACTTTTTGAACTTAATTGTTTTTCAATCATACTATTGAGCATATTTTTTTTGGTAGTGAGTGGTTGTTAATTTAATGTCTTGAGTTTTTAATTCGAAGATTAAGCAAGTGATTCTTGAACTCTTTAACTTTTGTACCTGATTGGTTTTGAAATGTTTTTGCAATTTGTTAGCTAGCTACTGGAAGTTGCTCATTAGAATATATTTTTGCATCAACCTTTTGTATTTAGTGAACTATTCAATACTTGCTAAATTTTTAGTATTAAAGTAGGGTCGAGTCTTCTCCTAAGGTAATAGTCAATCACAACTGGAGAAGATGCTATGAGTGTGAGTATGATCAAAGATCATCTTTGATTGTGTTGACAATTAGCTTAGCTATAAACAAGGCTTTTAAAGTGTACATTTGCTTCAAAAGTTGTCAGCACCTGAAGAAAATTGTTTGAGAAAAGAAAGAAAATAGAATATCAAATGTTCAATTATTCGCCCATGCGATATGGAGTGGAAGAGATCCCTGTTTATCTTTTATGAACATTTGGGGTTTTGAAGCTTACATGAAACATCAATGCTTGCATAAGCTAGGGCCTAAAACTGATAAATGCTTTTTTGTTTCGCATATCAAAGAAATAATGGGTTACTATTTCTACAATCCTTTAAAGCAAAAAGTGTTTGTTGCTTTAAATGGTATTTTTCTAGAGAGAGAATTTATCTCAAAAGGAACCAATGGGAGGAAAATGGAACTTGAAGAAATTTAAAAAGAACAAAAGGAAATTAAACCTGAGATGGAACCTGAGTAGGCACCACAAGATATTGTGTTACAGCCCTCCCAGCGGAAGCACATTGAAGACATATAAATTAATAAGTCCTAGTTTAATATCTCATTTTAAGATCATTTAGCAAGCTCAAGCAAGTTAGTTAAGGTTCTCCAATTTTTGAAAAGAGTATGGCATCAAAAGAGGTCTGGGGGTAAAATGGTAATTTTGCATCCCAAGGTATCGGGCCGAGTACCGAGAGTCAAAAACATGTTTTAAAACCTAACCCTTGCTTAGCAGCCAAATTTTCACTGAGTGTTGAAGGCTTGACCAAAATTTGACCAAAGGTTACTATTTGGGGAAGGGGATCTTTTTGACAACTTAATAAAAGTTTAAGGGCTTAATGGGTGGAAGGCTTTTAAATGGTAAAGGTGAGCCTTGGTCTGCCACTATTCATCTTCTTCCTCTTCAAAACCGAGTCCAACCTTTCCCTCTTGATTTCTACTTCAATTCTTGCTCAAATTCAAGAATTCTTGGTGAAAATTGAAGGTTCCATGGGTATATAAGCAATGGGTAGCTTATTTCAAGTGAGTTTGGTGCATTTGAAACTAAAAATCATGTTTTCCATCTAGGGCCTTATTTTACACGAGAGGTAAGTTGCTTTCCATGATGTTTTCTTGCTTGTTTGGCCTTTGGTTGTTTGTGTTTTGCTTGGTTGCCCTCATTTTAATGCCATGAACCTTGAATTGTTTGGAACCTAGGTGAGACTTAGTGGAGCCATTTATTTGGTGATGGGTTGCTCGATCTTTGCTTGTAGCTTGGAATAAAGGTAAGGGATTTATTGTTCAAGTTCATTTGATGTCATTCATAGCTTGTTTGCTTGTTAAATTCAAGTAGTTTGATGAATGGCATTAGTTGATGGGTTTTGTTGATCATGGTGGACTAGTGATGTTTGATAGTTGGTGTGGTGTTTATGGCACCATAGGATTGGTTCAAATGGTGAATTATGGCCTAGTGTTTGTGTATTACATGTGGGAATGGTTTGGAGATGGCTCAAAAAGGTTTGAAGGGGTAAGGAAGCCGCCTAAGAGGCTTAGGAGGCTTTTTCTGGGTTCAGGGCATGGGGTTCTGGCGCCTTGGCACATAAGGTGCATTTTTCTATCTACAGAGCAGGATGGTCCTGGTGCCTAGGCCTCCAATGGCGCCTAGGCCTCAGCGGCACCTTTCTTGGAGCTTAAGTTCAGTGCTCGATAGCTTTGACATGTTGTGGGGCTTTCGCCATAACCTTTCACTTGGGCATTGGATTGAGGTGATTTAAGATTCCACATGAAGCTAAGATGAAGAAATACCATTTTGACACCTTTACAAACCCTAGATGTGCCCAAGTTTAGATTCATTTTAGTTCAAAGTGAAGGCACATTTGGCCACAGTAGAGCACCATTAGTCGAGTGCATGGTTTAATACCATTGAGAACCTAGCCAGGCCTTCCGGTTTGAGGTTCCAATGTTGAAACCTTGGTGCACCTAGAGGGGTTCTAAAGAACATAGTAAAGGAGTCCAACCATGGTCATTACTACTCCGCTAGTGTGAACCAAGTAATGGTGGATAGGTTATGCCTTGAGTAAAGGTTTAGTGCACTTGTAGCCTAGGCAAGATTACTTGAGGTGCAAGTGAAAACCCAGCACACTCTTGATAAGGGTTTAAGGTGGAAGCTTAGTACACAAGTGAGCTAGGCAGGTCTTAGGACTTAAGGTAGTATGTGTAGGCTTAGTACACCATGTGAGTTCCTTGGAACTCAAGCGTGGGGCATCCGCCATGTTCACCTACACAATAATTAAAGGAAGCTTAAACTTATTGTGTCAGTAAGCTAAGGCTTACTAGGAGCGAGTTAGGGGTCAGAACTTGCAAGGCACTGAGTGACGCCTATGAGAGGACTAGGAGGAGGAGCGGTCCCAAGGGACTTAGATATATGCGCATTTGTTAGGCCCTCACACTGTGTAAGCTTGTAGTAGATTACATATACATATATATGTACTGTCCTCAATGTTTTCCTTGTAGGTTGAAGATCCCTTACTGAGAATCTTATGATTCTTACTCCCTTAGTTTTATGTTGTGCAGATAGAAAGGTTCTTGGACCTGACAATCATTGAGGGTTGTCGTGGTGGTTCTGTTATAGGTATATCACTTTGAGAATCCTTGAGATTCTAGTTTATTTGGTTCATTGTTGGTTAAGCTACATTACTGTTGGTGAGCACATCAAGGATCATTGAGGCTTGCCACCGGGATCTCTCATCTAAGGTGGAAGCTAGTTGATTGGATCTCAGTAGTATTAGCCCTATGCATGTATAATTTATGGTAGTGGCCTCCAATGTGTATGAATAGAGTTATGGACTCTAGGGTTGTCTTTGGGTATAAGGCATAGTATACAATTGTTTGAATGCCCACACACGGTTAATTATGTGTAGGATTCATGTTGATGCTATAAAAGTTTTGTACGCTTTGACTCTTTGAACATTGGTTTTTATGGAAATGCCTAGGCTACATAAATGTTTTATGAATTTATACTCACTTAGGTCAAAGCAACTCTTACATGCATAATTGCATTCTTAGGTTAAACAACTAGTGGCATGAAGTTTTATTCAAGGTGCACATAATTAATTAGCTAATTGCAACCAACATGAGACTTGTTCTCATAGGCTTCCTAGGCAGGGCTATGAGGGGCCATGTCATATTGTGGTTTTAGAGTCTATTCTGTGGCACAAAGCCCACATACCTCTGATAGGAGTTGATGTAAGACCGAGAGATATGATTTTCTTGTGACTTATATTGGTGATGTGATGGTCATGGATCAAGATGAGCCCATAACCTACCAACAAGCTATGTTGGGACCAGATTATGAGAAATGACTCAAGGCTATGAAATCTGAGATAAAGTCCATGTATGAAAACTAAGTATGGACTTTGGTTGGTACATTGAAAGAGGCAAAACCCATAGTGTGCAAATGGGCCTTCAAGAAGAAGACTAACATGGATGGCAATTTGACTAACTTTAAGGGATAATTAGTTGCAAAGCGTTTTAAAGAAATTCATAGTGTTGACTATGATGATAATTTTTCACCAGTTGCCATACTTAAAGTCAACCAAATTTTTTTGTCTATTGCTGCACACTATGATTATGAAATATGGAAAATAGGTGTCAAAACTACCTTCCTTAATGGAAAACTACTTGAAGATGTGTACATGACATAAACTGAGGAGTTAGTCACTATAGAGAATGCCAATAAAGTGTGCAAGTTGCAAAGGTCCATTTATGGGGAGAGGCATTCTTCTCAGAGTTGGAATCTTTGTTTTGATGAAGTAATCAAAGAGTATGGTTTCACTATAAATGAAGATGAGCCTTGTGTCCACAAGAAAGTTAGTGGGAGCATGATTATCTTCTTTGTTTTGTATGTAGATGAGATACTACTCATCCGGAATGACATTGTCAGGCTGCAATCTGTGAAGATTTGGCTAAGGAAATATTTCTCTATAAAGGCCATGGTGAAGTAGGCTATGTGTTATGCATTATAGAGATAGATCAAGAAAATTGCTCAGTTAAAAGTGTATACATTGACAAGACGCTAAAGAGGTTTAGAATGGAAGACTCCAAGAAAGGATTGTTGCCCATGTCTTATGGTATAACTTTCTCAAGATCTCAGTGTCCTAGTACACCTAAGGAGAAAGAGCACATGAGTATGATTATATTTGCCTTAGTAGTTGGATCTATCATGTATGCCATGATATGTCCTCATCCTGTCATCTCGTATGCATTGACCATGATGAGCAGGTACCAATCAAACCTTAGTGAGAGTCATTCGGTAGTGGCAAAAAACATCATTAAGTATTTAAGAAGGACCAAGGATGCTTTCTTGGTCTATGGAGGTTAAGATTAGCTCATTGTAAGGGGTTGCACTGATGCCAACTTCCAATTCAATGATGATGATTTCATATTACAATTTAGTCATGTGTTTTGCCTTGATGGAGGTGCTGTGAATTGGAATAGTTTAAATCAAGCGACAATAGCTGACTCAACAATAAAATTTTATAGCCTCTAATGTTGTGACTGAGGCAATTTGGATCAAGAAGTTCATCACAGAACTTCAAGTGGTTCTGATTATTGCCAACCCGATAGAGCTCTGTTGTGACAATATTGGTGCAATCAAACAAGCTAAGGAAGCAAAATCTTACCAGTGATCCAAACACATACTCCAATGCTATCATCTCATTAAGGAGATCATCAAAATAAGTGATGTGAGGATATGCACGACCTCGATTGACAGCAATGTCGCTGATCCACTAACGAATCCCTTTACATAGTGGAAGCATTTCAGTCACTTTAGATCCATTAGCATTAGATACATAGTGACTGGCTTTAGTGCAAGTAGCAGTTTGTTAGTGTTGTGCTTAAAAGCCATACATGAGATGACTATATTTCACACATGAGTCATGATATTTTAGGGTGGCATTATTCCAATAATTTTGTTTATTGTTTGCATCTATGTAACATAATTAATATAATTATAACCATGGAATAATAGTATTTGTAAATGTCCCTAGCAAAGTATTATTGTGGATAGGATCACAATAATACATAGAGACAGCATATGTGGAGATAAATATGAGATACACAGTCATATAGGTACAACTTGGAGAACTTGTATACTAGACTGACTCACCATAAGAATGCTAAATATATTGTTATATCAATGTCATTAGCGATTGTCATATTGATCATGGTGTATGTAGTCCTTCACCTGAGATCATCAAGGTTCCCTCCATGTGAGTCATATACTTTCACACTTCTCTTATTGCTTGTAACAAAGCAAATGTGATGGTTGTCATTGGGTAGGTAACATATGAGGCATAGAGATTTCTATGCTTAACATGGGATTTGTACCTTCTATATAATAGGAGTGATATCTTTAGGACCCGAGACTAAGGAATTGCATAGCCATGCTCGGGTGAGTTGATATAGGATATCAATGTCATCAATTTTTGTTAGCCTACTTAGGAATTAAAAACCATAGATTGGGCTATACAAGAGTGACACATTTCATATCTTGTGCTTTGTCTTGATAAATTGGACAAGGGGACAATGGCATATATGACTAATGGTCATAGAGGTTTAGTCAAATTGCCGACCATCTTGTCACTTGGTTAGCAATGATGTGCTACTAAACACTGCTCTTTGCTTATGATCGTAAATATGATTAATAATCATTGCTAACATAATAGGAGCCTATAGGGTCACACACTAAGAATGAATTGGCTTAATTGAGTGTATGGGCCAAATTGTTTGGTTTTGATTTCTTGATAATTTCAGGTTAATTATTGGCCCAAAAGTTGAGCCATTATGAATCTTAAAATTAGGCCTAATCAGATTATGGTTATGAAACCTCTTTGGCTTAGGAGGTTTACTTCACTATATATATATGTTGTATAGTATTAATGTCACTACTGCCTTCGTACGAAAAAATCAGAAAAGGTGCCTAGATATCCAGCTACACTAAACTCTTGTCTTTCCTTGAAGCACGCAAGCTGGCCTATGAGCACAAAAGGAATGTTCTTACTGAAACTTGGAGTAGGCGTGGTGATCTGAATGGTTTGTATGGACACTATAGAAAGTTTGAACATGTCACCTATTGAAGTTTTGTGATTTTGCTCAATAGTTCGGTGAAAGATCTCAATGTACAAGGTATAAAAATTTTAAACACCCGATTTACCCCATTTCACTTTGATGTTGGAAGGTTTCAGTTAGTTCTGCTACATTGGTTCCCTCCCAAAACCCTTCATATTTTGGATCATTTAAGACCCTAACTCAAAATCTTCAACTATACACATTTCTATTGATTTGCCATAGTTTTCCTACAACACTATAATAATTGGGCATACTCTGGACCTCAGAGGTCATCTTTCTTACGAACGTTTAAAGTTAACATAAGTATGCATTCTTAACCTTTTAGCTTATTGCTTTCTTTGTTCTTTCAAAGTCACAATTAGCTCCACCATTTAATATCCTTAAACTCCCAAATAACTCATAACAGAACTCAAGTCATTTCCATTCTCTACGAGCAACCTTTGGTCAACATGACCTTTACAAAAATACTAGCCCCAAGCCAATTACTAGAAGTTTTCTTGCCACCACAGGAGTCTTTAATAGCTACTAGGTTCTGATTCAAAAACCTTTTAGGACGTCCAATTTTTAACTTACTTAGGTTGTCCTTAAAGCCCCATGGCTTGGTGCCCTTTCGGTTCCCCCTTAAAACCCCATGCTAGTTGTACTTTATTCGAAATCTAGATGTTAACTTTTTGTCTTTAATTTTGAGTTAGCTCTTAAACCTTAACCAACTCAGAAAAATCAGTCAACTCCCCTTTTTAACTAGCCACACCTCAAAGACAACTTCATTATTCTAGGACCTATGGGTCAAGCTTCTTAACTTTCAGTTAATAAGCCCTTTGCAATTATTGTGGGTCCTTAAGGTACCAACTTCCTTTTCTTCACTTGCAAATTCAGGTCTCCTCAAGTGAGTGGCTAGAGAATTCAACCGTACTTCACGTAGTAAGCCTTATGAACTGGTCCTCAACACTTCTCAAAATCAACCAATCATGTTCATCTTAGAGTTTTCCTTCCTTAAACTATCTGTATAGTGCATAGAGCATTTCATAGACTAAAGGAACAAGTTTCATCAACTTAAGGTTCAACTCATAGCATAACTTACAAACTTCGCATACAAGTCACCTTTCCCTTAGAGTGCTTCCAAGGATTACTTATGACTAGCACAAATAAGTTAGCTTTTATGCCCTTAGCCTATTTTTTTCCTAAGAGTTAGCACATCATTCTTTAAAATAATAACTATAGATCACCTCGTGCTTACTAGTTCTAAGTCAAAAAAAACACTTACCAAGCTAGGGTATAAATAGAACTTACCTTGATTAGGCTCTTATGGTTTCAACCTACCCCATTTTCTTTATTGTAATCCTAGTTTCCTACGTAGGCTAGTCATAAGGACATGCATAATGGCTTAATCTCTTATACCTATTTACCACTATGCTACAAAATTAAAGTTACCACTCTTTTGTTGGCGTCTCTTTGACCATTCAACTGGTTCATGTAGAACTTTTTGTTGCCTTTTAGTCTAGTGTTACACTTCTTGTAACTGAGCCATTCCTTATACTTTGCCTTGTTCATGCCTTGGTCATGGGCATTCTCTAGCCATTAGACCATTTTGATCTCTTCACTTTCCTACACTAAACATATAGCCCTTCTTACCTTCCCCTTCTTTGTTGGAGGGTTATATGAGATCCACCTTAAAATAACCCTTATGCATGCTCTAGCTTTACGTCTACACTTACCTTGGGGTGCAAATGTTACTTTATTGGCTTTGGTGTGTAAAGAAACTTAGTGCACCTTAGCTTTCACCCCATGGTTTTACATGTACTCTTAGTGCTCATGGTACTCTTTGGCCTTGGGCAATTGTAATTCACTTAACCTCAGTACACCATGGCAACTTAGTGTACCTCGACACTTACCATTGGGCTTATTGGTTACATACTTGTAGTAACTCTCATCTATATGCACTTAAGTCTCTTCAAACTTGGTCCTGTACTAAGAGTGAGGATTCTTCCTATATTCTTAGTGCGCTGGTCGAGTGCAAAACCTTACTTTTCCTTGAGCAAATCTTAGCCTCTTGATTGAAAAGGCATATGCACTTGAACTAGCGCAACTTAACTTTTATGAAAACTTAAAATCACATGGTATCAAAATAAATTAATACTAGCAAACAAGAAAAATTAGCCCACAACTTAGTTGTTAGGCCACTAACAGAACCTGGACAATGAAACTTAAGAGATGAATGCATAGTTGTACTCAGTAAAGGCTTCTTGGGAGGTTCCTGCAAAGACAACTCACAAGCAAGCAAAAATGCAACATAAGGAAACCATAGAATCCAATAAAAACAAACAATAAAAAACAACATCAACAACAATAATACAAATGCATGTGAGATGCATGGTTGGAAGGGTGAATTAATGCACATAAGGCACTTTGGACATCCTTACACCTATAGGTGTCTTAACTTTGCAATTAACTCAAATGACTAGAGTTCTTTGGACACTAGCCTCTTACATCCAATGCTAGCTTTTTACATACCCCATGAAGTCCACTTATTGTTCTTAGAGTAAGTCATTACTTACTTCCCCGCATATACCCATTTTCCCCTTATCTTATTATGCAAGGTAACTCATTATATGGCTCTACTTTGCCAAGCTCTTCTAGCTTGACTAAGGCACCTTAGTGGCACAACTTACCAAACCTTATGGTTTGGTTGTGACTTTCTTAGGTTTTACTTCATTACCCTAGAGACCAAAGACCTCATTCTTCGGCTAATGAAGTACTCAAACCCATCCCTAGTCCCCTTAGTGCCATTTTAGCTACTTATTCACCTTGACCACCCTTAGCCACTGTTCTTGCCCTAAACTTACAACATTACTTAGTTACCACTTAAATAATCCAATCCACTAGACTTAGAAATGAGTTTTAGACCCAAAACCAAAGGTATAGAATGTCTTAGGATAGCCTAAGGATTAACACTAAGTGATTAAAGCCTCCTAAGTAGGCCCCCATCTGGAAGGGCTTTAGCCTTCGTGCGGTAGGACTAGTGGTAGTTCCATAGGACAATTTTTTCAACCTCCAGGTCATGCACCAAGCCCTACAGTGTGAATGTGGGTGCCACAGAGCCAGCGCATGTTCTGATATTCATCTCTTAAGCGACCATGCACCCAACTTGTCCAAATTCCTTATCCCTATGGCAAATCCTCTTGGGACTTGATTGTACTCCTTTCCCAAAAGTAAAAAAAAAATCTATATGCATTATTTTCATGAGATTAACATAGACCCTTACCTCAAATTAAAGTAAAATAATATCAAATCAAGTAAACACCACAAGTCACACTTAATCTCAAATAGCTCTTGTTGAGTTCCAAGCCTAATTCCACCCAAAATGGTCACGTAAATAAGACCTATTCTAAGAATCTATTGAGCTTGGAACTAATCCATAAGAGTGTAAGACACATACCTTAGGGTTTCAAGCAAAAATTTTCAAGAAATAACTTAATTTTGCCAAATACACAAAGAGCTAGCTTGGGTATTGACACAGATGCTTTGGGACCTTCAATGAACCAGGAAAATTAAATAATTTGAGATAAAGGAAGATGGTGAGCCACGGAGAAGAGAGAAATATGAAAATGGCTTGGATAGAAGATGATGAATAGTATCATCTCCACCAACATATATCTGAACCACTCCCACTAAGAGATTTCTTGCCTAGTTGTCACTTTGGCCCTCAAATGTGTATTTGTTTCACTTAGGCCATTCAAACCCTTCTGCCACCATCCCTTATTGGTCCCAAATAATGATTTTTCTTATGCACAAAATTTTTCCTTAAGCCACTTAAGCCATTATAAGGCATAATAGCTCAATTTCACAATAAGTGCACTCAATTTCACATTATAAGACATAATCACTCAATAACTTCCACTTTTGTTTCAAATTAGTATAACACTTAAGGTCTTAAATTATTTGGTTAAAAAGAAGTTAATGACATTAATTTCACCACAATTATAACCATACCATTGAATCATGTCAAATTATCATTTTACGCTTTTTGCCATTATGTGCCTTTTTACACTTAGCAAGTCAATCTTCCCCTATTTAACTTGCTTTTCTTGCTCAATAAGAAACTTATTTGAGGTATTTAGGTAAAAAAAAGTTAAAATTAACATACTTACCTCATTAGAGCAATTGTGATAATTAAGCTTGAGCTGTAGAGGAAAAAAGTGCATCAAAGAGAAGGATTTTGTCTTGGTCAGTAAGGCAACTTTGAATTTCTTCTTCACTAAGCAATTGGAAGGTTTGGGATCAATTTTGAGTGATGTAATAAATTAAGAGCTTTTTTTTATAATTTAAGTTCGTGCAATTCCTTGATAAACAAGAAATTTGGTCTTGGGTAATGGTACATGGGGTGGCCTAATTTTAGCTAGCTTAAGATATGGATGGCAAGTAATAATAGCCTAACTTATGGTTCGACCTTCATTAGACTTTGGAGATCTAATTAACTTAATTGTGAACTAAGAACTAAGAAATTAAGATAAAAAATTGATGCATGCTAATTATTTGCCAAGGCCAGTAAGCTGAATGGTTATGTGCTTGTGTGTTTTTATGCATTGTTTCTGCATGCCAGCCCTTAGAATTATGTGATCTGGATTATATATTTATTATATGCACTTCTTATATATTTTATCTTTCTTGTTCTACTTTAGATGTAGGATACCATATGACACAAACTATTTAGTTGGTGATTTAGCTATATCTTCCTCTACTAAGTTCCTAAGACTTATGCCCCTTATGTTTTTTTTCATAAGAAAATGATTAACTATCTGATTCTATTCATAC
Source organism: Aquilaria sinensis (assembly GCA_005392925.1). NCBI lineage: Eukaryota > Viridiplantae > Streptophyta > Magnoliopsida > Malvales > Thymelaeaceae > Aquilaria > Aquilaria sinensis. Next base: position 483,357 of record SMDT01001081.1, read on the forward strand.
TTGTAAGGTTTTCTAGCAAATTGTTTATAGGTGTTAAAATTAATTTGTTAGTTATGTATTGGTTGCTTAATGCATATAAACTAGATTTAAGTTATAGCTGTGGATGCGAACACCTGCTATTAGATTGGGTGTGGCACACACTATGAAGGGCATATTGTGCATCAAATAGCTCTATGTGTTTATACTAGATTTTGGTTGTAAGCTTGTGTGCTTAATGCTTGACTTAGGTAGAGCATATATATTATGCCATCCTATATGTGTACTTGTAATATGATTTGTGTTTATGGCTATTAGGGCTATTGAACTAGGATTGCATATTTTTCTTGAACACTTTTATGTTTTCTTAATGAGAAGCACTATAAGTTGTGTTCCATGGAGTATTACTATTGCTGATTTCTTCTAGCTATATAATTTAGCCTCTGCCTTTATCAAATCCTGAATGCTTTCTAAGAACTAAGCTCAAAAGTAGTTTCTTTTTTTAGATTCATGTATCTAATACTATCTTATTTCCAAAATTTCAGCCAAAATAGACTTTTAGAACATAAACTATGAATTTTTATATTTTTTGTTATTGAACCTCATCAAAACTTTCCAATTGGCTAGTTTAAGGAGCCGTGTCCTCCAAGTTATACCCTCAGCTACCAAGGTTGCTACATATTGTTATGCATGGCTCATTGTTGTGTTCTTAGGCCATAGGTAGATTAAGGTATGCTGGTGAGTACATGGTTGTACTTGGTAAGTGTCCCTTAGGGTAGTTGCAAAAAAATAACAAGCAAACAACTAAAAAACAATCAACACATATAATAACCATAACAAATATGCAATGCATATATGTATGATATGCATCATGCACAATCCATTGGACTTTTTGCACCCAAGGTGTCTTATTCTTGTCGTGAGCTCAAACGGTGGAGGTAGTTGAGACACTGGCCCATATATCCCATATTGTTTATATCCCTTAAGTCCCATTTACTAGTCCTAGAGCAAGTCATCACTACTTTAGAAAACATAAACCTTTTTCCCTTTTCTTATTATGCAAGGCAACCTTTTTATGTGCTCCAACTTAGTCAAGCTCTTAGAGCCTAGCTTGGGCATCATAATTTCTTATTTATTCAACTTTATAGTTTGGTTAAGATTTATTTAGGTTTACTCCTTATTACCTAAAGGTCCAAGACCTTTTAGTTAGGGCAATGAAGGTTTTGAAACTTACCTTAATACCCTTTGTGCCCCTTTGCACCTTAAGTACCTTAACCCCTTTAGCTACCTTACCTTGCCCTACCTTAACCACATCACTTAGTTGCAACATAAATCATGCATATTTATAGATTTAGAAATGTGTTTTTGACCTTAGCAAAGACACAGAACATCTTAGGATATTCTAGGGATGTACACCAAAGCAATGAGAGCTTCTTAAGGTGGCCATAGCTTGGCGCCATAAGGCTTATGGTGCTGTAGCGCCAAGTGATGGATTTGTGTGATGCCTAAGATATGTGTCCTAAAGCTAACTTGAAACAACTCTACCAAACTTAGTCCAAGAAGAAGAAATTGATTAAGGGAGAGAAGAAAATAAGTTCAAAATAGAAGCAAAGGTGATAATCAGAATTGAAGAAAGGATATTAGAAGAAATTTGATTGGAAAAGAAGAACTTGTTTCACAAGTGCACCAAGATGTGGAGAAAGAACAAAAGAGATAATTATTGCCTAAAATAACTTGAATATTATGAATCTTCCTATAAAAACTCAAAACTAGGCCTTATTTATAGTATATAAGCTAGGTATTTCAGCGTTAAAAGATATAATGGAAGCAAAAAACCTTAAATTGAGATAAAGAGGTAATCCTAATCAAACTAAGTTTGGAAAACATGGTTTGAACACTTTTTCTCACCAAATATGTGTGGCATGTTTCGCATGTGTTATAAACATGCTAATAAGCTAAATAACATGTGAGGAAAACTAACTAACTATGAAAGCTGCACAAACATGCTGGAGCATATAAAATAGCCTAGAAGGGCTTCTAGAAGGCTCTGAGGTGTGCCTTTGGATTCACTTGGTGTTTTTGGCTTAGGCTTCCTAGTTTTATCGAGCTTTCTTGAGTTTTTCCATCTTGAATCTTCATCATGTGGCATGACTTGAACTTATAAAGCTTTTGATTATGCAACACCTAAGTGGATTTTCAAATGGCATGCAAGAGCTCCCTGGTGGGCTCCAAGGGTACCAAGCTGAGATCTTGTGGTGCTTCTTGAGTTCCCTTGTACCTTTTCCTTTCAGGACGTCCAGAACTAATCTTGAATAGAACCTAGGATATCTAAGGAGTATGTAGGCTAGATGGTCCTTCATCATCTCCCCCTTCCTCCAAAGGATTTGCACTCAAATAATCACCCACATAAAAAAAATGGTTCAAGACATTGAAAGTAGCACTGACATTGTGCTCACCTCTTAAGTCCAATTTGTAGGCATTATCATTAATATTCTCAAGCACTTGATATGCACCATCTCCTTGAGGTTGAAGCTTAGATTTCTTTTAGTTAGTAAACCTTTCTTTCCTCATGTGAATCCAAACCCAATCTCCTGGTTCAAAGGTAGTATTCTTCTTTCCTTTGTTGGCTTTGTGCACAAATTGTTGGGTCTTCTTCTTAATCTACAGCTTTATTTTCTCATTCAATGTTTTAACCATCTTAGCTTTTTTGGCTCCATCTACACTAGAAAGTAGGCTTAAAGGCAAAGGCATTAAGTCCATAGAAGTTGATGGGTTAAAGCCACATACAACTTCAAAAGGTGAATACCTAATTATACTATGCACTACTCTATTATAAGAAACTCAACATGTGACAAAACTTCTTCCTAAGTTTATAAGTTCTTTAGAAAGATGGCTCTTAAGATAGTGGCCAAAGTTTTATTTGTCAGCTTGGTTTAGCCATCAGTTTATAGGTTACAAAAAGTAGAAAACATGAGAATAGTACCTAACTTGCTCTACAAGTCTCTCCAAAAGTGGCTAAGGAACATCCCATATTGGTCACATACAATCATTCTTGGGATTCCATGTAATGTCACAACCTCTTTAAAGAAAAAATTGGCAATATGTACAACATCATTCTTTTGTGACATGGAATATAATGTGCCATCTTTGAGAATCTATCCACAATCACAAAGATTTAATCTTTGCCATTCACTATCCGAGGCAATCCTAGAACAAAATCCTTAGAAATATCAATCCATGGGTGAGTTTGAATAGGAATGGAGTATAATGACCATAAGGATTTATTTTTAACTTAGCCCATTTACAGTCAAGACAACTAGCGTATAATCTTTTAATATCTCATGCCATTCTTGGCCAATAGAACTTCTATTTGAGAACACTTCAGGTCTTTGTAACATCAAAATGTCCCATTAAATGTCCTACTTCAGCTTCCTAGAGTAGAAAAGTTCTCAGAGAATGCTTAGGATTACATAACTTATCTTACATGAAAAGAAAACCATTATCTCTAAAGTACTTGTCAAAACACGAATGTAAGTTGTTATCATGTATATCACTAAAGTTAGAATCATTTGCATATAAATCTTTTAAGAACTCAAAACCTAGAACCTTAGCATCTAAATAAGTCAAAAGGGCATACATTATTAACAATGCATCAGCCCTAATGTTTTCCTTACCTTGCTTGCATTGGATGTATGGAAAAATTTCTGTGAATTCAACCCACTTAGCATGTCTTCTATTCAACTTTCCTTCTGTTACCACTTTGATTGTTTAAATAAAATGATCAGTTTTAGTGAGCTCAAGCCCCAGGCGGTCCATGTCTTGTAGGCCAAGCAGAACATGTGCATTATGTTTACCCAAGTGGCCTTCTTGGTCATTATGCAAAGATTTGTATATAGGTCCAACCATCACACACATATTTGTTGGGTTTCGGGAGCCAAACAGCATAGTGGAATTTAACTGAAATCCTCCAGCATCCAAGTGAAACGGGGTAAACCGGGTGTTAAAAAATTTTCATACCTAATTCTCGGTTGAGATCTCTCACTCAACTGTAGAGTCGAATCACAAAACTTGAATAGTTGACATGTTCAAGCTTTCAACAGTATCTACATGACCTTCTCGTGACACGGCCGTCCTTGGCCCCTGCCCAGGAAGCCCTGTGAGAGCTGGTCTCACGGTGGATTGCAATTGGCTAGTTGTGTATGTGTGCGGATTAAATCCCATGCTACTAGTTGATTATCCTAGAATATGCAATATGCATGCTCTTCAAGCTTTGACTTGGTTTATTAAAACCATAAAACATTAACTTGGCCAAGTAATTCTACACAAAAATAAGTACAAATAGCCAAAGCATACAAAATTAACATTTGTGTGAATTTACTACACATAAAAACTCGTGAGAACATTCATACATAAGGTAGACTAATGCCCTCACCCAAGAGCACTCCTAGGTCGAGGACTCCTTATAACATAGACTATGGAGGCAACTAAAAGTACTATATAAATACAAGCCTCTACTGAGATCTCTTTGACTTAACTCTCACCTTGGATATACGTCCCAATGGCGAGTCTCAAAAGTCCTTGCCAAGTGCTACTATGCTCTGCAGCCAAAGGAAGATATTAGTTAGTACTATTACTGGACCAACAAGCCACTAAATATACCCATGTAGACTAGAATCACAAGGATTCTCATATGCCGTACCTGTACACACAAAAGAGCATTACTGTGATAATCCGCAATGATTACCCGATCCAGCAACCTCAGTCTCTGCATAACATAACTAGGGAGTGAGAATTCAATAATTCTCAGTAAGGGTCTTCAGTGTACCTGCAAGAAAATTACTAAGACTAGACATATGATGAACATATGTAAACTTGCTACGAGCTCAAATAGCATGAGGGTCTGATATATGCACATATAACAAGGCCATCAAGACCTCCCCTCAACTAGTCCTCCTACAAGACGCATCACTCCGTGCCTAGCGAGTTTTGATCACTAACCCGCTCTTAGCAAGCCGTAGCTTACTTGATGCAATCATGTAGCCTTCCCAAGGTTGTTATGCAGGGGAATTATGGTGGAACTTTGTAGACTAGGCCATAGGGCCTCTTGTTGTAGACTAGATGAACAAGGCTTTACCTTGCAACCTCGTGGCTCTGGCACGGCTATGTCGACAAGGGTTCTAACCTTTCACCTGAGCTAGTGGTACTTAGTTATGCTCATTTGCAACCTAGTTTCCTTGCTTGTTGCACAAGCAACCATTATACCTCACAAAATTCAAGAAAACTTCTACATTTTGTGGGACTTTCGGAAGTATCGGAGTACCCCCGGAATCCTTAGACCCTTAGGTACACTAAGAACCCCCTTAGGTCTCATTTGAATCATCCTAGCAAAATGTGAAAAATCTACCATTTTTATCTGTGGCGACGCGTCACCACTGTTAAGGACATTCTATAACAATTCTCTGGATTAGTGATGTGTCACTAGCATCGCCCTGTAATTGGCGACACGTTGCCAATCTGTAGAAATGCAGAATTTGGCGCATTTTGCCGCTATGAACTTTGGACAATTCCTACACATACCAAACATGCATGGAATGCCTCCAAATTTCATACACTCATAGAACATGTTGCATAAAACATAACAAACTATCACAAGCTAATCTATGATGCCATGTAACATCAATCCAATCCTCCTAATTCCTCTACTCCACCACAATTCAACCGAAACCTTTAACTAATGCCATAGCCAAAACCACTCGAATTCTTCAAGAAAACTCAAGCTAATGGCATTAAATGAACTTGAAAACATACTCCCCTTACATTAACTCCAAGTAACATGCAAAAATCAAGCTCCTTTTCAATCAACTAAGTTCACCAAAGTTCTACACAAGTTCCAATCAAAAAAGAAAGCACTAATCATGAAAACTTCATTCTCTAACCAAAACCCAAGCTTTAAACTAATTAATAAACATGAATTCAATCAAGAACACATTTCTTACCTCGTTCAAAAATAGGGGATGTGGAAAAACACTCTTCGAAGCCTCAAAATCATGGTTTCAAGCTTGAATTTGGCTCCTCCAAGCTTATATGCTTTGAATTGCACCTCTTGACACCAAGATCACATGATTCCAAGCTTAATTTGAGAGAGAAATGAGTGAGGGAAGCATGAAAACGTGGTTATGGAAGCTTTCCCCTTCTCTTTCCCTTATTAAACCTTTACTTACCATCAAGGTCACCAAGGTATCAAGTTTAATACAATTAAGCCCCCCATCTTTGTAACTTAGTCATTCTTGATTATATTCTTGTCTATTCTTTAAGTTTGAGTTAAGGTTGAAAGTTAAGTTATAAAAATTCATTTTAAAATACTTATAACTCATATCAACTATCCAGGATGAAAAATTACCATTTTTCCCCTAAACCTCGTTCAGTGTTGATAGCCGAAGTGTTATCGCCCTGAACACCTTAGGACCCCCGGAAGAAGGGAGCCAAACACCTAAGGCACGCGACCTCGGTAGCCCGCCAATACTAACCTCGGGAAACTACCGTAGCACCTTCATTGGGAGGGTGACCGAACTAGCTTCGAGGAGGAACGTCAGCCACCTTCTGCAGGTAAAAGCCCCCTGAAGAGACCAAATTCGGCGCCCGTAAATACGCCGAAGTACCAGTACGACTCCGGGAAGAGGCCCCTCACCCCAAAGGGAGACGTCAACCCAATGGACCTCGGAAGTACAGCGGGAGCCATCAAGGAGCCTCAGACACACCGTACTCTTACGGCCCCGGACACGCCGCCCCCAGACATGCTCTGACACGCTGTCACAGCCTACATCCTGCAGGGCTACGCTGCGGCCCAAGGAGCTTGCAAGCGGCTAAGGGCCCCCACGCCCAGAAGTACGGATGGTATCCATTCATACACGTGTTGCCATCCGAACGGATCACCCTTTCCTATATTTACTAGGAGAATGGTCCGAGCCTGTGGGGCTCTCTCTCTCTCTCTCTCTCTCCTCCCTCCGCCAAAAAATGCTTTGAGGTAAAAGGGCTCCTTTCCCCTCTCTTCTCAGCCCTCAAAAGAGAACACAGCCACGACAGGCAAGAACCTCTTATGCTTACTACTCTTTCTCCATCTCTAATAAGTACTGACTTGGGCATCGGAGGCTCCTCCCAGGATAAAGACTCCGAGGACCTCTTAACCCCTGTTTCCTGAGTGTTTCAGGCAGGCCCTCCTACCATGAGCCAAAGACGCTGCCAGCCATCCCAGGTGATACACATAGAGCACCCTCCCCCTGGGTTCATCTGCACCTCCGGAAGTCCCTGCTGTAGTCTCCACGGCACACAGTGGAGACCCTGCTGGCGCCCGACACCGCCATTTTGGTGTCGTTTGTGGGAAACCACTCCCAGTCCGTTGTTGTTGAAAACTCGGCATTCTAAGGACCAAGGACATCCGAGGTCCCCGTCCGTGTCAGAAGACCAACCAACGACCAAACCACCATGGCAGGGACTTCCTACCTGAGGGTGAATGTCCTCTAACTATTACCACGGTTTTCCTGCTTGAGTTCCCGTGCTTTGTCGTGGTCAAAGAGACGCAGCAGTTAGATCGAAGATGGCCGCAGCTAAATTCGGGCCAAGGGTCCTCTTCATCTGTACCTCGTCGAATAAGAGTCCCGTGTTAACTCACAGGAGTATGGGAAGCGGAGATCGACGAGATGAGTCCTCGGTGGGAAACATACCCCTCAGGACGTGACCTATAGGAGAAACAGGGTTAAAGTGACCCAGACTTCCCCGCCGAAGGAGTTTCGCACCCGAATAGAAGTCGCCATCTCCTTGGCAACAAAGTCAGGTACCCTCTACTGCAAAAAGCTGTTTACGCCATGGTACCGACTACTAGTACGGCAGATGGCAGGGGACTACAGCACAAAGGGTCCAACTTCGGCAAAATACCACAAGGGTGTAACAAAGCTCATACAAAAGTACGGTGCAGTGCGTATTGAAAACACACCTCTCGGAGACAACGCCGAAGAAGTAGACAACCTGACCAGGACCAAAAAATACCAAAATAGCGAGCCATCTGAGCATGGCAACGCTGAATATAATAACTTCAGACGAAGGGAGGAAAGATCCTCCGAAAAGGAATCTTGCAACCGAAGAAGTCCCCAAGGAAACCCTCATGAAGCGGTAAAAAGTGCGAAAATGTTCCAGATGACATCTCCTAATTAAGGAGAAATTATTACGGCAAGGGTACGCAAGTCCGTTACAGAAAGGTATCGGCAAAAAAGCGGTGCAAGACACTTCGCCTAGAAAGCGTGAAAATTGCCAAAGACACGCCAGCACCTAAAGCCTGCCTTCAGAGTGGATAACCCCGAAGGATTACCTTTTGCCTCTTTGCAGAATGGGACATAGACCTCATCGGGCCACCCCTGATAGCACCCGAAGGAGTGAAGTTCTGAGTAGCAGCAGTAGACTACTTCACCGGGTGGAACGAGGTAGAACCCCTAACAACCACCACAGCAAAAGATATGCAAAAGTTCATGTGAAAGAACGTGGTATGCAGATTTGGCATACCGACGGTGATAGTGGCCGATAATGGTCCTTAGTCTATGAACAAGGGATTCCAAGAATTCATCACCAATGTCGGAAAACGCACTCCGCCCCACTAGCTCAGCCCCAGAGCAACAGACAAAGTTGAGGTAACCGACAGAACTTTTTAGGTAACTGACAGAACTATAAAAAGGGACTACTAAAAAGGGTTGGGGAAAGCAAAGGGAAAGTGGCTAGGAGAACTTCCGGATCAACTAAGGAGACACTAGACAACTCGCCGAGGGGCCATGAGGGAGACACCTCTCCAGTACAAAGGCCATTATCCATTGGGAGTAGTATGGCCAGCAGCTAGAATACAAGTGTTCGACAAAAGAGGAAATGACCTCGGATTGAGAACTAAGCTCAACCTAGTTGATGAACACAGAAAAATGGCCAAGCTCGGAAGAAAGGCCTTCTAGCAGAAGTAGCCAAGAGCGCAAACCTGCATGATAGGCCAAAAGGAATAGGGAAAGGAGACCTCGTTCTTCGAAAGGCCGAGTCTGAACACCGAAAATCGACCCATGGGGCACCTCAGCCAAACAGGAAAGGGCCTTACATTTAGTCCTAGAAATGGTCCGAAAGGGAGTATACAAGCTTGCTGGCATTGAAGGAGGAAAACTGAAAAACGCACGGCACTCGGAGGCCTTAAAGAAATTCTATTCTTAGAATTTCAGATGAGAAAATTGTACAAGTGAAAATTTTCTCTAAGTACAGAAGTTTTCCCCTATCTGAAAATGCTCGTTGAGAAAAAGTGAAGTCTATCGACTCCCGAAAGTCTTGGTCTCCTCCTTGATAGGATTATGTGCCCAAAAAAGGTGAAGTCCATCGACTCCCGAAAGTCTTGTTCTCCTCATTGATAGGGTTATGTGCCCAAAAAAGGTGAAGTCCATTGATTCCCGAAAGTCTTGTTTTCCTTCTGAAGATTGATTGGGTTGTGTGCCCAAAAAAGGTGAAGTCTACCGAATACGGCCGACAGGCTAAAATTTGCCTAAAGGAACTTCACCAACAACGAACGTTTACCTGAAGAGTCACCGAGGAAACGAGCGAAACATGCCTTTCCGAAGTCCCTTGACCGAAAGTGGTCGGGACAATTAGGAAACAAAAATTGCTTGAAAGACTTAACTGAATCAGGAAGGAAATTTTATTGAAGAAGGTCTTAAGTACAAGAAGAAGGTTACAAGAAAAAAATAATACAAAGAAAAAGAGGAAGGCAAAGGCCCTAGAATATCTAAGGGTCCCCGGCGTCATGGGAAGCTCTGGCTCATGTGTCTTTAGCCACGGCCTTCGGTGCAGAAGGAGCAGCAAATGCCAGATTGAGGAACTCGAGTTTAGACTAAGTCGACTGAAGCCCCTCAGGAATATCCAGGGCAGCCAAAAAGGAAGGGTCGAGGTCCAAATATCTCTTCAGAAATTGGTGATGAGCTAAGCAGAAGCCGTCCTGAAAGGCAACCTTAGTCGCCTGAACGGCCTTGTCTTTCTCGGCGTCCAGATCGTCCGCCTCGTTCTGAAGATCCGAAACCTCCTTCCGAAGGTCTTCGACCTCCTTCTCCAGCTCCTTTATCTTCTTCTTCTTCTTTGAATCCTTCTTCAGCGAGTCGACCTTGGCTTGGAGTTCAGCATTTTCAGCCATCGCCTTCACCAAGAAGGAAGATTCCCCTTCTTTTTCCTTTTGAAGGATCTCGTTGGCCGAAGTCGGGCTCACTACTTTGTCACCAAGGTCGGACATTTTTTGGAAAAATCCTTCAAGAGCTCCTCTTGGCCCTTCAAGAATTCCTCCCGAAGATTGGCAACCCTCTCCTTGGCTATGCGGCTCTACTCGATGTTCGTCATAACCGAGTTAGCAAAAAATACCTTGGCCTTCTAAAGTTTATCTTCGGCCCATGCTCAGACCGAAGACTGCTTTGCTGTCCAAGCTCGAAGGTATCCACTATACCCAAGGAGCTGCAAAAAAGAAGGTACTTAGTGAGATTTACACAAAGAAAGCCAAAACAGTTAGACAAAAAAGTGGGACAAAAAATGAAGAAGCCTGAGGAATTACTTGAGCAGCATGCTCGGAAACTTTAGCGGTGAGGGAGTCCTCGGAAGCACACTCATCGGCAACTACCTTGAAGGAGGCCTGAGTGAGCACCCCCCTCGCCATTTAGGGAGCCATTTCCCGGCAGTCCTCGAAGAATAGGTTCATGTCCTCCGTAAAAGACCAGAACGGCTCCCTTGGGACCTTGTCCTTCGGGACGTGGGAATCCCGAAGAGCCCGCTTATGGGCATGTTCGACCATCCAAGCTGAGGTCGCTAGATCCTCTAAAGAAATTGAAAACATAAATCAGACAAAGCCCCTTAACTCTACAGAGTTATGACGATATAAGTATAAAAAATGGGGCAGGAGACAAACCTGGCGCGACCTTAGCATAGACCTCATCAGAGTCCCGGACCTCTTCCACGTTGGTAGGAACATGTTTGCCTTTATCCCTTCGGCATTTTTCCAGCTCCTCGGCAAAGGGACTCCCCGCCAAAGAGCCTACAAGATTTGCGGATGTGGCGAGACTCAAACAAGCAGGAAGAGTAATCACCCTGGCAGGAACCTCGGCAGTAGTTTCAGACTCGGCGAGAGTTGTAACCTTGGTGGAAGTTGGAATGACATCACCAACCTTGGTGGAAGTTGCAATGACATCGCCAACCTTAGTGGAAGTAGCAATAATGTCACCAACCTCGGTAGAAGTTGCAATGACACCAACTCCCGCTGCATCCTCCGGGGGTGGAAGAAAGATGTCCTTCTTCACCTTCTTGGCCGAAGACGGTCCCCTCGCAGTAGTCTTGCGCCTCATGGAGATGCCTTTCTTCGTTTGCTCTCCCTTCTTGGCTTGACCGAGGAAGAGAGACTTATAGTAGACAGCGGACTCGTCACCCATCTCTGAAAAGAGGGAAAACATCAGCGTGAGTCCAGACAGGCACTTATGCTGAAAACTTTGAGAGAAAAATTACTTTCAAAAAAGGCCTCATAAGTGCGCTAGCTCCGAAGGAGCCTCACCAGCCAATAGTCCTTCCCCTCGGTAGCAGGAGCTGGCATGACAAGATCCGTCTTGTGCTCTATAACCACCCCCAACTCCCGAAGAACCTCCTCAGTCATTAGTTTCCACATGATCGAGAAAGGGTAGAGGGAACGCGGAGGGACCTCGGCATCCCAATCGGCGAGAGCACGGATACGTCTGTCGAAGTCCGCAAACCCCGCTGCCAACTCAGGAGTTAGCAACTTCTTGGGATCAACGACATCCATCTCCAGCTTTCCCCGAGCCCACTTAGTAGGAACATGCGACCAGGTCTCCACCACCTTTAGGAAGAAGAACTTTCTTTGCGACCCTCGCCAACTATCCTTGGTAGCGAAGGTGAACATGAATTTTTTGCTCGTAGATCCCCGAGGTAGCATGAAATAAAAGCCACCCTTCGGAACCGAATAGAGCTTGTAATACTACATGAACAGGATAAAATGGGGTTCTACCTCGAAGACCCCGCACATGCAGAGAAAGACATTGAAATAGCGGTACAAGTTGGGAGGAAGTTGATTCACAGCTATGCCATGAAATTGGCAAATGTCACAAATCATCTTCGCTAAAGGATACTGAAGCCCGGCCTTTAGTTGGTCTCAAAAAACGGTAACCTCGTCGTCTCGGTTCATAAAGCTAAAGTGACCAAGGTGGGGTAATCTTGTGGTAGCGTACGAAGGGAGCAAAAATTTAGTTGTCCACCTCTCTAATTTCTCAGAAGTAGAGCAACAAGGGTGAAACATAAGAGATTGCCAGCTCTCGGGAATAGCCGAAGACATGGTGGGCCAAAAAAGAGACTTCGAAAGGGAAGAAAAACAACTTCGGAAGCAAAAAGAAAAAGCAAAAACTGAAGGAAGAACCCACCGAAGGCCTTGCCGAAATCAGGATTTCTGAACGTCGTCGTGCAAGATGCCGGAAATCGCTCCGCCGCTAATACCACCACAAAAAGGCACAAAAGAAGATGAGAGCAAAATGAAATGGAAAGGAAAACAAATAAAGAGTGTGACAGGAGGAGACTTATATAGATCAAGGAAGGGCCGCCAAAAGGACGTCATAAATGCTGCGTATAGGCGAAACATCCCCATAATTACCCCTCACGTGCAAAAAGGCGTGCCCATCCTAACCAGCATCTGCCATGTGTCATCCGTCATAAGAAACTAGGACACATTTTCTGACATCCTGAAAAAGCGGGCATGCTGCTCCAAAATGACACACCTAGTTTCAAGACATGATGGTCCATGAGCCCATGGCAGAAAAAGTAAAGAGGTTGGGTATCTTGAGAACACCAAAGGGGAAACAGGTAACACCTGCCTGAACAAGGCTTACCTCCTACGTGGTAAATCACCTCCCCTGAGAACGTCGCACTCCGAGTCCCGAAAAGCGCCCCTGAAAGGACCATTAGCCAAAGTCTCCACTCTGGCTTTCCGAGGGGGGGCATGTGATAGCCGAACTGCTATCGCCCCGAACACCTTAGGACCCCCAGAAGAAGGGAGCCAAACACCTGAGGCACATGACCTCGGTAGCCCGCCAATACTAACATCGGGAAACTACCATAGCTCCTTCATCAGGAGAGTGACCGAACTAGCTTCAAGGAGGAATGCCAGCCACTTTCTGCAGGTGAAAACCCCCTAAAGGGACCAACTTCGCCGCCCGTAAATACGCCAAAGTACCAGTATGACTCCGGGAAGAAGCCCCTCACCCCGAAGGGAGACGTCAACCCCTTGGACCTCAGAAGTACGGCGGGAGCCATCAAGGAGCCTCTGACACACCGTACTCTTACGGCCCCGACACGCCGCCCCAGACATGCTCTGACACGCCGTCACAGCCTACATCCTGCAGGGCTACGCTGCAGCCCGAGGAGCTTGCAGGCGGCTAAGGGCCCCCATGCCCAGAAGTACGGATGGTATCCGTTCATACACGTGTTGCCATCCAAACGGCTCACCCCCTCCTATATTTACCAGGAGAATGGTCCGAGCCTGCGGGGCTCTCTCTCTCTCTCTCTCCTCCCTCCGCCGAAAAATGCTTTGAGGTAAAGGGGCTTCTTTCCCCTCTCTTCTTAGCCCTCAAAAGAGAAGATGGCCATGACAGGCAAGAACCTCTTGTGTTTACTACTCTTTCTCCATCTCTAATAAGCACTGACTTGGGCGTCGGAGGCTCCTCCCCGGAAAAAGACTCCGAAGACCTCCTAACCCCTAGTTCCCGAGTGTACCACGACCCAAAGACGCTGCCAGCCATCCCAGGTGATCCACACAGAGCACCCTCCCTTTGGGTTCATCTGCACCTCCGGAAGTCCCTGCTGCAGTCTCCACGGAACACAGTGGAGACCCTGCTGGCGCCCAGCGTCGCCAAGTGCTTTATTTTTCTTGGAACTTAGTGAACTTTGCTAAACTTCTCTATCCTTGCTATGTAAACTTGAATTAAGGTTCTAAACTTAATTTAAAACACTTTACCTTCCTCAATTACACCTCCCACTAGAAGGGCCATAACATTTTCCCCTCCTTCTTGAATTTAGTCCCCTAAATTTCGATGCAACTTCGAAAAAATACTAGGATATCTTTTAAGCATATCCTGCTCCGTCTCCCAGGTAGCTTCCTCCTCACTATGGTTAGACCAAAGGATCTTAACCATCGGAATCCAGTTAGTCCAAATTTTCTTGACTTGCCTATCAAGTATCTGAATAGGTTTCTCCTCATAGGACAAGTCTTCTTGAATAGGTATCACTGAAGGATTAACTACCTGTCTCGAGTCCACTGTGCATTTTCGGAGTAGACTAACATGAAACACGTTATGCACTTAAGATAGGTGAGGTGGTAATGCTAACTGATAAGCAACTTTCCCTACCTTCTCCAACACTTCATAAGGTCCAACATACCTAGGAGCTAACTTGCCCCTTTGCCCAAAGTGGCTAACTCCTTTCAAGGGTGACACTTTCAGAAGTACTTTGTCCCTAACTTCAAAACTCAAGTCTCTTCTTCTCAAATTCGCATACTTGGTCTGTCAGTCATTGGTTGTCTTAATCCACTACTGGATTAACTTAATCTTACCTGTAGTGTCAGCTATGATCTTAGGTCCAATAACTACCTTATTTGCAGAGTCTGCCCAATAATGAGGTGTCATACATCACCTCCCATATAAAGCCTCACATGGTGCCATTCCAATAACAGCTTGATGACTGTTGTTATGAGCAAACTCGATCAGTGGTAAATGCTGATCCCAATCACCTCTGAAATCGATAGCACACATCCGCAACATATCCTCCAATGTCTGAATCACTCTCTTAGATTGTCCATTAGTCTGAGGATAAAAAGCAATATTAAGACAAACTTTATTTCCCAATGCTTCTTGAAAAGCATTCCAAAATCATGATGTAAACCGAGGATCTCTATTAAATATAATCTGATCCGGTATCCCATGGAGTCTCACAATCTCCTTGAGATACAACTGAGCCAACTTGTCCAATGTATAAGTGATTCTGATAGGTATGAAATGTGCCGACTTCATCAGTCTATTAACCACTACCCATATAGCATCACGCTGACTCTGAGTATTCGATAACCCCACTAGAAAATCCATAGTAACGGATCCCTACTTCTTCACTGGCAGAGGTAAACTCTGAAGTGTGCCTACTGGTTTCTAATGTTCTGCTTTTACCATCTGGCATGTTAGACACTTTGCCACATGTCCTCCTACGTCCCTTTTCAATCCAGGCTACCAGAAATGTGTCTTCAGATCTTGATACATCTTACTAACACCAGGGGTGAATATTTAGAGTGCTACTATGTGCCTCCTGTAAGACTTGCTATCTAAGTCCATCCACATTCGGTATATAGAGACGATCTCCATAATGTAGTATTCCATCCTTGTATCTAAATTCCTTCCTCATACTGCCAAGCTTCGCTTCTCCTGAAATTTTCTTCAACAACAGATCTTTCATTTGAGCTTCTTTAACTCTAAGTAACCAAGTTGACTGCACTTCCAGAATGTAGACTAGGGATTTTTCTCAACTTTGCCATAATTCATGCAAAGCTAAGAAACTGTCCCTCAACACTTATTTAGAGGAGTCTGTAGCCTAATCCTTAGATAAGATCACTCTTCTGTACTTCCGGCTGAACGCATCTGCCACCCCATTTCCCTTACCAACATAGTACTCAATCAAACAGTCATAGTCCTTGATGTATTCAATCCATCGACGCTACCTCATGTTCAAATCCTTTTGGGTAAATAAATATTTCAAACTTTTGTGATCGGTGAAGATTCTGAACGACCTTCCCATCAAATAATGCCTCCATAACTTCAGTACAAAAATTACTGCTGCTAGCTCAAGATCATTAATAGAATAGTTCAACTCGTTAGGCCTCAACTGTCTTGAACCATAAGGAATCACCTGACTGTCTTGCATCAATACACATCCCAAACTAGAACCAGATGCATCTGTATAAACTATAAAAGCTCTGTTCGGATTTGGCAAAACAAGTACAGGTGCACTAGTCAATCTTTCCTTCAACTCCATATATAGCATCCTCACACTTCGGTGTCCACTCAAATTTTTGAGTCTTTTTAGTCAAGGCCGTTAACGGTGTAGCTATCATAGAGAAATTCTATATAAAACATCTATAGTAACCTGCCGAGCCTAAGAAAGTCCTAACCTCTGTAACTGTAGTTGGTCTTTTCCACTCAACTACTGGTTGAACTTTTTCAGGGTCAACTAACAAACCTTGAGCACTGATGATATGCCCCAAAAACTGAATCCTCTCAGACGAAAACTCACACTTAGACAACTTTGCATAGTACTGACTATCCTTTAGCCTTTGCAAAATTGTTCTAAGGTGCTTCTCATGTTCTGATGTAGACTGTGAATATACCAAAATGTCATCAAAGAAAACTTCAACAAACTGATCCAGAAAATGACTTAAAGATCCGATTCATGGCTTCTATAAATACTGCTGGAGCATTCATCACACCAAAAGGCATAACTGTATATTCATAATATCCATACCTCATCCTGAAAGCAGTTTTCGGAATATCTTCCTCCTTAACCCTGATCTGAAAATACCCAGGCCAAAGATCAATCTTGGAAAACTCTTTTGCTCCCCTGAGCCTGTCAAACAGATCATCAATTCTAGGAAGCAGATATTTATTCTTGATTGTCACCACATTCAACTTCCTATAATCGATGCACAATCTGAAGGTCCATCCTTCTTCTTCACAAATAACACCGGAGCTCCCCATGGTGATAGACTAGGTTTTATAAAGCCTTTCTTTAGCAGTTCCTCCAAATACTTCTTCAACTCATCCATCTCAGGAGCTGACATCCTATAAGGTGGTACTGAAATAGGTTCAACCCCTGGTTGCAGATGGATTGCAAACTCAGTGTCCCTTTTAGGTGGTAACCCAGGTAACTCTACTGGAAACACTTTAGGAAACTGATTCGCTACAGGAATTTTCTCAAGTTCCTCCTCTACAGCCACTCCATTCAACAAATAATACTCTTCTTCACCAACTATGGGAATGATATCCATAAGTCTACAATGCAAACTCTTAGCACTAGATGCCAATCCTCTTGTGCAAGTCACTCTAGCTCCCTGAGCATCAGTAATGTCGACTAAGTGATTTGCACAATCAATTTGGGCCTTACGCTTACTTAGCCAATCCATTCCCAACACTAGGTCGTAAGACCTCAATTCTATCACCCATAACTCACAACAGAAATCATGGTCACCTAACAGCAAGGGATACCTAGTAACCACTTCATTGGTCACAATAAAATCCCTCCCCGCAGTCCTGATGAGTCTTAACTCACTCGAGATTTCTTGCTGCAATTTAAACTTATCTACCAAGGCACAAGATATCACTGAAAGAGTAGCTCCTGTTTCAAATAGCACTCTACCGCTACTGTTCTAAAAAATAAAATTACCTCGAATGGTGGCTGGTTCTCTGGCCACCTGACTTGTTAGGGCGAAAACCTTCGGCTCAACTGCTGTTGTGGCTACACCAGGCCGATTCTCTATGGCAA
The DNA here is from genome assembly GCA_005392925.1 of Aquilaria sinensis. Taxonomy (NCBI): domain Eukaryota; kingdom Viridiplantae; phylum Streptophyta; class Magnoliopsida; order Malvales; family Thymelaeaceae; genus Aquilaria; species Aquilaria sinensis. Next base: position 500,952 of record SMDT01001081.1, read on the forward strand.
GGGGTACAGGGGGTAAATTCTGGGGCGGACCTGACATTGGTCGAGCTCTTGGGCATTCTCTCACCCAATGTCCTCTCTAACCACAGATATTACAAATATCTATCCCCAGAGTATATGGTCTTCCACCATGAAATCGTCTGCATCTAGGACATAAACCCATCTTCCTTCTCTTGGATAGACCTTGGTTTTCCACCATTGGTCACTTCCCAACACTTTTTCCTAAGTTAGCTGGTCCAACCTCGACCTTTTTGCTAGATGCTGTGGAATCCTCAAATTCCCTTTCTAAGGCCAACGCCTTCTGAACCACCTGGCGATAGCTCCTAATATCCACTATCGCCATATACCTCCTAAGTACAGGTTTCAAACCTTGGAAGAACTTCTTAGCTTTCAATTCATCATTTCCCATCATGTACGGAGCATACCAGATAAAAGAATTATAGCACTACTCATACGCCCGCACAGACATCTCTCCCTGTGTCAAATTCTCAAACTGAATCCTCCTCTGATCTTGTGCAGCTTCACTGATATACTCCTGTTTAAACTTCTTCTCGAAGTTTGACCACTTGAGCACCTTCTTCTTGTGCTCTAGATGGGTGCCATTACTTTCCCTCAACAACTCTATCGCATCATCCCACCATAAACTAGCTCTTCCTCTTAGAAATAATGGCACTAGAGTCATCTTCTGCTCTGACTCATAACCACCACAAGTGAAGAGCCTATTCATTCTAGACAACCAATCCTCTGCTCTATCAAGATCACCTATCCCATCAAAGCTCGGTGGATCAACAGTCTTAAATTTCTCCAACAATCTCATCAGATGTGGAGTGTCTCCCCTCCTTGTAGCCTCCATCACCTCTGGTTCCTCTTCCTCCTCAAGAACATGATTTCTACGTTCATCAGCCTAGGCACTTACTGTTGCTTAGCATGCCTTTCTTGATCCTGATGTGGGTCATTCTCTTCCTGGATAACACCTCTGTCCTCATAATCTCTGAACATCTCAGTCATAAGGGTGTTCATACCCTGTGCCACTTGGGCATTGTCTGTGTCAACCCCTGTAATACCCTAGATATCTCATCCAGCCTCGCCATAACAGGGTCACTAGAACCTTCACCAGGTTCCCTAGTTCCCCTTGAAGGTCCTGACCTAGTGTCAACCATAGCAACCTGCAACCACAGCCAGACAACAATGCCCAGATGTTGGTTAGTACTAACAACGAAGCACTTGGAATTTCCAATATAGATCTCAGTCTTAGCCTCCAATATCTATGAAATAAGCCCTAAGCTCTGATACCAAAAACTGACACAGCTACCCTTGGCCCCTACCCAGGAAGCCCTGTGAGAGCTGGTCTCACGGTGGATTGCAATTGGCTAGTTGTCTATATGTGCGGATTAAATCCCATGCTACTAGTTGATTATCCTAGAATATGCAATATGCATGCTCTTCAAGCTTTGACTTGGTTTATTAAAACCATAAAACATTAACTTGGCCAAGTAATTCTACACAAAAATAAGTACATATAGACAAAGCATACAAAATCAACATTTGTGTGAATTTACTACACATAACAACTCATGAGAACATTCATACATAAAGTAGACTAATGCCCTCACCCAAGAGCAATCCTAGAGCCAAGGACTCCTTATAACATAGACTATGGAGGCAACTAAAAGTACTGTATAAATACAAGCCTCTACTGAGATCTCTTTGACTTAACTCCTACCTTGGATATGCGTCCCAGTGGCAAGTCTCAAAAGTCCTTTCCAATTGCTACTAGGCTCTGCAGCCAAAGGAAGATACTAGTTAGTACTGTTACTTGGCCAGCAAGCCACTAAATATACCCATGTAGACTAGAATCACAACGATTCTCACATGCCGTACCTGTACACACAAAAAAGCACTACCTTGATAATCCTCAATGATTACTTAGTCCAGCAACCTCAGTCTCTACATAACATAACTAGAAAGTGAGAATTCGACAATTCTCAATAAGGGTCTTCAGTGTACCTACAGGAAAATTACTAGGACTGGACATATGATGAACATATGTAAACTTGCTGTGAGCTCACACAACATGAGGGTTTGATATATGCATATATAACTAGGCCATCAAGACCTCTCCTCAACTAGTCCTCCTACACGACGCATCACTCTGTGCCTAGCGAGTTATGATCACTAACCCACTCCTAGCAAGCCGTAGCTTACTTGATGCAATCATGTAGCCTTCCCAAGGTTGTTATGCAGGGGAATTTTGGTAGAACTTTGTAGACTAGGCCATAAGAGCTCTTGTTGTAGACTAGATGAACAAGGCTTCACCTTGCAACCTCGTGGCTCCGGCACGGCTAGGTCGACAAGGGTTCTAAACCTTTCACCTGAGCTAGTGGTACTTAGTTATGCTCATTTGCAACCTAGTTTCCTTGCTTGTTGCACAAGCAACCATTATTCCACACAAAACTCAAGAAAGGATCTACAATTTGTGGGACTTTCGAAAGTATCGGAGTACCCTTGGAATTCTTAGACCCCTAGGTACACTAAGAACCCCTTAGGTCTCTTTTCAATCATCCTAGAAAAATGTGAAAAATCTGCATTTTTGTTTGTGGCGATGCGTCGTCACTATTAAGGACGTTCTATGACAATTTTCTGGATCAGCGATGCGTCGCTGGCATCGACCTGTAATTGGCAACGTGTCACCAATCTGTAGAAATATAGAATTTGGCTCATTTTGCTACTATGAGCTTTGGACAATTCCTACACATACCAAACATGCATGGAATGCCTCCAAAATTCATACACTCATAGAACATATTGCATAGAACATAACCAACTATCACATGTTAATCTATGATGCCTTGTAACATCAATCCAATCCTCCCAATTCCTCTACTCCACCACAATTCAACCAAAACCTTTAGCCAATGCCATAGCTAAAACCACTCAAATTCTCCAAGCAAACTCAAGCTAATGGCATTAAATGAAATTGAAAACATACTCCCCTTACCTCAACTCCAAGTAACACGCAAGAATCAAGCTCCTTTTCAATCAACCAAGTTCACCAAAGTTCTACACAAGTTCCAATCCAAAAATGAAGCACTAATCACTAAAACTTTATTCTTTAACCAAAACCCAAGCTTCAAACTAACTAATAAACATGAATTCAATCAAGAACACATTTCTTACCTCGTTCAAAAATAGGGGTTGTGGAAAAACGCTCTTCCAAGCTTCAAAATCATGGTTTCAAGCTTGAAATTGGCCCCTCCAAGCTTATATGTTTTGAATTGCACCTCTTGACACAAAGATCACTTGATTCCAAGCTTAATTTAAGAGAGAAATGAGTGAAAGAAGGATGAAAACGTGGTTATGGCCGCTTCCCCCTTCTCTTTCCCTTCTTAAACCCTTACTTAGCATCAAGGTCACTAAGGTATCAAGTTTAATGTAATTAAGCCCCCCATCTTTGTAACTTAGTCATTCTTGATTATATTCTGGTCTATTCTTTAAGTTTGAGTTAAGTTTGAAAGTTAAGTTATAAAAATTCATTTTAAAACACTTGGGACTCATCTCAACTATTCAGTATGCAAAATTACCATTTTTCCCCTAAACCTCGTTCAGTGCTTTATTTTTCTCGGAACTTAGTGAGCTTTGTTAAACTTCTCTATCCTTGATATGTAAACTTGAATTAAGGTTCTAAACTTAATTTAAAACACTTTACCCTCCTCAATTATGCCTCCCACTAGAAGGGCCATAACATCTTGGGATCACCACGCTTCCACCACGTCCTGGCAGATGCATTTCTCTTGCGCTCGCAGTGCTAGCTTGCATCCTCCAAGGAACTCCAAGAGAAGAGTTCGGCTGTTCTTTTGGGAGGCTAGGGCAAGAAGCACGAATTTCTACCTAAAAGTTGTATTTATAGTGTGCCTCAACTTCTAGGCCTAATGGGTTTCAAAGCCCTAATCCAATTAGGCTTTAATTTCGGGCTTAATAATGGCTCAACTCTTGGGCTCATTATTGATACAAAATTAAAGTGAAACTATAACCCAAATAATTAGCCTATACACTCTAATGATCCAAATAGCTCTATGTGTGTGACCAAATAGGCTTTTACCACGTTGGCAATGATCATAAATCGCATTTACGATCATAAACAATGAGCGGTGTCTAGCAACACATCATTGCTACCCATGTGACAAGATTGTGTGTAATTCGACTAAACCTTTATGATCATTACCGATATATGTCATTGTCCCTTTGTCCAAGATATCTAGACTAAGCATGAGACACGAAATGTGTCACTCTCGTATAGCCCAATTTTTGGTTTCTTGATTACCGTGCAGACCAACTTAAATAGATGACATTGATATCGTGTATCAACTCATCCGAGCATGGCCATGCATTTTTCTAAGTCGTACTCTATTAAGGGGCCCGAAGATATCACTCTCGTTACATAAGAGGGACAAATCCTATCTTGATCATACAAATCTCTCCACATGATATGTGACATACCCAATGACCTCTTTCAAGTTCTCTCAGTTACAAGCAACAAAAGAAAGTATCAAAGTATGTGACTCATATGTAGGGAACCTTGATGATCTTAGGTCGAAGGGCTACATATACCATGATCACTATGAGAATCACTTATGACACTCATATAACGATCCATATAGTGTTCTCATGGTGGATCGGTCTAGTACAAGTTCTCTAACTTGTACCCATATGTAGAATACATATCTCATATTAGTCTCCACATATGCTAGTCATTACTTATTATTGCAACCCGCTCCACAATAATACTAGACTAGGGACGTTTGACAATATCATTATTCTAGGGTCACAATTATGTTTATTAGGTTATGGAAAAAAAACAACAAACATAATTGCTGGATTAATACCTGAATAAAATATCATGACTCAATGTGCAAAAATACAATCATCTCATGATTGCCTTTTTGGGCACAACACTAACAATATCCCACTTGCACTAAAAGCCAATCATCCATGTATCTAATATTGATGGACCTAGAATGGCTATCATGCTTCTACTGCGTAAGGGGCTTTGTCAGTGGATCAGCAATGTTATTGTCTATCGAAGTCCTGCATAACCTTACATTACCCCTCTCGATGATCTCCCTGATGAGATGATAGTGTTGGATTATATGTTTGGATCGCTAGTGAGATCGGGGTTTCTTAGCCTGTGCGATTGCTCCATTGTTGTCACAATAGAGCTCTATCGGGTCGGCAATGCTTGGAACCACTCCAAGTTTAGTGATGAACTTCTTGATCCAAACTACTACCTTCGTAGCATTAGAGGCGGCAATGTACTCAGATTCTATTGTAGAGTCAGCTACTGTCTCTTGCTTTGAACTCTTCCAGCTCACAGCTGTTAGTGTTGTGCCCAAAAGCCAATCATGAGATGATTGTATTTTTTGCACATTGAGTCATGATATTTTATTAAGGCATTAATCCAGCAATTATGTTTGTTGTTTTTGCTTCTGCATAACTTAACAAACATAATTGTAACCCTAGAAGAATGATATTCTCAAATGTCCCTAGTCTAGTATTATTGTGGAGCGGGTTGCAATAATACATAACGACTAGCATATGTGGAGACTAATATGAGATATGTAGTCTGCATATGGGTACAAGTTGGAGAGCTTGTGTACTGGACCGACCCACCATGAGAACACTACATGGATCATTATATGAGTGTCATAAGTGATTCTCATAGTGATCATGGTAAATGTAGTCCTTCGACCTGAGATCATCAAGGTTCCCTAAATGTGATTCACATACTTTGATACCTTCCTCTGTTGCTCGTAACTAAATGAACTTGAAGGAGGTCATTGGGTATATCACATATCATGTGGAGGGATTTGTATGATCAAGATGGGATTTTTCCCTCATATGTAACGGGAGTGATATCTTCGGTCCCATTGATAGAGTAAGACTTAGAAAAATGCATGGCCATGCTTGGATGAGTTGATATGCGATATCAATGTCATCAGTTTAAGGTAGTCTACTCGGTAATCAAGAAACCAAATATTGGGCTATATGAGAGTGACATATTCCATGTCTCGTGGTTAGTCTTGATATCTTGGACAAAGGGACAATGGCATATATCGGTGATGATCCTAAAGGTTTAGTCGAATCATCGACAATCTTGTCACTTGGGTAGCAATGATGTGTTGCTAGACACCGCTCATTGCTTATGATCATAAATGTGATTTATGATCATTGCCAACGTGGTAAGAGCCTATTGGGTCACACACATAGAGCTATTTGGATCATTAGAGTGCATGGCTAATAATTTGGGTTTTGGTTTCACAATAATTTCATATTAATAATGGGCCTAATAGTTGAGCCATTATTAAGCCTGAAATTAAAGCCTAATTGGATTAGGGCTTTGAAAGCCATTAGGCCTGGAAGTTGAGTCTCACTATAAACACAACTTTTAGTGAGAAATTTGCAGGTCTCCTTGCCCTAGCCTCCCAAAAGGACAACCGCACTCTTCTCTTGCAATTCCTTGGAGGACGCAAGTTAACACTACGAGCGCAAGAGAAACGTATCTACCGGGATGCGGTGGAAGTGTGGTGATCCCAAAAGGCTCATGTGGATACCATAGAGAGCTTGAACACATCAACTGTTCAAGTTTTGTGATTCGACTCTACAGTTGAGTGAGAGATCTCAACTGAAAATTAGGTATGAAAATTTTCGAACACTTGGTTTACCCCGTTTCACTTGGATCCTGGATGGTTTCGGTTAAATTCTACTACGCTGTTTGGCTCCCGAAACCCAACAATAGCACCACCACCAATACAAAACACATAACCAGATTGTGATCTAAAATCATCCTTATCGGATTGGATGCTTGCATCAGTGTAACCCTTTACAACGAGCTCATCTTCACCTCTAAAGACCAAGAATGCATCCTATGTCTTTCGTAAGTACTTAAGGATGTTCTTAACAGCTGTCTAGTGATTCTCACCGGCGTTCGATTGGTACCTACTCATAATGCTCAAAGCATATGAGACATCGAGATGAGTACATATTATGGCATACATGATAAATCCAATTACTGAGGCATATGGAATCTTACTCATGTGCTTTCTCTCCTCGGGTGTACTCGGACACTGAGATCTAGAAAGAGTTATACCATGTGACATGGGCAAGAATCCTTTCTTGGAATCTTGCATGCTAAACCTCTTTAGCACCTTGTCAATGTATGTACTTTGACTTAGGCCAAGAAGCTTTCTAGATCTATCTCTATAGATCCTGATGCCTAACACATAGGCTGCTTCACCCAAGTCCTTCATAGAGAAACATTTCCCTAGCCAAGTCTTCACAGACTGTAGCTCAGGAATGTCATTCCCGATGAGTAGTATGTCATCTACATACAACACCAAGAAGACAATAGCGCTCCCACTAACCTTCTTGTAGACACAAGGTTCATCTTCATTTTTGATAAAACCAAACTCTTTGATTGCTTCATCAAAATAAAGATTCCAACTTCGAGAAGCTTGCTTCAGTCCATAAATGGACCTTTGCAACTTGCACACTTTATTGGCATTCTCAGGAGTGACAAAACCCTCAGGTTGTGTCATGTACACATCCTCAAGTAGCTTTCCATTTAGGAATGCAGTTTTGACATCCATTTGCCATATCTCATAATCATAGTGTGCAGCAATAGCAAACAAAATTCAGATGGATTTAAGCATAGCAACTGGTGAAAAAGTTTCATCATAGTCAATACCATGAATTTGCTTGAAACCTTTTGCAACCAATTGTCCCTTAAAGGTAATCACATTACCATCCATGTCAGTTTTCTTCTTGAAAACCCATTTGCACCCTATGGGTTTTACCCCTTTAGGTGGGTCAACCAAAGTCCATACTTGGTTTTCATACATGGATTCCATCTCGGATTTCATGGCCACTAGCCACTTCTTAGAGTCAGGCCCCGACATAGCTTGTTGGTAGATTATGGGCTCATCCTAATCCATGAGCACCACATCACCAGTGTAAGTCACGAGAAATCCATATCTCTTAGGCTCACGCCGAATCCTACCAGACCTACGTGGGCTTTGTGCTACAGGAATAGACTATTGAACCACAACATCTTGTGGTGTCTGTTCAGGTTCCATTTCAGGTTCGATGTCTCCTTGTTGTTCTTGAATTTTTTCAAGTTCTACTTTCCTCCCACTAGTTCCTTTAGAGATAAACTTTTTCTCTATGAAGACACCAGTTCGAGCAACAAACGGTTTTTGCTTAGAAGGATTGTAGAAATGGTAACCCTTTGTTTGTTTGGGATACCTATCAAAAAGGAATTTTGAGATTTGGGCCCTAGTTTTTCAAAGGATTGACATTTCACATAAGCGTCATAGCCCCAAATCTTCAAAAAAGACAAATTGGGGTGCCTCCCACTCCATATCTCATATGGTGTCTTTTGAACCGATTTAGATGGAACTCAGTTTAGTGTAAAAGTGGCTGTCTCTAGAGCATGTCCCCAAAATGAGTTTGGAAGGTCAACTTAAGTCATCATAGAGCGAACCATGTCTAACGGAGTTCGATCTCTCCTTTCAAATACACCATTCCATTGAGGTGTACCTGGTGGAGTGAGTTGTGATACTATACCACACTCCTTCAGATAGTCAAGGAATTCTCGGTCCAAGTACTCTCCACCTCGATCTGATTGAAGCACTTTTATACTTTTCTCGAGTTGATTCTCTACTTCATTCTTGAATTCTTTGAACTTTTCAAAGGATTCTGACTTGTGTCTCATGAGATACACATAGCCATATCTACTGAAGTCATCAGTAAAGGTAATGAAGTATTGGTAACCTCCTCTAGCATGTGTAGATATAGGGCCATATACATCACAATGTATGAGTCCTAGTAAGTCATTAGCCCTTTCACTTTGTCCTGTGAATGGGGCTTTGGTCATCTTGCCCAACAAACATGACCCACATGTCTCATATGATTCAAAATCAAATGAGTCCAAGAGTCCATCCTTATGGAGCTTGGATATGCAGGTCTCGTTTATATGGCCTAAGTGACAGTGCCATAGATAGGTCGGGTTTGAATCATTTAATTTGACCTTCTTGGTATTCACATTATAGATTGGATCTTCGAGTTCTAGAACATACAACCCATTGCTAAGTTGAGCACTGCCATAAAAGATTTCATTCAAATAAATAGAACAACATTTGTCCTTTATTATAAATGAAAAACCTTTCTTGTCCAAACAAGAAACAGAAATCAAATTTCTACAAATAGTAGGCACAAAGTAGCAATTGTCTAATTCTAAAACTAATTAGATCCAGCACATTTGCACAAATGTGAGATCCACATCCAGTATCCAATACCCAAGATGAGGAAGTATAAAAGTTAGCCTCTATAACAAAAGCACCTGAAGTGGAAGCCTTACTTCCCTTTTCCTTAGCAAGTTCTTCAAGATAGAGCTTGCAATTGCGCTTCTAGTGTCTAGGTTGCTTACAATGGAAGCACTCTATTTCATTTTTCACACCACCCTTTGGTTCCAGTGTAGCTAAAAAAGAATTGTCATTGGACTTTCCATTAGCTTTATCCTTCTTCTTCTTGGCTTTTCCCTTTTTCTTGCCCTTTTGAACCATCAAAATGGACTTAGCCTTTTCAAGGTTTTTCTCAGCAATTCTCAACATGTTAAGCAATTTAGGGAGGAACTTGTCAAGGTCATTCATGTTATAATTCATGACGAACTGATTGTAGCTTCCAGGCAACGATTCCAAGACTACATCAACAGCCAAGTCTTTTTGAAGAACAAATCCCAAACTCTTAAGATTCTCAATGTACCCAATCATCTTGAGCACATGAGGACCCACGGAACTTCCCTCAGACATCTTGCACTGAAACAATGCCTTAGAGGCCTCAAACCTCTCATGCCTAGCTTGCTCTTGGAAAAGCATTTTGAGATGTTCAATCATATCGAACGCCCCCATGTTCTCATGTTGCTTCTGAAGCTCAGATTCCATTCGCACAAAGCATCATGCCACTTGTTCTTTCAGCTCTTGGAGCAGTGGTAGCAGGCTCATTCGGAATTGGCTACTCTAGGACATAAGTCTTTCTTTCTTGCTTGAGGACTATCCTCAAGTTTCGGTACCATTTGAGAAAGTTGTCCGATGTTTTTTCTTCTTTTGATCGCAATAAAAGTGTCGATGTGTTTTGTGCCATGGTTATCTACAACAGTAAATATGCAGTGTAAGAGTCATGTATTTTAATTCATTTAATAAGGACTTTTATTAAATGATACTCCCACTATTTTCCTCAAAATAATAACCCTTGATATTATTTCGGAACACCTCGGTGCTAAGGTATTCTAGTGGGCCAAGATCCATATTTGACCACAACTTGAGTCAGCTTTGGCTTTTCTCTCAAGTTACAGTTATTTAGGTAGGCAACTCCTTGCCAATTGCATCTCATGCAACTTTTGGATAGTTGGGTGAACAACACTTGTCCAAGCTCATCTCATGAACTTAAGCCCAACTCTATGCCTCTAAGTCCCTAATCCTATTAGGATGACTTAGTTAAGTCGGACCCAAAGTTAGCAATTTGGATATCACTATTATCCCATCGCGCCTTACCAAGATGAACGTAGGTGCTTTGCTTTGGCAAACCCACCTAATGTTGATCAAAGTCTTGACGAGTGCCAACATTTGGAAGGCATCACATTTAATGACTTAATATTTGTTTTGAGGGATTTTTCTTTTGATCTTACCAATTTGTTATCTCCGGTTGTCTTATACATGCATCACATACAAATATAAAACATGCATCTCATGCTTATAAGAAAGTAAATGTGACATGGTTATAGCCCAAACTATGCAATATTCTCAAGCCAATGAGAATATCATAAAAAGCTAAGAAAAGAAAAGGGTCTTCACAAGCTCCTTCTCTTCCTTTCTTGGTTGCCCTTTTGTTGTCACTTCCTTGGGCACACCACCTTGGATGATCCCATAATGTGCCATTACATCAATAATAAAAACCTCGAGATCTTCTATTTCAAGCAAGTAGGCACCTAAGACTCCTCCATTCGAGGTACCAAAACTACCTCACTTTCGGTGCCCGAATAGGCCGAATCCAAACCAAGCTAGGGTTTTGCAACTATTGCAAGACTCCTAATCCATATAGGTATCTCATACCTATCAATTTTTGGTTAATCTCATTAACCCATTAGTGTCGTTTCTTCATATACGTCATATGTTCGTTATGAGTTTTGGTTTCATACATCATGAATCAATCTAATTAGCCATAACATCATAACATCATGCGATTCAACATTCAATCCCGATTTAGGGTTTTACCAGTAGCTTTGATACCACTGTTGGGTTTCGGGAGCCAAATAGCACAGCAGAATTTTGTTAGTGTTGTGCCCAAAAGCCAAATCTTGAGATGATTGTTCTTTTGTTTCTGCCTAACTTAACAAACATAATTGTAACACTAGAATAATGATATTCTCAAATGTCCCTAGTCTAGTATTATTGTTGAGCGGGTTGCAATAATATATAACGACTAGCATATGTGGAGACTAATATGAGATATGTTGTCTGCATATGGGTACAAGTTAGAGAACTTGTGTACTGGACCGACCCACCATGAGAACACTACATGGATCGTTATGAGTGTCATAAGTGATTCTCATGGTGATCATGGTATATGTAGTCCTTCGACTTAAGATCATCAAGGTTCCCTACATGTGAGTCACATACTTTGATACTTTTCTCTGTTGCTCGTAACTGAGTGAACTTGAAAGAGGTCATTGGGTATGTCACATATCATGTGGAGGGATTTCTATGATCAAGATGGGATTTGTCCCTCCTATGTAACGGGAGTATATCTTCGGGCCCCTTGATAGAGTAAGACTTAGAAAAATGCGTGGCCATGCTCGGATGAGTTGATATACGATATCAATGTCATCAGTTTAAGTTGGTCTACTCGGTAATCAAGAAACCAAAGATTGGGCTATACGAGAATGACACATTCCATGTCTCGTGCTTAGTCTTGATATCTTGGACAAAGGGACAATGGCATATATTGGTGATGATCATAAAGGTTTAGTCGAATCATCGACAATCTTGTCACTTGGGTAGCAATGATGTGTTGCTAGACACCGCTCATTGCTTATGATCATAAATGTGATTTATGATCATTGCCAACATGGTAAGAGCCTATTGGGTTGCACACATAGAGCTATTTGGATCATTAGAGTGCATGGGCTAATAATTTGGGTTTTGGTTTCACAATAATTTCATATTAATAATGGGCCCAATAGTTGAGCCATTATTAAGCCCGAAATTAAAGCCTAATTGGATTAGGGCTTTGAAACCCATTAGGCCTGGAAGTTGAGTCTCACTATAAATACAACTTTTAGTGAGAAATTTGCAAGTCTCCTTGCCCTAGCCTCCCAAAGGGACAGCTGCACTCTTCTCTTGCAATTCCTTGGAGGATGCAAGCTAGCACTGCGTGCGCAAGAGAAACGCATCTACCGGGACGCGGTGGAAGTGTGGTGATCCCGAGAGGCTCATGTGGATACCATAGAGAACTTAAACATGTCAACTGCTCAAGTTTTGTGATTCGACTCTTCAGTTGAGTGAGAGATCTCAACCGAAAATTATGTATGAAAAGTTTTGAACACCCGGTTTACCCCATTTCACTTGGACCCTGGAGGGTTTCGGTTAAATTTTGCTTTGCTGTTTGGCTTCCGAAAGCCAACAAATTTAACCAAAACCCTCTAGGATCCAAGTGAAACGCGGTAAACCGGGTGTTCAAAAATTTTTATACCTAATTTTTGGTTGAGATCTCTTACTCAGCTGTAGAGTTGAATCACAAAACCTGAACAGTTCATGTGTCCAAGCTTTCTATGGTATCACACGAGTCTTTAGGGATCACCACGCTCCCACCACATCCCAGCAGATGCGTTTCTCTTGCGCTCGCAGCGTTAGCTTACGTCCTCCAAGGAATTGCAAGAGAAGAGTGCAGCTGTCCCTTTGGGAGGCTAGGGCAAGGAGACTTGCAAATTTCTCACTAAAAGTTGTATTTATAGTGAGACTCAACTTCTAGGCCTAATGGGTTTCAAACCCCTAATCCAATTATGCTTTAATTTTGGGCTTAATAATGGCTCAACTTTTAGGCCCATATTAATACAAAATTAAAGTGAAACTATAACCCAAATAATTAGCCCATGCACTCTAATGATCCAAATCGCTCTATGTGTGCGACCCAATAGGCTCTTACCACGTTGGCAATGATCATAAATCACATTTATGATCATAAACAATGAGCGGTGTCTAGCAACACATCATTGGTACCCAAGTGACAAGATTGTGGGTGATTTGACTAAACCTTTATGATCATTACCGATATATGCCATTGCCCATTTGTCCAAGATATCAAGACTAAGCACGAGACATGGAATGTGTCACTCTCGTATAGCCCAATCTTTGGTTTCTTGATTACCGAGTAGATCAACTTAAATTGATGACATTGATATCGTATATCAACTCATCCGAGCATGGCCGTGCATTTTTCTAAGTCATACTCTATCAAGGGGCCCGAAGATATCACTCCCGTTACATAAGAGGGACAAATCTGATCTTGATCATACAAATCCCTCTGCATGATATGTGACATACCCAATGAACTCCTTCAAAGTTCACTCAGTTACGAGCAACAAAGGAAAGTATCAAAGTATGTGACTCACATGTAGGGAACCTTGATGATCTTAGGTCGAAGGACTACATATACCATGCTCACTATGAGAATCACTTATGACACTTATATAATTATCCATGTAGTTTTGTCATGGTGGGTCAGTCCAGTACACAAGTTCTCCAACTTGTACCCATATGTAGACTACATATCTCATATTAGTCTTCACGTATGCTAGTCATTATGTATTATTGCAACCCACTCCACAATAATAGTAGATTAGGGATGTTTGAGAATATCATTATTCTAGGGTCACAATTATGTTTATTGAGTTACACAGAAACAAAAGAACAAACATAATTGCTCGATTAATGCCTTAATAAAATATCATGACTCAATGTGTGAAAATACAATCATCTCATGATTGGCTTTTTGGGCACAACACTAACAATATTCACATAAAATTTCATCTAGAAGTAATGATGATAGAGAAATTTTTTATTCCTGTCCAAAATGGAATTTGAGCAAAATCCTCTAGTGCATGTACGATCATATGCATACTAGATGTTATTGGTGTGCATTTTATGTGTCCAAACTTTCACGCCGTGTCCAACTCCAATTCAACCCATGTTCTCATATGGCCTAAAGGTTTTAAATGCTTTAATACCCGTAAAAATTCATATGGAAATAGGTTTGAGACATTAAATCCATCTAAGTTTACAATTATGGATTTTACACTTAATCGGGTAAAAATGATCATATGAACAGTGCTCAGCAAAATCAGCCAATTTTGACAGGCCATAACTCTGGCTACAGGGCACCAAATCCAGTGATTCAAAATCCAAGTTATTCCTCTTGAAGTTTTCTAAGTGTGGTCAAAATTTCATAGCCAAATTCTTTATGTACAGAAAGTTATGGCAGCTGGAGTACAGGGTACCAAATTTTAGCCACTATTGACCATTATGCCCATACAAAATTTCATAATATTCATACACTTCATTTCCAGGTGCAAAACCCACTTGGTAGTGTCCATATATGTCTTACACACATGGGAAAACCATTCCCCTGAATTTAGAGCCCTTCTAACCATCATTCATAAAAATGCCATCAAAACAGCCCATAAACACCATATGGACAGCATTGTATACACACTTCAAACCACACTCCATTGATCCATATATCCTTCTCACACTACACATACAACATACCCAGATCATTTACATGCATTGATGCACCACATACATGACAATAACTTAGTTAATACGTACACTAAGCTTCTTGGAGAACTTCAAAAGCACTAAGCACTCCAGAAACTTGAAGGGACCAGCTGCTGCGTAAGGCAGAAAGTACCATTACTAAAAATAGCTAATGTGCTCCAAAAATCATGAAAATTTCCAGTTTACAACTAAACATATGGAAGTTAATATACCTGAAATTTCACAGAGAAATTCAAACGACAGCTATTATTTTGAATGCTCTCTTTCAGGTGCTCCTGAAATGGACAGAAAGGGGGTAAGTCTCTTTGAAGAAACTTAGTAAGGGCTTATCATTAGAAACTTGAATTCCCAGCAACATACCTGAAATCCAAAGACATAAAAACACAAAAACAAAGCACATATACAAAAATATAGCCATCCAAATGCACAAACAAACAGAACACAATCAAATGCAATGCTGGCAGCAATACATCATTAGGGTTAGTCCATAAACAATCAAATAAACAATATGTAATCACTATGGCAGCCCTCCTCAAGCTAATGCTTGGTCTTAGGAGGTTAATTGGTCTTAGTTAGTACTAACTTGGGCTCTAGAAACCCCTGTAAACACTGCCATCTTAGTGCATGAAAAACAGTAAGGCTGGAACCTTGTTCATGCACTCCCCCTTAACCCATACTTGGTTCCTTGAGCTTTTTGCTCTCTTCCAAGCATGGTCTTAGCTTCATGGATGCTTGATCATCATCTTAAGACAGTAAACAACCATGAAACATGAAGATAAAACCCTTACCTAAGCTGTGAAGGCTGAAATCTTCAAGAGATACACAATAAACCCGAAAACTAGGGTTTTTCTCTTTCTTGTTGCATCCGATTGCCTTCCTTTGTGATTTCTTGGGAGATTGAGCTATGGTGGCTATGGAAGCTTATGGAGGAGCTAAGGAATAGGTTGTGCCTGGTGGGGGATGAAAATGGGCAGGAAATGGCAAGAAATCAAGATATTTTACTTGACTTGATTAGTTTAACCTTAACCCTCACTTAGGTCACTATAAGTATATCTTAAGCAAAGAATTTTTGGCTAATATTTAGCCCACATTTTTTACCTTAGAACCTGGAAATAAAAGGCTGGGATAATGCTAGAAATGGCCACCTTTGACTCTTGTCAAAAATCATCCCATCCTTAAGTTATTTTTGTGAACAATTGTACACCTAGTTGTCCTAGGTTCTTGAATAATAGCTTTTCTTTCCTTTATGCAATTCAGCCTCCAAAAATTGCTTCCATACAATTCAAATCCTTCCAAATCTCTCTTTTAGAGTTGTACAATTGAGTACCCAAGTCTTGAAATCTTGCAATAAGACCCATAGATCACTTGTAAAACAAGCAATCCTTTAGGGCTTCCTTTAGTACCAAGTAACCATTGTAATCTTTTAGGGAGGTGTAGATTATTCACTTTACCCCTCACATTTCATTCACTATGGTGAAAATTATGCTATATAATGGTTTATAACCATTATGCCTTTATACTGTAATTTTCCCATTTGTTGAGGTGGTAACATTTCTCCCCCCCTTAAAAATTTTGGTCCTCCAAAATTGCCCTTAGCTTGGGATACTCATCTGGATACCTTTCTAGAATTTCTTTCTCAGTTTCCCAGGTTGCCTCTCTTTCAGAATGGTTTGACCATTGTACTTTAACCATGGGAATCAGTTTGTTCCTTAGCCTTTTGGTATCCTTAGCTAAGATAGCTATAGGTTTCTCTTCATATGTTAGATTTGGTTCTAACTGTATGTCTTCCACTGCTATAGCATGCTTTGCATCTAGTAGACACTTCTTAAGCATACTGACATGGAAAACATTATGAACACTTGTCATATTTGACGACAGAGCTAACCTATAAGCCACCTTGCCAATTCTATCCAATATCTCATAAGGACCAATGTACCTTGGAGCCAACTTACTTCTTTTCCCAAATCTGATAGTGCCTTGGGTTGGTGCTACTTTGAGCCACACTTTATCACCAACCTCAAACTCCAAGTCTCGTCTTCTTTTGTTCACATAAGCAGTGGTCCTTTCATTGGCTACCCTTAACCTTTCTTGTATCTTCTTGATTTTATTTGTTGTTTCTTCAATGATCTCAGGACCCAACTTTAGCCTATCTGAGGCTTCCACCCAACAATGGGGTGTCATGCACCTTCTCCCGTAAAGAGCTTCATAAGGTGCCATACCAATGGTGCTTTGATAACTATTGTTGTAAGAAAATTCCACCAAAGGTAAATGTTGGTCCCATTCTCCTTTGAAATCCAAGATATAGCTTCTGAGCATGTCTTCAAGTATTTGAATCACCCTCTCAGTCTGTCCATCTGTCTGAGGGTGGTATGCAGTGCTCAGGTGGATTTTGGTTCCTAGTGCTTTGTGAAATGCACTCCAAAATCTAGCTGTAAAGCTTGGATCTCTGTCTGACACTATGGAGTCTGGCACTCCATGCAACCTTACTATCTCCTTGATGTACATTTGTGCTAACTTTTCTAGTGAGTCTACGATCTTCATTGGTAAGAAGTGGGCACATTTAGTTAGCCTATCCACAATGACCCAGATTGTGTCATGCCTTAATCTGGTCATAGGCAGCCTAGTTAAGAAGTCCATAGTGATGTTACCCCACTTTCTCACTGGAATGGGTAGAGTCTGTAGTGTTCCTGCTGGCTTCTGATGCTCTACTTTTATCCTTTGGCATGTGGCACATTTAGAGACATATGTGGCTATGTCCTTCTTCATGTTTGGCCACCAGAAATGTGTTTTCAAGTCTTTGTACATCTTCTCACTTCCAGGATGGATATTTAGTTTACTAGTGTGAGCTTCCTCAAGTATCTCATTTCTGAGTTCTTGCTCACTAGGCACATATATTCTATCCTTGAAGTGCAATAATCCTTGCTTGTAGGTAAAGGATTCATACAAGGACCCTTTGTCTTCTCCTGAAATCTTCTTCAGATTTGGGTCTGCATCTTGTGTCTTCATTATCTCCTCAATCCACCCAGACTGAATAGTTAACATATTCACTTGTGCTCCTTCCCACTGTTGCCACTTATGCCAAAGGCATAGAAAACTATTCTCCTCATTGGCATCTGCCGAAGATCCACCTTTTAGCAACCCAGTGTATTTCCTACTCAAGGCATCTGCCACTAGATTGCCTTTGCCTTCCGTATACTCAATGCTACAGTCATAGTCTTTAATATACTCCAACCATCTTCTTTGCCTCATGTTCAACTCTTTCTGAGTGAACAAGTACTTTAGGCTTTTATGGTCAGTGTATATCACAAATGAGCTTCCCATTAGGTAATGCCTCCATTGCTTTAAGGCAAAGATCACTGCAGCAAGCTCTAGGTCATGGGTAGGGTAATTTTGCTCATGGGGTCTCAATTGCCTTGACCCATAAGCAATCACATTCCTTTCTTGCATTAACACACATCCTAAACCAGATCTAGATGCATCTGTATAAATAATGTAAGGCTTACTTGGATCTGGTAGGATTAACACTGGAGCTTGAATCAACTTGCTTTTTAACTCCTGAAAGCTCTTTTCACATTTTTCAGTCCACTCAAACTTTTGACCCTTCTTGGTCAGTTGAGTAAGGACTAAGGCAATCATGGAGAATTTTGATACAAATCTCCTATAATAGCCTGCTAATCCTAGGAAGCTTCTAATTTCTTTTACAGTCTTAGGTCTTTCCCACTTTTGCACAGCCTTAACCTTTTCAGGGTCTGCTCTAAGGCCTTGTGCATCAATGATGTGTCCTAGGAAAGAAACTTCCTTTAACCAGAATTGGCACTTGGAAAATTTAGCATATAGCTGATTGTCTAACAGTGTGTTCAAGATAATTCTTAAGTGATGCTCATGTTCACTTTCATCCTTGGAATACACTAGGATGTCATCAATAAACACCACTACAAACTTGTCCAAGTATGGTCTGAACACACGGTTCATTAAGTCCATGAATGCAGCAGGGGCATTAGTCAAGCCGAAGGGCATAACTGTGTACTCATAATGTCCATATCTTGTTCTGAATGCTGTCTTAGGTATATCCTCCTCTTTTACCCTTAACTGAAAGTACCCAGATCTCAAATCAATCTTAGAGAATATCTTTGCTCCCTTGAGTTGATCAAATAGATCCTCAATCCTAGGGAGTGGATACTTATTCTTGATGGTCATAGCATTTAGCTTTCTATAGTCAATGCACAATCTTAAAGATCCATCCTTCTTTTTCACAAAGAGAACTGGAGCTCCCCACGGTGAAACACTTGGTCTTATGAACCCTTTTTCAAGTAGTTCATCAAGTTGTTTCTTGAGCTCAGTCATCTCTGTTATTGGCATTCTATAAGGTGGTATGGATACTGGTGTAGCTCTAGACTACAGTTTAATCTCAAATTCAACCTCTCTTGGAGGAGGAATACATGGCAAATCTTTAGGAAAGACTTGTGGATAGTCTTTCACTACAGGTATCCTACTAACTTCTTCCTCAATTTCAACATCATTCAATGCATAGTATTCATCTTCAGAAATCACAGGAATCTCATCTAACACTTATAGTTCCATGCCATGCATTGCATACACTAATTCCTTAGAATTCACTAATGCATGCACTTCATTACTAGGCAATGTGATTTCTCTTTTAGCACAATCAATCTTTATACCATACATAGCCAACCAGTTCATACCCAAAACAATATCATATTGTGGAATATTCAACACTAGCAGATCAGTCATAATCTTAGTCTTTCCTACTTCTAGCTCACAGTCCTTAGCTAGTTCATTCGTGAAAAGACATTGACTACCTGCTGTTCTTATTAATGATATGTTAGGCATGAATTCAATAGGCAATTTCATAGATTCAACTGACTTCCTAGCCACAATGGATACTGAGGCACCAGTATCAGACAATGCACAAATAGACATACCACTTAAGTAAATGTTACCTCTAAGTGCCCTTGTTAGGATGTCTCCCCTTTGTCAATATGGAATACTCTTCCAGCTCTCTGCACCTGTGGCCTTGGTACTGTTAAAGAACCTCTTGGATGAACATCTCTAGCAGCTGGCATATTAGGCCTATTCTAGCCTTGCTTGTTTTGCCCTCTTCTTTGGACCAAAGAATAGTCTTTTGATCCAGTGATCCAAAGAACCACATCTAAGACATGCTTATGTCTCAAAGTAACATGGCTTCTTGCCATGGAATTTCTTGCATTGAGGACACCTTGGGCCAATAAACTTACTCTTGGCCTTGCCATCCATACTAGGTTTTCCAAACTTGGCAGTGTCCTTACCTTTCATTGGCTTCTAAAGTCTTCCAGCCTGGCTGGTCTCTCCTGGTCCACTAGGAAACCATTTGCTTTCATACTCTTCCTATTCCACTAGTAAAGCCTTCTGAACAACATCATGATAGGTAATGGCATTGAAAGGCCTAACAGCTCTCCTGATATCAGGTCTCAGACCGCTGACAAACCTCTTTATTTTTAAGTTCTTCCAACCTATGGTATTATGGTGCATACATCACAAGTTGGTTGTACTTGTGTTCGTATTCCAAAACACTGAGATTCTCCTGTTTCAGTGCATCAAACTCAGCTGTTTTAGGTCTTTGATGGCATCACTTACATACTGATCTTGGAACATCCTTGTAAATTCAGACCATGTCATCTCTAGCTCATAATCTACTATTCTACCTCTCTGGGCAGCATACCTATCTCTAACACTTCTCTACCACATTTCTGCACTACCTTCAAGATTATAGGTAGCTAAAGATTCTTTCTTTATGGAGCTCAAATGCATCTTCTCAAACATCTTCTCAATGAATCTTAGCCACTCCTCAACTTTCTCCAGTCCAGCTCTGCCATAAAATTGTGGAGGTCTTAAGCCTTGAAACCTCTTTAACAACCTGACATCGTCAGAGCCCTCAAGATCTTCAACTCTGTGCTTCCTAGGCCTGTGTGATCCCTCAGACTTGGGATTAAGGAAAAAATGGTAGCCACCCTTGCCTTTACCATGTTTTATAACTTCAAAACACCAAGCCACCATACATTATAAAAAGTTACAAAAAGTCCTTTTCTTTTAATAGTAGCTATAATCAAAACATGGTGAATTCTTGTTTATTTAAGCTTAACTTTGGGTTAAAAGAAATGGTTAGCTTCTCAAAAACTCATTTTAAACTCTCAGGCTCTGGCTAGATACTTTGTCTCCAACTTCAAAGGTCAATTCCTATCTTCTTAAGTTCGCATACTTAGTCTATCAATCATTTGCTGCTCTAATCCATTTTTGGATCAACTTAATCTAAGCTATAGTGTCAGCTATAATGTCAAGACCAACAACTACCTTATCTAAAGAGTCAGCCGAACAGTGGGGCATCATGCATCACCTACCATGCAAGGCCTCATATGGTGCCAAACCTATAACAACTTGATGACTGTTATTGTAAACAAACTCAATGAGTGGTAAGTGTTGATCCCAATTTCCACGGAAGTCAATGGCACACAAACGTAACATATCCTCTAAAGTCTGAATCACTTTCTCAGACTGTCGGTCAGTCTAAGGATGGAAGGCAGAACTAAGGCTAACCTTGCTTCCCAATAATTGTTGGAAAGCATTCCAAAATCTTGATATAAACTGAGGATCTCTATCAGATATGATTTGATCTGATATACCATGCAACCTTACAACTTTCTTAACATACAACTAAGCCAACTTCTCCAATGTATAAGTAACCTTTATGGGTATAAACTGTGCTGACTTAGTCAACCTATCAACCACTACCCATATAGCATCGTATTGACTTCAGGTGTTTGGTAACCCAACTAGGAAGTCCATTGTAATGGATCCCCTCTTCTTATCTAGAAGAGGTAAACTTAGAAGTGTGCTTGCTGGTTTCTAGTGTTTAGCCTTCACCATTTGGCATGTCAAACACTTTGCCACAAATCTAGCCATATCCTTCTTAAGTCTCGGTCACTAAAAATGCATCTTCAAATCATTGTACATCTTGCTAACACCAAAGATTCCTTCCTTACAGTACCAAGGGTCTATTGTCTAGAAATCTTCTTCAACAATGGGTAATTACCTTGGGCATCCATGACTTCAGCCAATAGGTTGACTGTATCTCCAAAGTGTAGACTAGAAACCTTTCTTGGTTTTGCCAAAACTCATGCAAAGCCAAAAAAAAAATCCCCCAATGCTCTTCCTGAGGAACTTGTAGCTTTATTCTTAGATAGGATCACTCCCATGTACCTCCGACTCGATGCGTTTGCTACTACAAGCTCTTTGCCTGCACAATATTCAATTGAGCAATCATTATCTTTTATGTACTCGATCCAACATATTTGCCTCATGTTCAAGACCTTCTATGTGAATAGATATTACAAACCTTTATGATCGATAAAAATCCTGAACGTCCTCCCTATCAAATAGTGCCTCCAAAGTTTAAGAGCAAAGATTACCGCTGCTAGCACAAGGTCATGAACTAAGTAGTTCAACTAATTAGGCCTCAATTGCCTTGAGCCATAAGTGATAACCTGATTCTCCTACATGATTATACAACCTAGACTAGAACTTGATGCATCTGTGTACACCATGAAGGCCTTGTTCGGATCTTACAGAATGAGTATTGGCACACTTGTAAACCTCTTCTTCAATTTTGAGTATGACCCTTCACACTTTAGGGTCCAATCAAACTTCTGAGCTTTCTTAGTCAAGGCTATCAATAGTGTCGCTATCACAGAGGACTTCTCTATGAACCTCCTATAGTTGCCTACCAAGCCTAAGAAACTCCTGACCTTTATAACTTTGGACGGTCTCTCCCACTCAACCACTACTTGAAACTTTTCAGGATGAACTGAAAAACCCTCAGCACATATAATATGACCCATAAACTGTATCATTTCAAACCAAAACTCACACTGAGATAGATTTTCATAATACTGATTATCCCTTAGCACATGTAAAACTTTTGTAAGGTGCTCCTCATACTCTTGGGTAGACTGTGAGTATATCAAGGCATCATCAATGACTACCTTGAAAACTAATCCAAGAACGGTTTAAAGATCCTATTCATGGCTTGCATAAACACTGTTGGTGCATTCATCACATTGAACACTTAGAAGTGTGCTTGCTGGTTTCTAGTGTTTAGCCTTCACCATTTGGCATGTCAAACACTTTGCCACAAATCTAGCCATATCCTTCTTGAGTCTTGGTCACTAAAAATGCATCTTCAAATCATTGTACATCTTGCTAACACCAAAGATTCCTTCCTTACAGTACCAAGGGTCTATTGTCTAGAAATCTTCTTCAACAATGGGTAATTACCTTGGGCATCCATGACTTCAGCCAATAGGTTGACTGTATCTCCAAAGTGTAGACTAGAAACCTCTCTTGGTTTTGCCAAAACTCATGCAAAGCCAAAAAAAAAAAAAAATCCCCCAATGCTCCTCCTGAGGAACTTGTAGCTTGATTCTTAGATAGGATCACTCCCATGTACGTCCGACTCGATGCATCGGCTACTACATGCTCTTTGCCTGCACAATATTCAATTCAGCAATCATTATCTTTTATGTACTCGATCCAACATATTTGCCTCATGTTCAAGACCTTCTATGTGAATAGAAATTACAAACCTTTATGATCGATAAAAATCCTGAACGTCCTCCCTATCAAATAGTGCCTCCAAAGTTTAAGAGCAAAGATTACCGCTGCTAGCACAAGGTCATGAACTAAGTAGTTCAACTAATTAGGCCTCAATTGCCTTGAGCCATAAGTGATAACCTGATTCTCCTACATGATTATACAACCTAGACTAGAACTTGATGCATCTGTGTACACCATGAAGGCCTTGTTCGGATCTTACAGAATGAGTATTGGCACACTTGTAAACCTCTTCTTCAATTTTGAGTATGACCCTTCACACTTTAGGGTCCAATCAAACTTCTGAGCTTTCTTAGTCAAGGCTATCAATAGTGTCGCTATCACAGAGGACTTCTCTATGAACCTCCTATAGTTGCCTACCAAGCCTAAGAAACTCCTGACCTTTATAACTTTGGACGGTCTCTCCCACTCAACCACTACTTGAAACTTTTCAGGATGAACTGAAAAACCCTCAGCACATATAATATGACCCATAAACTGTATCATTTCAAACCAAAACTCACACTGAGATAGATTTTCATAATACTGATTATCCCTTAGCACATGTAAAACTTTTGTAAGGTGCTCCTCATACTCTTGGGTAGACTGTGAGTATATCAAGGCATCATCAATGACTACCTTGAAAAACTAATCCAAGAACGGTTTAAAGATCCTATTCATGGCTTGCATAAACACTGTTGGTGCATTCATCACATTGAACACTTAGAAGTGTGCTTGCTGGTTTCTAGTGTTTAGCCTTCACCATTTGGCATGTCAAACACTTTGCCACAAATCTAGCCATATCCTTCTTGAGTCTTGGTCACTAAAAATGCATCTTCAAATCATTGTACATCTTGCTAACACCAAAGATTCCTTCCTTACAGTACCAAGGGTCTATTGTCTAGAAATCTTCTTCAACAATGGGTAATTACCTTGGGCATCCATGACTTCAGCCAATAGGTTGACTGTATCTCCAAAGTGTAGACTAGAAACCTCTCTTGGTTTTGCCAAAACTCATGCAAAGCCAAAAAAAAAAAAAAAAAAAATCCCCCAATGCTCCTCCTGAGGAACTTGTAGCTTGATTCTTAGATAGGATCACTCCCATGTACGTCCGACTCGATGCATCGGCTACTACATGCTCTTTGCCTGCACAATATTCAATTCAGCAATCATTATCTTTTATGTACTCGATCCAACATATTTGCCTCATGTTCAAGACCTTCTATGTGAATAGAAATTACAAACCTTTATGATCGATAAAAATCCTGAACGTCCTCCCTATCAAATAGTGCCTCCAAAGTTTAAGAGCAAAGATTACCGCTGCTAGCACAAGGTCATGAACTAAGTAGTTCAACTAATTAGGCCTCAATTGCCTTGAGCCATAAGTGATAACCTGATTCTCCTACATGAATATACAACCTAGACTAGAACTTGATGCATCTGTGTACACCATGAAGGCTTTGTTCGGATCTTGCAGAATGAGTATTGGCACACTTGTAAACCTCTTCTTCAATTTTGAGTATGACTCTTCACACTTTAGGGTCCAATCAAACTTCTGAGCTTTCTTAGTCAAGGCTGTCAATAGTGTCGCTATCACAGAGGACTTCTCTATGAACCTCCTATAGTTGCCTGCCAAGCCTACGAAACTCCTGACCTTTATAACTTTGGATGGTCTCCTCCACTCAACCACTACTTGAAACTTTTCAGGATCAACTAAAAACCCTAAGCACATATAATATGACCCATAAACTGTATCATTCGAAACCAAAACTCACACTGAGATAGGTTTGCATAATACTGATTATCCCTTAGCACATGTAAAACTTTTGTAAGGTGCTCCTCATACTCTTGGGTAGACTGTGAGTATATCAAGGCATCATCAATGACTACCTTGAAAAACTAATCCAAGAACGGTTTAAAGATCCTATTCATGGCTTGCATAAACACTGTTGGTGCATTCATCACATTGAACACTTAGAAGTGTGCTTGCTGGTTTCTAGTGTTTAGCCTTCACCATTTGACATGTCAAACACTTTGCCACAAATCTAGCCATATCCTTCTTGAGTCTTGGTCACTAAAAATGCATCTTCAAATCATTGTACATCTTGCTAACACCAAAGATTCCTTCCTTACAGTACCAAGGGTCTATTGTCTAGAAATCTTCTTCAACAATGGGTTATTACCTTGGGCATCCATGACTTCAGCCAATAGGTTGACTGTATCTCCAAAGTGTAGACTAGAAACCTTTCTTGGTTTTGCCAAAACTCATGCAAAGCCAAAAAAAAGAAATCCCCTAATGCTCCTCCTGAGGAGCTTGTAGCTCGATTCTTTGATAGGATCACTCCCATGTACCTCCGACTCGATGCATCGGCTACTACATGCTCTTTGCCTGCACAATATTCAATTGAGCAATCATTATCTTTTATGTACTCGATCCAACATATTTGCCTCATGTTCAAGACCTTCTATGTGAATAGATATTACAAACTTTTATGATCGATAAAAATCCTGAACGTCCTCCCTATTAAATAGTGCCTCCAAAGTTTAAGAGCAAAGATTACCGCTGCCAGCACAAGGTCATGAACTAAGTATTTCAACTAATTAGGGCTCAATTGCCTTGAGCCAAAAGTGATAACCTGATTCTCCTACATGATTATACAACCTAGACTAGAACTTGATGCATCTGTGTACACCATGAAGGCTTTGTTCGGAACTTGCAGAATGAGTATTGGCACACTTGTAAACCTCTTCTTCAATTTTGAGTATGACTCTTCACACTTTAGGGTCCAATCAAACTTCTGAGCTTTCTTAGTCAAGGCTGTCAATAGTGTCGCTATCACAGAGGACTTCTCTATGAACCTCCTATAGTTGCCTGCCAAGCCTAAGAAACTCCTGACCTTTATAACTTTGGATCGTCTCTTCCACTCAACCACTACTTGAAACTCTTCAGGATCAACTGAAAAACCCTAAGCACATATAATATGACCCATAAACTGTATCATTTCAAACCAAAACTCACACTGAGATAGGTTTGCATAATACTGATTATCCCTTAGCACATGTAAAACTTTTGTAAGGTGCTCCTCATACTCTTGGGTAAACTGTGAGTATATCAAGGCATCATCAATGACTACCTTGAAAAACTAATCCAAGAACGGTTTAAAGATCCTATTCATGGCTTGCATAAACACTGTTGGTGCATCCATCACATTGAACACTTAGAAGTGTTCTTGCTGGTTTCTAGTGTTTAGCCTTCACCATTTGGCATGTCAAACACTTTGCCACAAATCTAGCCATATCCTTCTTGAGTCTTGGTCACTAAAAATGCATCTTCAAATCATTGTACATCTTGCTAACACCAAAGATTCCTTCCTTACAGTACCAAGGGTCTATTGTCTAGAAATCTTCTTCAACAATGGGTTATTACCTTGGGCATCCATGACTTCAGCCAATAGGTTGACTGTATCTCCAAAGTGTAGACTAGAAACCTTTCTTGGTTTTGCCAAAACTCATGCAAAGCCAAAAAACAGAAATCCCCTAACGCTCCTCCTGAGGAACTTGTAGCTCGATTCTTAGATAGGATCACTCCCATGTACCTCCGACTCGATGCATCGGCTACTACATGCTCTTTGCCTGCACAATATTCAATTGAGCACTCATTATCTTTCATGTACTCGATCCAACATATTTGCCTCATGTTCAAGACCTTCTATGTGAATAGATATTACAAACTTTTATGATCGATAAAAATCCTGAACGTCCTCCCTATCAAATAGTGCCTCCAAAGTTTAAGAGCAAAGATTACCGCTGCTAGCACAAGGTCATGAACAAAGTAGTTCAACTAATTAGGGCTCAATTGCCTTGAGCCATAAGTGATAACCTGATTCTCCTACATGATTATACAACCTAGACTAGAACTTGATGCATCTGTGTACACCATGAAGGCTTTGTTCGGATCTTGCAGAATGAGTATTGGCACACTTGTAAACCTCTTCTTCAATTTTGAGTATGACTCTTCACATTTTAGGGTCCAATCAAACTTCTGAGCTTTCTTAGTCAAGGCTGTCAACAGTGTCGCTATCACAGAGGACTTCTCTATGAACCTCCTATAGTTGCCTGCCAAGCCTAAGAAACTCCTGACCTTTATAACTTTGGATCGTCTCCTCCACTCAACCATACTTGAAACTTTTCAGGATCAACTGAAAATCCCTAAGCACATATAATATGACCCATAAACTGTATCATTTCAAACCAAAACTCACACTGAGATAGGTTTGCATAATACTGATTATCCCTTAGCACATGTAAAACTTTTGTAAGGTGCTCCTCATACTATTGGGTAGACTGTGAGTAAGCAAGGCATCATCAATGACTACCTTGAAAAACTAATCCAAGAACGGTTTAAAGATCCTATTCATGGCTTGCATAAACACTGTTGGTGCATCCATCACATTGAACACTTAGAAGTGTTCTTGCTGGTTTCTAGTGTTTAGCCTTCACCATTTGGCATGTCAAACACTTTGCCACAAATCTAGCCATATCCTTCTTGAGTCTTGGTCACTAAAAATGCATCTTCAAATCATTGTACATCTTGCTAACACCAAAGATTCCTTCCTTACAGTACCAAGGGTCTATTGTCTAGAAATCTTCTTCAACAATGGGTTATTACCTTGGGCATCCATGACTTCAGCCAATAGGTTGACTGTATCTCCAAAGTGTAGACTAGAAACCTTTCTTGGTTTTGCCAAAACTCATGCAAAGCCAAA
Source organism: Aquilaria sinensis (assembly GCA_005392925.1). Classification (NCBI taxonomy): domain Eukaryota; kingdom Viridiplantae; phylum Streptophyta; class Magnoliopsida; order Malvales; family Thymelaeaceae; genus Aquilaria; species Aquilaria sinensis. Next base: position 529,243 of record SMDT01001081.1, read on the forward strand.
AAACAGAAATCCCCTAATGCTCCTCCTGAGGAACTTGTAGCTCGATTCTTTGATAGGATCACTCCCATGTACCTCCGACTCGATGCATCGGCTACTACATGCTCTTTGCCTGCACAATATTCGATTGAGCAATCATTATCTTTTATGTACTCGATCCAACATATTTGCCTCATGTTCAAGACCTTCTATGTGAATAGATATTACAAACTTTTATGATCGATAAAAATCCTGAACGTCCTCCCTATCAAATAGTGCCTCCAAAGTTTAAGAGCAAAGATTACCGCTGCTAGCACAAGGTCATGAACTAAGTAGTTCAACTAATTAGGGCTCAATTGCCTTGAGCCATAAGTGATAACCTGATTCTCCTACATGATTATACAACCTAGACTAGAACTTGATGCATCTGTGTACACCATGAAGGCTTTGTTCGGATCTTGCAGAATGAGTATTGGCACACTTGTAAACCTCTTCTTCAATTTTGAGTATGACTCTTCACACTTTAGGGTCCAATTAAACTTCTGAGCTTTCTTAGTCAAGGCTGTCAATAGTGTCGCTATCACAGAGGACTTCTCTATGAACCTCCTATAGTTGCCTGCCAAGCCTAAGAAACTCCTGACCTTTATAACTTTGGATCGTCTCTTCCACTCAACCATAGTTGAAACTTTTCAGGATCAACTGAAAAACCCTAAGCACATATAATATGACCCATAAACTGTATCATTTCAAACCAAAACTCACTCGGAGATAGGTTTGCATAATACTGATTATCCCTTAGCACATGTAAAACTTTTGTAAGGTGCTACTCATACTCTTGGGTAGACTGTGAGTATATCAAGGCATCATCAATGACTACTTTGAAAAACTAATCCAAGAATGGTTTAAAGATCCTATTCATGGCTTGCATAAACACTGTTGGTGCATTCATCACATTGAACACTTAGAAGTGTGCTTGCTGGTTTCTAGTGTTTAGCCTTCACCATTTGGCATGTCAAACACTTTGCCACAAATCTAGCCATATCCTTCTTGAGTCTTGGTCACTAAAAATGCATCTTCAAATCATTGTACATCTTGCTAACACCAAAGATTCCTTCCTTACAGTACCAAGGGTCTATTGTCTAGAAATCTTCTTCAACAATGGGTTATTACCTTGGGCATCCATGACTTCAGCCAATAGGTTGACTGTATCTCCAAAGTGTAGACTAGAAACCTTTCTTGGTTTTGCCAAAACTCATGCAAAGCCAAAAAAAAGAAATCCCCTAATGCTCCTCCTGAGGAGCTTGTAGCTCGATTCTTAGATAGGATCACTCCCATGTACCTCCGACTCGATGCATCGGCTACTACATGCTCTTTGCCTGCACAATATTCAATTGAGCAATCGTTATCTTTTATGTACTCGATCCAACATATTTGCCTCATGTTCAAGACCTTCTATGTGAATAGATATTACAAACTTTTATGATCTATAAAAATCCTGAACATCCTCCCTATCAAATAGTGCCTCCAAAGTTTAAGAGCAAAGATTACCGCTGCTAGCACAAGGTCATGAACTAAGTAGTTCAACTAATTAGGGCTCAATTGCCTTGAGCCATAAGTGATAACCTGATTCTCCTACATGAATATACAACCTAGACTAGAACTTGATGCATCTGTGTACACCATGAAGGCTTTGTTCGGATCTTGCAGAATGAGTATTGGCACACTTGTAAACCTCTTCTTCAATTTTGAGTATGACTCTTCACACTTTAGGGTCCAATCAAACTTCTGAGCTTTCTTAGTCAAGGCTGTCAATAGTGTCGCTATCACAGAGGACTTCTCTATGAACCTCCTATAGTTGCCTGCCAAGCCTAAGAAACTCCTGACCTTTATAACTTTGGATGGTCTCTTCCACTCAACCACTACTTGAAACTTTTCAGGATCAACTGAAAAACCCTAAGCACTTATAATATGACCCATAAACTGTATCATTTCAAACCAAAACTCACACTGAGATAGGTTTGCATAATACTGATTATCCCTTAGCACATGTAAAACTTTTGTAAGGTGCTCCTCATACTCTTGGGTAGACTACGAGTCTATCAAGGCATCATCAATGACTACTTTGAAAAACTAATCCAAGAACGGTTTAAAGATCCTATTCATGGCTTGCATAAACACTGTTGGTGCATTCATCACATTGAACAGTATAATTTTATACTCGCAATGCCCATATCTCATCTTGAAGGCCATATTCAAGATATCTTCCTCCTTAACTCTAATTTACAAGAATCCAGGCTGAAAGTCATGTTAGTGTTGTGCTCAAACGCCAATCATGAGATGATTGTATTTTTTGCACATTGAGTCAAGATATTTTATTAAGGCATTAATCCAGCAATTATGTTTGTTGTTCTTTTTCTGCGTAACGCAATAAAGATAATTGTAACCCTAGAATAATGATATTCTTAAACGTCTCTAGTCTAGTGTTATTATGGAGTGGGTTGCAATAATACATAACAACTAGCATATGTGGAAACTAATATGAGATATGTAGTCTACATATGGGTACAAGTTGGAGAACTTGTGTACTGGACTGACCCACCATGAGAACACTACATGGATCGTTATATGAGTGTCATAAGTGATTCTCATAGTGATCATGGTATATGTAGTAGTTTGAGCTAAGATCATCAAAGTTCCCTATATGTGAGTCACATACTTTGATACTTTCCTTTGTTGCTCGTAACTGAGTAAACTTGAAGGAGGTCATTGGGTATGTCACATATCATGCGAAGGGATTTGTGTGATCAAGATGGGATTTGTCCCTCCTATGTAACGGGAGTGATATCTTCGGGCCCCTTGATAGAGTAAGACTTAGAAAAATGTATGGCCATGCTCGGATGAGTTGATATACTATATCAATGTCATCAATTTAAGTTGGTCTACCCGGTAATCAAGAAACAAGAGATTGGGCTATACGAGAGTGACACATTCCATGTCTCGTGCTTAGTCTTGATATCTTGGACAAAGGAACAGGGCCATATATCGGTGATAATAAAAAAGGTTTAATCTAATCATCGACAATCTTGTCACTTGGGTAGCAATGATGTGTTGCTAGACACCGCTCATTGCTTATGATCATAAATGTGATTTATGATCATTGCCAACATGGTAAGAGCCTATTGGGTTGCACACATAGAGCTATTTGGATCATTAGAGTGCATGGGCTAATAATTTGGGTTTTGGTTTCACAATAATTTCATATTAATAATGGGCCCAATAGTGGAACCATTATTAAGACCGAAATTAAAGCCTAATTGGATTAGGGCTTTGTAACCCATTAGGCCTCGAAATTGAGTCTCACTATAAATACAACTTTTAGTGAGAAATTCATAGGTCTCCTTGCCCTAGCCTCCCAAAAGGACAGTCATACTCTTCTCTTGCAATTCTTTGGAGGACTTAAGCTAGCACTAGGAGTGCAAGAAAAACGCATATGCTAGGATGCGATGGAAGCGTAGTGATCCGGAGAGGCTCGTGTGGATACCATAGAGAGCTTGAACACTTCAACTGTTCAGGTTTTATGATTCGACTTTACAGTTGAGAGAGAGATCTCAACCAAATATTATGTATGAAAATTGTTGAACACCCAGTTTACCTCGTTTCACTTGGATCCTGGAGGGTTTCAGTTAAATTCCGCTGCGCTGTTTGGCTTTCAAAACCCAACAAGTCAATCCTAGAAAACACCTTTACTCCCCTGTGCTTATCAAATAGGTCTGGGAAGCGGTTGCTTGTTCTTGACTGTTACTGTATTCAAGTTTCCAGAGTCGATGCACAGTCTCGAAGCTCTATTTTTCTTTTTCACTACAACACTAAGGCTCTCCACGGTGATACACTAGGCCTTATAAAGCCTTTCTCTAGTAGTTCTTCCAACTACTTCTTTAACTCATCCATCTCAGGAGTTAACATTCAATAAGGTGGTATTGAAGTTAGTTCCACTCCAGGTTGAACATGGATAGAAAACTCGGTGTCCCTTTTCGGTGGTAACCCAGGTAACTCCATTGGAGACACCGTAGGAAACTGATTGGCTATTGGAATTTCTTTGAGTTCTTCTTCTATGGCACCTTAATCAAAGAATAATACTATTCTTTATTAACTATAGGAATAGAATCCGTAAGTCTAAGGTGCAAACTATTAGGACTAAATGCTAACCTTTATGTGCAAGTCATTTTAACTCCTTGAGCATTAATAATATTGACTAAGTGACCAGCACAATCTACTTGCACCTTGTGCTTGGTTAGCTAATCCTTTCCTAAAACTAGGTCATAAGACCTCAAGTCTATAACCCAAAGCTCTCAAGAAAAATCATGGTTACCCAACTGTAAATGATACCTAGTAACCAACTTATTGGTCATAATAAAATTCCTCCTCGCAGTCCTAATGAGCTTTAAATCATCAAAGATTTCATGCTATAATTTAAGTCTATCTACTAAGGCAGACGATATCACGAAAAGAGTAGCTCAAGTATAAAAAAATACTCTAACATTGCCATTTTGAAATCTAAACTTACCTTAAACAGCAACTGGTTCTTTTGTCACTTGACTAGCCAAGGTAAAAACCCTCTACTGAATTGCTACAACAGCCACACAAAGTCAATTTTTTATGGCAAGGTGTGTAGGGGGTAGAATCCTAGGCAGTCCTGGCATGGGCCTAGCCTCATAGCATTCCTTCACTTAGTGACCACTTCAACCATAATTATTGCACACGTCGGTTCCTATACTACATGGCTTCGTGCCATGGAACCATCTACACTTAAAGTGGAAGCCCCCTTTCCTACTCTTGAAAAGGCCTTGACTCTTGACCATCCTTCTTACAATTGCACATTTTCAAGCACTTTTGTGTAGGTTAGATGGTCCAACCTCCACCTTCTGGCTTAGGGGTCTTGAGTCCTTGATTCCTCTCTCTAAGGCTAATGCCTTCTGAACCACATGATGGTAGCTCCGAATGTCAACCATCTCCATATACCATCAAAGCATGGATCTAAGACCTTGAAAGAATTTTTTTTCCTTTAACTCATCATTATCGGCCATGTATAGGGTATACAAAATGAGTGAATTGTAGCACTACTCATACTCTCTCATAGACAACTCTCCTTGAACAATGTTTTCAAATTGGATCCTTCTCTGATCTTATGTAGCTTTACTAATATATTGCTGCCAAAACTTCCTCATGAAGTCTGAACACTTAAGCACCTTTTTCTTGTACTTGAGTAAGTGCCGTTACTTTTCTTCAACATTTCCATCACATCATCCTACCATAAACTAGTCCTCCTTCTAGAAAAAATAAAAGAACTAAGGCCATTTTCTTCTCTGACTCATAACCTCAACAAGTAAAGAGCTTATTCATCCTGGAAAACCAATCCTCCACTCTATCGTGGTCGCCTAACCTATCAAAATTTGGTAAGTTAGTAGTCTTAAACTTCTTGAGCAACCTCATTTATTATAGGGTTTCTCCCCTTCTTGGAACCTTTATATCTTCCAGCTCTTCCTCATGATCATAAATGGGATTTTACCTTTCATGAGCCCTAACACTTGCCGCTAATCGGCATGCCTTTCTTGACCTTGGGATGTTTCATTCCCTTGGTCATTTTCCTCCCAAACAACTCATTTGTCCTCTTAGTCTTTGAACAAATCATTCATTATGGTAGTCATTTCCTATGCCACTTGCATCAAAGTTTGAGTCATTCTCTGAAGTACCCTAGATATATCATTCAACGTTGCCACAACTAAATCACTAGAACCTTTACCAATTTGCCTAGCTTCTCTTGAAGCACATAACCTAATGACAACCATAGCAACCTGCAACCAAAGCTAGGGGACATCCCATATATGTTGGTCAGTACTAACTATCCTAGCACATGGACTTTAAACTAGATCTCAGTCCTAGCCTCCAATATCTATGAATTGGGCTATGACACTGTTACCACTTTGAGTACTCAAATACAGTAACAATATTTAGTTTGTCAAGTCCTAGGAGCTGTGCATGTTCTGTCAGCCGAGAAGAACAATGCTCACTATGTTACCTAACCTTTGCAAACATACCATTTAGTTCATTTACTTTATACGGGTTATTTACAAATAAGCAATCTATTAAGGCTTTCTTAAAGACCAAGGTACCCTTGCGTGTATCTCTTAAGGGAATATGTTTTGTATACTTTACCCTACATGATTTGTACACTATCATGAAAATTAAAAAATTTAAACATTAAGGTCCATGTAGCCCCTATGCTATAATTTTCACATTTATGAAGATGGTAAAATTTTTTTTCCCCTTTAAAAGTTTTGGTCCTCTAAACTTGCCTTTAATTTAGGGTACTCTTCTAGATACTTCTTCCAACATTGTTTTCTTAGTTTCCCAGGTCACTTCTCTTTTAGAATGGTGTGACCATTGTACTTTAACTATGGGAATTAGTTTGTTCCTTAGCTCTCAGGTATCCTTAGCTAAGATAGCTATAGGTTTCCCTTCATATGCTAGATTAGGCTCTAACTGTATGTCTTCTACTACTATAGTATGCTTTGTGTCTAGTAGACACTTCTTAAGCATACTAATATGGAAAACATTTTGAACACTTGCATATGTGGCAGTAGAGCTAACTTATAAGCTACGTTGCCAAATCTATCCAATTTTTCATAAGAACCAATGTATCTTAGAGCAAGTTTACTTCTTTCACCAATTCTTATAGTGCCTTTAATTGGTGCTACTTTACGTGACACTTTACCACCAACCTCAAACTCCAAGTCTCTTTCTTTTGTTCACCTGAGCAGTGGTTTTTTCATTGGCTACCCTTAATCTTTCCTGTATCTTCTTTATTTTGCTTATTGTTTCTTCAATGATCTCAGGACCTAACTCTAGCCTATTTGTGGCTTACACCTAATAGTTAGGTGTCATGCACCTTCTTCCGTAAAGGGCTCCATAAGGTGTCACACCAATGGTGCTTTGATAATTGTTGTTGTAAGAGAATTCCACCAAAGGTAAGTATTGGTCCTATTCTCCTTTGAAATCCATGACACAACTTTTGAGCATGTTTTTCAGTTTCTAAATTAGCCTTTCAGTTTTTCCATCAGTTTGAGGATGATAGGCAGTGCTAAGGTGGATTTTGTTTCCACAAAGCACTCCAAAATCTAGTAGTAAACCTTGGATCTCTATTTAACGCTATGGAGCCTGGAACCCCTTGCAATTTTACTATCTCATTGATGTTCATTTTTTCCAAATTTTCCAGCGAGTCTAAGATTTTCATTGGCAAGAAATGGGCACACTTGGTTAGCCTATCAACAATGACCCAGATTGTGTCAAGCCTTAATTTTGTCATAGGCAACCTAGTTAGGAAATCCATAGTAATGTTGCCTCACTTTCTTACTAGAATAGGTAGTGTTGGCAATGTTCTTACTATTCTTACTAGAATAGGTAGTGTTGGCAATGTTCTTACTAGTTTCTAGTACTCTACCTTCACCCTTTGGCATGTGGTACATTTAAAGACATATGTTTCTTGGTCTTTCTTCATGTTTGGCCACTAGAAATGTGTATTTAAGTCTTTGTACATCTTCTCAATTTCAGGATGGATGATCAATTTGCTAGTGTGAGCTTCCTCAAATATCTGATTTCAAGTTCTTGCTCATTAGGCACATATATTATATCCTTGAAGCATAGTAATCCTTTCTTATAGGCACTAGATTCATACAAGGATCCTTTATCTTCTCTTAAAATCTTTCTCAAATTATGGTCTGCTTATTGTGCTTTTTTAATCTCCTCAATCCATCCAACTAAATAGTCAATGTACAAACTTATACTTCTTCCCACTATTGCCACTTATGCTAAGGGCATATCAAACTATTCTCCTCATTAGAATCTGCTAAGGATCCACCCTTTAGCAAAGCAGTGTACTTCCTACATAAGGCATCTATCACTGGATTGCCTTTTCCCTCAATGTATTCAATGCTACAGCCATAGTCTTTAGTATACCTCAGCCATCTTCTTTGCTTCATGTTCAACTATTTCTAAGTGAACAAGTACTTTAGACTTTTACGGTTAGTGTATATCACAAATGAGCTTCCCAATAGGTAATGCCTCCATTGCTTTAAGGCATAAATCACTACGGCAAGTTCTAGGTCATGGGTAGGGCAGTTTTGTTCATGGGGTCTCTGTCTTAACCCATAAGCAATGACATTCCTTTCTTGCATCAATACCATCCTAACCTAGATCTAGATGCATCTATATAAATGGTGTAGGGCTTGCTTGGATCAGATAGGATTAACATTGAAGCTTGAATCAACCTACTCTTTAGCTCCTAAAAACTTTTTTCATACTTCATAGTCCATTCAAAATTTTGACCCTTCTTAGTAAGTTAAATAAGGACTAAGGCAATCATGGAAAAATTTGGTACAAATCTCCTATAATAGCTTGCCAATCCTAGAAAGCTTATGGTTTCTTTTACATTCTTAGGTATTTCCTAGTTTTGCATAGCCTTGAGCTTTTTAGGGTTTGTTCTAAGGCCTTGTGCATCAATAATGTGTCCCAAGAAAGACACTTCCTTAATCCAGAATTGGCACATGAAAAGCTAGACATATAAGTAGTTATCCAATAGTATCTTTATGACAGTTCTTACGTGATGCACATGTTCACTTTAATCCTTGGAATACACTGGGATGTCATCAATGAACATCACCATAAATTTATCCAAACATGATTTGAAGACTCAGTTCATCAAATCCATAAAAAGCAGCAGGGTCATTAGTTAAGCCAAAGTGCTTGATTATATACTCATAATGTCTATATGTTGTTCTGAATGTTGTCTTGGGTATATCCTCCTCTTTTACCCTAAACTAAAAGTACCAAGATCTTAAGTCAATCTTAGAGAAGATCTTTGCTCCCTTGAGTTAATCAAATAGGTCCTCAATCCTAGAGAGTGGATAGTTGTGCTTGATGGTCACAGTATTTAGTTTCTATAGTCAATGTACAATCTTAATGATCCATCCTTTTTTTTCACAAAAAGAATTGGAGCTCCTCATGGTGAAACACTTGGTCTTATGAACCCCTTTTCAAGAAGTTCATCAAGTTGTTTCTTGAGCTTAGTCATTTTAGTGATTAGCATTCCCTAAGGAGGTATGGATAATGGTGTTGCTCTATGTTTCAATTTAATCTCAAATTTAATCTCTATTATAGGAGGAATACTAGGTAGGCCTTTAGGAAAGACTTGTGGAATGTCTTTCACTACAAGTATCCTAATAACCTCTTCATTAATCTCAACACCATTCAAGGCATAGTATTCATCTTAAAAAATCACAAGAATTTCATACAACACTTCTAGTTCTACATGCATTTCATACACTAATTCCATAGAATTCGCTAATGCATGCACTTCATTAATAGGAAATGTAATTTCTCTTTTAGCATAATCAATCTTTATACCATGCTTAGCCAACCAATTCATACCCAAAACAATTTTATATTTTGGAATGTTTAACAGTAGCAGGTCAGTCACATTCTTAGTCTTTCCTACTACTAGCCTACAATTCTTAGTTTGTTCATTACTAAAAATACATTGACTACCAGTTGTTCTTACTAATGATATGTTAGGCATGAATTCAATAGGCAATTCCATAGATTCAACAAGCTTCCAAGCCACAATGGACAGTGAGGCACCAATATCAAGTAATGCACCAATAGGCAAACCATTTAAATAAATGTTACCTATCAATGCACCCTATTGCGCTGCCTCTCCTCTGTTAATCTGAAAGACTCTTCCAGTTCTCTGCACTTTTGGCCTTGGTGCTGGCAGAAGGCCTCTTGATTGATTTTCCCTGGCAGTTGGCACATTAGACCTATGCTGGCCTAGGTCCTCTTGCCCTCTTCTTTTGACTAAAGGGTAATCTTTGATCCAATGATCTAAGGAGCCACATCTGAGACATGCTTGTGTCTCAAAGTAACATGGCTCCTTGCCATGAAATTTCTTGCACCTTGGGCATCTTGGGCTGCTAGACTTACCCTTGGCTTTGCCATCCCCACTGGGTCGAAAAGCCTTGGCAATAACCTTTCCTTGTGGTAGCTTCTCTATTTCCCCTGTTGACTGGTTTCTACCAGTCTACTGGGAACCACTTATTTTCATGATCTTCTTTTTCTACAAGTAGACCCTTCTGTACTGCATCATGATATGTGAGAGCATTAAAAGGCCTAATTGCTCACCTGGTATCTATCTTCAAACCTCTAACAAACCTCTTTGGCTTTAGTTCTTCTAAACCATGATATTGTGGTGTATACCTCACAAGTTGATTTAACTTGTGTTCATATTCTAGAACACTGAGATTGTATCATTGATGTACTAATCCTTTATTGCATCATTGATGTACTAATCTTGGAACAGTCTAGTAGATTTAGACCATGTCATCTCAAACTCATGGTTTGCTCTCTTACCTTTCTGAGCAGCATATCTATCTCTAACACTTCTCCACCACATTTATGCACTACCTACAATATTGTAAATAACAATAGATAGTATCTTGCTAGAGCTCAGATGCATCCTATCAAACATTTTCTCTATAAAGGTCAATCATTCTTCAGCTTTCTCTAATCCAACTCTACCATCAAACCGTGGAGGTATTAGGCCCTGAAACCTCTCTAACAGTCTGACATCATCAGAGCCCTCAAGGTCCTCAACTCTATGTCTTCTGGACCTATGTGATTCTTTTGAGTCCATGTGGTCTCTAGGTGTGCTTCTTCTTCTCCTCTTACTAGGTCTCTCAGCTATGGAATGGTCATAAGCTAAGTTATTAGGCCTGCATACTTGGCCATTCTCAGACCTGATTCTCCTTCCCCTAGGATTTCTTCTATCCTCATCTTCTTCAAATTCTTCATCCTCATTTCCTTCAGAAGGACCATTCATTGGGTTGTTCCTAGCAACTTTCTAGTTTTACTCTCGTGGTACTGCTTGTGCTACTTGGACTCCTTGTTATTGAGCTTGTAGTAGCCTTTCTAAGTTTTCATTTCTCTAGGTTAGATTTTTTTGTAGGTTAACCCACACCTATGGTATGTTCATTTCAGGTGTTGGGTTTTCTACTTCTTAAACCCTTGGCTACTCTTGTACACCCCTTCCATTTCTGTTGGCTTGCCTTTGCTCAATAAGAGCTCTTAGAGGTCCATAATCCCTTCTCATTGTGGCTACCATTTTCTTATTTCATGATCAACAAAATAGTACAATATGTACAGTATATTATGTACTTGACACTAGCGGTTGACTATAACCCAACTAAGCTCATGTATGTAACTACATGTCATAATGAATGAACACATAATTCCAATCCAACATGGCTTTGATAACAACTTATGTTGCCACTTTGAGTACTCAAATACAGTAACCAATTTTAGAATGTCAAGTCCTAGAAGCTTTGCATGTTCTATAGGCCAAGCAGAACAATGCTTACTATGTTACCCAACCTTTGAAAACTTACCATTTAGTCCATTTACTCTATATGGGTTACTTGCAAATAAGCAATCTGTTAAGGATTTCTGAAGGATGAAGGTACCGTTGAATGTGACTCTTGAGGGAGTGTGTTTTATATACTTTACCCTTCACGATTTGTACACTATGGTGAAAATTAAAGTATTTAAATATAATGCCCATAAAATCTTAAGTAATTAAGCCTCGGGCTATGAGGATTCAGGGCTTAAGAATTTTTCCTAAATTAGGAATTTAGCTCATTGAGTTTGGGAGACACTAAATTAAATAGGACCGAGGAGTGTGATGAGTGTTGGACACTCTTAGAATCTAAACTTGGCTTAAGCCAAGTAAAATGATGAAAATTTAATGTGAGGGACTCAATTGGGCTCAATTGCCTAAATACAAGGAATTGAGGGACTAAGGGCGGGATTAGCCAATTTTAAAGGCATTGGATGCCATGGCTGCCACCTTTCTCCATTTCCCATTATTTTAATCCACCTCTCATCCAACTCATCACTTAGGGTTCCTTCCTCCACCTACTTGTCCCCCATTTTTGACAAATTTTCCCAACTTTCACCAAAGTCTTCCAATTTGTCCCCACTTTTGACTATCTAACCCACCACCCACACAAGTCTTCTAATTTGTCCCCCACTTGTCTCCCACTCATCCAAGCACATGATACACTCGTTCTCCCCTCCCAAATTCATCCATTATATGCCCAATAAGCTTCTAAACTTCATTCAACACATTTCACTTTCTCTCTTCAATCTCTCTCAAAGTTTGCTCTCAAACTCTTCCAACTATTCTCTCCCAAATACATTTGAACATAGCTCATTCTTGAGCATCCTTGAGCTTTTACCAAGTGTTCTTGGTGACTATAAGCTCTTAAGAACATCACAAGAAAGAATCAAGAAGAAGATTGAAAGAAAGAGACATTTTTGGAAGCCATCAACTAAGGAAAGTTTCGACTGTTAGTGTTGTGTCCAAAAGCCAATCATGAGATGATTGTATTTTTGCACGTTGAGTCATGATATTTTATTAAGGCATTAATCCAGCAATTATGTTTGTTCTTTTATTTCTGCGTAACTTAACAAACATAATTGTAACCCTAGAATAATGATATTCTCAAACATCCCTAGTCTAGTAATATTGTGGAGTGGGTTGCAATAATACATAATGACTAGCATATGTGGAGAATAATATGAGATATGTAGTCTGCATATGGGTACAAGTTAGAGAACTTGTGTACTGGACCGACCCACCATGAGAAAACTACATGGATCGTTATATGAGTGTCATAAGTGATTCTCATAGTGATCATGGTATATGTAGTCCTTCGACCTAAGATCATCAGGGTTCCTTACATGTGAGTCACATACTTTGATACTTTCCTTTGTTGCTCGTAACTGAGTGAACTTGAAGGAGGTCATTGGGTATGTCACATATCATGCGGATGGATATGTATGATCAAGATGGGATTTGTCCCTCCTATGTAATGGGAGTGATATCTTCGAGCCCCTTGATAAAGTGAGACTTAGAAAAATGCATGGCCATGCTCGGATGAGTTGATATACGATATCAATGTCATCAGTTTAAGTTGGTCTACTGGGTAATCAAGAAACCAAAGATTGAGCTATATGAGAGTGACACATTCCATGTCTTGTGCTTAGTCTTGATATCTTGGACAAAGGGACAATGCCATATATCGGTGATGATCATAAAGGTTTAGTCGAATCATCGATAATCTTATCACTTGGGTAACAATGATGTGTTGCTAGACACCGTTCATTGCTTATGATCATAAATGTGATTTATGATCATTGCCAATGTGGTAAAAGCCTATTGGGTCGCATACATAGAACTATTTGGATGATTAGAGTGCGTGGGCTAATAATTTGTGTTTTGGTTTCACAATAATTTCTTATTAATAATAGGCCCAATAGTTGAGCCATTATTAAGCCCGAATTAAAGCCTAATTGGATTAGGGCTTTGAAACCCATTAGGCCTGAAAGTTGAGTCTCACTATAAATACAACTTCTAATGAGAAATTCACAGGTTTCCTTGTCTTAGCCTCCCAAAAGGAGAGCCTCACTCTTCTCTTGCAATTCCTTGGAGGGTGCAAGCTAGCACTGCAAGCGCAAGAGAAACTATCTGCCGGGACGTGGTGGAAGCGTGGTGATCCCGAGAGGCTCGTGTGGATACCATAGAGAGCTTGAACACATCAACTGTTCAAGTTTTGTGATTCGACTCTGCAGTTGAGTGAGAGATCTCAACCAAAAATTAGGTATGAAAATTTTTGAACACCCGGTTTACCATGTTTCACTTGGATCCTGGAGGGTTTCGGTTAAGTTTCACTGCACTGTTTGGCTCCCAAAACCCAATAGTGGTATCAGAGCTACTAGTGAAACCCTAAATCAGGATTGAAGCTGAATCGCATGATGTTATGTGTTCGGTTGCTTTTCGACCATGATTAATTAGATTGATTCATCTTGCATGAAACTAGAACTCATAATCAACATATGACATATATAAAGAAATGACACTAATTGGTTAATGAGATTAACCGAAAATTGATAGGTATGAGATACCTATATGGATTAGGATTCTTACAATAGTTGCAAAAACCCTGGCTTTGTTCGCATTCGGCTTGTTCGGCCACCGAAAGTAAGGTATTTTGGTGGCTCGAATGGAGGAGTCTCAGGTGCCTACTTGCTCGAAAAAGAAGATTTCAGGCTAAGCAATTGTAAGACAATTTTTTGCGCAACAAAGATTTTGGACTAAGCAACACGCTTCTAAAGATTTTGGGCAACAAAGTTGCTAAAGGTTTTGTGTTAAGGATTCTTATACTGTTTGAGTATTTTAGTGCCCTTAGGTGATGGATAAAGAATGCCAAGTGATCCTAAGGTGCTATAGAGGGCTATGTTTTGTTGCTTAGGCAACTCTATGCTAGCTAGCTTTGTGTAAGCATTACGAGTAGGAATTGGGCCAGCCAACTCAATTCCCAAGCATAAAGAGATCTCATATTAATATGGACTAATAAATGGTTAACCGAAATTAAAGAAAATATGCTCATGCTTGCTCTGCCCTTCATGGGAATATGGTGTTAAGTGGTGTGTGTGTGTTTGTGTGCTTCTATGTTTGGTTATGCTTGCTTACCCCGATTATTATTATATGCATATTTGCTGTATTTTCTTTGTCTTAGTGTTTTCTTTGCAGTAGCTTGGATTATATTTTTCCAAGATATACTTGTGCTATGTTAGGCTCTATGAGCTGTATGGAGTCCTTACTGAGTTTCACTCATGCCCTTCTCTACTTAATGTAGGAAAAGGAGCACTAGAATAGAACTAAGATCAAGAGTGTTTTATACTCTTTCAGTTGGTAAAAAGGTTTGTGTGTGTACATATGTGTTTGCCCAATATTCTAAGTATTCTAAGTATTATGGGCTCTTTGTGTATCAAGCTAATAAGTGTGGACTTTATGTGCAAGGCTTGGTGTCTAGATTGTGGGAACAAAGTCTTTAAGGTGGAAATGTGTTCTATTGTGATTTGTCATGTATAAACATGTGTTATGTATTTTGGTTTGTCTTAAAAACCAAACTTGTGATTTTAAGTATTTATGGACTCTTTTGGGTACTTAAGTAAAATCGCATTCTAAAATCAAATCTAAGTATATTCGGCCATGTTGTATGTCTATGGCATACATGTTAACTCTTGGACATTCTAGTTGATAATCATCTTTGGGCCTAAGTAAAAAGTTGATAGATATGCATGATCATGTGTTCTAAGCCCATGTTTGAAATATGGAATCATGTATGTCTAAGCCTTATATGAATGTTTAAAGATGAACATTAAGTAAACATGAACTAGAAAGGAAATGTATGCCTATAACGAGCTTGAAATGAACACACAAGTTCCACATAAGTATTGGCTTGTTTTCGAGAGCACAATATCAACCTTTAAGTAAATCATTAATGAGCTAGTGCTAGTAATATCCTAGGGTTCATGCCTGTATGTTTGGCTTTGTTTAAATGCCCCATATATGGAATTTCGCTGCATGGTTAAGTAATTGGGCCCGAATGGGCCAGGGGCTAGGTTGGGCATGACATTAAACATTTAGATTTATGTTGTCCTTATGCTATACTTTTCCCATTTGTGAAGGTGGTAATAGATACCAAACTGACATGCTTGCCCTCGGCCCTACCCAAGGAGCTTGTGAGAATGAGTCTCATGATGGTTACAATTGGCTAATTGTATATGTGAGTGAATTAAAACTTCATGATATTAGTTGATTAACCTATATAATGTAAGATGCATGCTCTTTTAACTTTGACTTAAGTAAATAGAAACTTCAAAACATTCATTTGGCCGAGGCACTTTTCATAGAAAATGAGTTCAAATAGTCAAAGTAAACAAAATCAACATTTATATGATCATTACTACACATAACAACCATGTAAAGGCATTCAACATAAGTAGACTAGTGCTTTTCACCCAAAAGAAACACTAGATTCTAAAGCTCCAAATGTATACATGGAGGCAACTAGGCATACTACAAGCCTCTTATTAAGATCCTCCCATCTAACTCTCACCTTGGAGACAAGTCCTAGTGGTGAATCACAAAAGCTTATCCATGTGCTGCTAGCCTCTGTGGCCAAGAAAATACTATAGTTAGTACTATAAGTTAACCAATAAGTAGCCATGTAGGCTAGAATCACAAGGATTTTGAAAGCAAAGAACCGATAACAATTGACTACCATGACAACCTTCAGCTATTATCGGGCTCAACACGGTTAGAATCTGCACAACATAATTAGGGAGTGAGAATTCAAGAATTCTCACTAAAGGATTTTCACTTGCAAGAAAGATACTACGAACAACACATATGTGAACATATGTACTTTACTATAAAGTCATACAGCCTGAGACTAAACTTATCTGTATAGGTTTTAGACCCTTGGGATTTTTCCTATTCCAAGTCCTTCAACAACAAGGCAAGGGCTTGTCTACTAGCAAGCACAGCTTACTAGCTGAACTAGTGAAATTCATTAGTTGAAACTCCATTATGTTGTATAAGGGCATTGGGATTAATGTTGACTAGGCCTTAAAGACCCACTAGATGCACTAAGGTTCTACATCAAAACCTCATGCCCAATGGCACAGCTAGGTCACCGATAGTACTAATCCTTTCACCCAAGCTAGTGATACCTCATTGTAGCCCTTCATAGACTAGTTTCCTTGTTTATACTGTAAAAGACCGCTAAACTCAAGAAAAAATTCTAGGTTCTAAAAAATTTTTGGAAGCCTCAAGGCACCACTGAGACGCCTCAAACCTTAGGTATCCTAAGCACCTCCTCGGGCCTTCTCTCAAACCCTCTAGAAAAACTGAGAATTTCTAGCCAACTTATCTGCGGTGGCGCGTCATCAGTGAACAACAGCATTTCATCATAGTACAAAAATTCCTAGAACTTTTATAGGATGTTGGCAATGCGTCACTAGTATTGGTGATGCTTTGCCAATACCTATGAGCCCAGAAAATTCCCAGTTTTGCTACATACACCTTGGAAGACCTCTTAAGCATACGAAACATGCTTGGATGGCCTTTAAACTTCATGTACCTATAAACACATGTTGCCAAGGCCATAACCAACTATCACAAGCGTAACTATGATGCATGAAGATTGATGCCTGTCAGCTTCTTCGTTGAATGACATGTTGGCCTGTAGGATGGACTTTCGATGTGAGAGTATCTAAAACACTTAAAAGAACAAGGGTTAGAAGCTCCCCAGAGTGTGTTTCCGGGGAAGGAGCCTCCGACGCCCAAGATAGTATTTGTGAGAATGGTAATAAAGAGCAGAGAGTAGATAATGGAGAGAGTCTCATGTTTCCTTACCAAGGTCCCTCATAAGTATTTATAGGAGTGTGGAGGGAAGAGGTCATTTGACACAGCCAGTCCAGATCATGACATGTGTATTGTCAGACCCAATCCGTACCTTCGGAGGCAGGTATCTCTAGTTGGCCATAGGCCGTTCTGGCCGTTTGAGCTATGAGGTAGGGGCATGTGCGAGGTCTCTTTGTTAGAGGCCCATTAACCATTTTTGTCGTATCTCCATAAGACCCCTTCGGGGTGTGAGACCCCTTTGGGTGGAGATTTATCTGCAGAGGTCACTGGGGAAGGCTCTTCAGAAGGGCAGACCATCTTCAGAAGACTTTATCCTCTGCCGAGGATGGTAGATAAGTTTTTCCAAGGTTGATGGCTTTACAAATCCGATGGTGGTGGGGACGCCTTTTCCCGAAGTTGGACATGTTACTCTCTAAGGGTGGTGTGGAGAATGCCCTGAGGTTGGGGCTAAGCTCTTTCCAAGGTGGCATTGGGTTAACCGATCAGGAGATCTCGAGGGTGATAGCCCTTCGGCTATCACATGCCCCACTTCAGACAAGTCAAAGTTATGTATTCGGCATTAGTAGTTGAAGTAGTACTTTGGCCAAGAGACCTTTACTCTTACCGGCTCTTCGGGCAAAAACCCAACTGTTTTGCCGAAGTTGTATTCTCAACATTCTCTGAGGCTCTTCACACTAAGTTTCGAGCCCTTGACAATGACGTTGTTCTAGGCTAGCATCTTATTTGTTCGGTGAGGTAACACCTTTGGAACTGAAGGAGCTTTTTCATGCCCTACAGCAGAAGTCACATTTTTTAAGGTGAGGGGCCATAATTTCTTCAATGTTTAATATTCCTACCGTCTGTCAGTGAATCATTAATATCTGACTGGGCCATCACGTCTCTTCGGGCTAGGCGGTATAGGCCTACCAGTGTCAGCAGGTGTGGCCTCTTTTTTTGCATCATGTGACACGTGTCATCAACTTAGTGGCAACCAGTCATGTCTGTTACATCAGTTACGTCCCTTTGCTCGTGAAGGGTCATTATGGCGATGCTTCACCTAACTTCTTCAATCTATATAAGGCTTTTGCCCTCAGGGGTTTTCTCACTCTTCTACTTTCATTTCCTTTGCTCTCAAATTTATTCTCACCTTCTAGCTTTCTTTCATAGCAGTGCTAGCAGCGGAGCGATTTCTAGCAACTTTTGCGGCATTCTCCAGAATCTTCTTTCCTCCCGAACTAGGTGGGTTTTTTCTAAAGTAGTTCTTCTTCCTCCTACATCTTTTGTTTTTTTATCTCATCTGTTCGAGGTTAGTACCTTCACCCTTTAATATGTCTTATGAGCAAGCCTTAGCAAAACTCGTTCTCAATTCTCACCTGAGCTACGCCACTTTAGAAAAGCTAAAGAAGTGGTTAGCCAAATTTTTCCTTCCCTCGTACGCCATCACCCATCTTCCCAGACTTGCTGTACCGAGCTACCTTCCTCATCATGATGAAGTTACCGTCTTCAGAGTAAAGCTGAATGGGGGTCTTCGGTATCCTCCCCCGAAGATGGTTTGTGACTTCTGCCAATTTCATGGCATAGTTGTCAACCAACTTGCCCCAAACTCCTACTCTTATTTTAACACCTTTTTTTGCATGTGTGGGGTCTTTAAAATAGAGCCCCACTTTATCCTTTTCATGCAATATTACAAACTCCATCCCATCGCAAAGGGTGAATTCTACTTCTTACTCCCTTGGGGAGTCAGGAGCAAGAAGTTTACTTTTACTTTCAGGACAAAACACAGTTGGCGAGGTTAGCAGAAGAAGTACTTCTTCATGAAGATTGATAAGGAGCGGGTAGATCTTCCTGCTCAGTAGGCTTCAGGTACCTTAGCCATTGACATAGTAGATTCAAGGAAACTATTAACTTTAGAACTGGAGGCCCAATTTAAGGAGTTTGACAGCCGTATTAGGGCTGTTGCGGACAGGGATGCCAAGGTTCCCCTATGCTCTTCCTACCTTTTCGCCATTAGGTGGAGCTTCATGACTGAAGAAGTACTTTAGGAGCTAGGGGTTATCAGAGGGCACCTTACTGACTTGAACATGCTTAAACCGGCCATGGGTGGAAAGAAATCATGGTTGGTCATGCTCCATCGGGGTGAACTTACGCACTCGGCACTGTTGGAGAGTAAGCTATTTTCCCACTTTCCTTTTTATAACTTCTACATACTTACACTTATGTTCTTCTTTTTGTAGAGATAGGCAATAAATCTGTGGCCTTCTGCAAGAGTCTCTTCCTCAGTTAGGCCGAGAAGGGGCAGCAATAGAAGAAGAAGGCACCCAAAAAGAAGAATGTGCCAGCTGGGCCATCCTCGGCCTTGAAGTCTAAGAAAAGTACGGAGGACTCCCTTCCCGCTCCAGTCAAAGGTCAAGTGGAGGTGCTTGAGCAAACTCCTGCACGTGCTAACCCGTCTTCAGGGCCCGCAATCTATTCTATCCCTCTAAGTCCTAATGCTGCTATCGAGGCACTGGGCACTTTGCTAGGGGAGATGTCTGCTGAAGAGGCTTAGGAGCAGTTAAGAAGTAAGGGCAAACACATCCTCGCCAAAATGTTGGACATTAGTGAGTCTGACGAAGAGGGCCCCAAACTCCAACATGGTTTGTCCTTTAGCCATTCATCTATGGGTTTGGGATTTTTTGGTATTTTAGACCTTGTAGATGAATGGCTAAAGGATAATGTTATAACTAAACTTTGGCATGATCTTGCAGATGAGCGAGCACAGGCTCAGTGGATGGCGGAGCATGCTCAGAAGAGGGCCCTTCGGGATTTAAAAATCCTGAAGGACAAGGTCCTGAGGGAGCCTTTTTGGACCTTCATGGAGGACATAGACTTGTTCTTGGAGGATAGTCAGAAGATGGCCCCTCAGAAGGCAAGGGGCATTATGACTAATGCTACCTTCCAGTCTCTAACAGATAAGTGTCCGAATGAGGAGGCCCTTGCCATGAGGATGACCGAGCATGCTACCCAAGTAAACCTTAGCCCTTTAGGACTTAGAAAGATTTTGTCTCTTATTGCTGGTGATGCAAATTCTAACTCATTCCCCTTATTTCCATTTTTATAGTTGTTGCATATGGAGGGTACTTTTGGGCTTGGGTAGCCAAACAGTCCTCTATTTAGAGTCAATCGGAGGAGAACTTGGCCAAGGCTAAGGAACTGTTTGCGAGCTCAGTCGTCAAGTAGAGCGAGCTGAACAAGATCGCCAAGGAAAACCTGGCCAGTCTTCAGTGAAAGGTGTTGAAGGGCCAAATGGAACTAATGGAGGATTATTCTTCCAAAGTGGTAAACCTTAGCATGAGGGTGGTGGCATTGACTTTGGCAAAACAAGCCTTTTAAAAGAAGGAGAAGGATGCCATTGCCGATCTCGCGAGTGCTTGATATTCCCGAGGGGCCATCCTCGGCGTCTCAAGTATTAAGTTTCTCAACCTCCCTGTTCTTCCTCCTTTGGCTGACGATGGTGGCGAAGGTGAGGATGATGATGTCGAAGATGGTCACGCTGAGGATGCTGAAGACCCCAAAGATAGGCAAGACAAGCAATAGGCTTTTTCCTCTTTTTGTACTATACATTATTGTACTTTACCAATTGAACATAATGGAACTTTGCCATTTTTGTTGTTCAAAATTTTGGCTCAGTCCACAACTGATACAACTTCATGTTGGGTTTCAGGAGCCAAACAGCGCAGTGGAATTTAACCGAAACCCTCTAGGATCCAAGTGAAACGGGGTAAACCGGGTGTTCAAAAATTTTCATACCTAATTTTCGGTTGAGATCTCTCACTCAACTGTAGAGTCGAATCACAAAGTTGAACAGTTGACATGTTCAAGCTCTCTATGGTATCCACACGAGCCTCTCGGGATCACCACGCTTCCACCGCGTCCTGGTAGATGCGTTTCTCTTGCACTCGCAGTGCTAGCTTGCGTCCTCCAAGGAATTGCAAGAGAAGAGTGTGGCTGTCCTTTTTGGAAGGCTAGGGCAAGGAGACCTGCGAATTTCTCACTAGAAGTTGTATTTATAGTGAGACTTAACTTCCAGGCCTAATGGGTTTCAAAGCCCTAATCCAATTAGGCTTTAATTTCAGGCTTAATAATGGCTCAACTATTGGGCCCATTATTAATATGAAATTATTGTGAACACAAATCCCAAATTATTAGCCCATGCACTCTAATGATCCAAATAGCTCTATGTGTGTGACCCAATAGGCTCTTACCACGTTGGCAACGATCATAAATCACATTTGTGATCATAAGCAATGACCGGTGTCTAGCAACACATCATTGCTACCCAAGTCACAAGATTGTCGATGACTCGACTAAACCTTTATGATCATCCCCGATATATGCCATTGTCCCTTTGTCCAAGATATCAAGACTAAGCACGAGACATGAAATGTGTCACTCTCGTATAGCCCAATATTTGGTTTCTTGATTACCGAGTAGACCAACTTAAACTGATGACATTGATACCGTATATCAACTCATCCAAGCATGGCCATGCATTTTTCTAAGTCTTACTCTATCAAGGGGCCCGATGATATCACTCCCGTTACATAGGAGGGACAAATCCCATCTTGATCATACAAATCCCTCCGCATGATGTGTGGCATACCCAATGACCTCCTTCAAGTTCACTCAGTTATGAGCAACAATGGAAAGTATCAAAGTATGTGACTCACATGTAGGGAACCTTGATGATCTTAGGTCGAAGGACTACATATACCATGATCACTATAAGAATCACTTATGACACTCATATAATGATCCATATAGTGTTCTCATGGTGGGTCGGTCCAGTACACATGTTCTCCAACTTGTACCCATATGTAGACTACATATCTCATATTAGTCTCCATATATGCTAGTCGTTATGTATTATTGCAACCCGCTCCACAATAATACTAGACTAAGGACGTTTAAGAATATCATTGTTCTAGGGTTACAATTATGTTTATTACATTACGCAAAAACAAAAAAAAACAAACATAATTGGTGGATTAATGCCTTAATAAAATATCATGACTCAATGTGCAAAAAATACAATCATCTCATGATTGGCTTTTTGGGCACAACACTAACACTTCAGGCATTGTTTTCGCCTTTGGTGTTTAACCATCTTCAATGAAGAGTGGTATTATCCTTTAAAGATACCACCAAGGACTCATAACCTTAGTTTCTCTGATGGTTTCATAACCATCTTCGATCAACCTTGTTCAGAAGGCTTACTTTTCAAAAAATAGTTAAGTACCTTTGGGACCCACCATGTTTCGTCAACCATTTTCGGTGAAACTTACTTTGTGAAAAAATAGTTAAGTACCTTTGGGACCAACCATGTTCGATTAACCATCTTTGGTGAAAATTGTACAATACCACCCATGCACTTTCGGAAGTAACCACATTCAGTTTGCCTCCTTTGGTATCTTTTGCACAATTTTTCCCTTGAAAATTTTTCTAAGTGTAGAATTTTTTTAAAGAGTCTGAATGCCATGTATTTTTCAATTCTTCACCTTCAATATCACCGAGCTTATAGACTCATGACCAAACTTCCTCAAGGACCAAATAAGGTCCATCCCAATTTGCCAGAATTACTCCATCAAATGGTCTTTAGGCTTCGAATTTAGCCTTTCGGAGAACGATGTCCCCTTTCTTGATTCATTTACGCTTGACGTGCAAGTTTGTAGCAATAGCTACTCTCTGCTGAAAAGCTTTTCTTTTGAGCTCGGTCATCTCTCTATGCTCATCGATCATATCCAACTTAGTTCTTAAACCGAAGTTGTTCCCTTCTTCATTGAACACCTGTATTCTAACAGATGGTTGTACGACCTCGACAAGGATAATGGCCTCTGTGCCGAAGATTAGTGAGAAGGGTGTCTCACCCGTGGCTCTTCTAGAAGTTGTTCAATAGCTCCACAGCATGCTCAGAAGCTCTCCTGGCCATTTTCCCTTTGCTTCCTTCAACCTCTTTTTCAGACCATCTTTCATCATTCTATTGGATACTTCAACTTGTCCATTGCTCTGAGGATGGGCAACTAGGGCAAAGTGCAATTTTATCCCAAGGTTGGCTATGAATTCCTGGAAACCATTATCAGTAAACTGGGAACCATTATCAGCTATTATCATAATCGGTGTGCCAAATCTGCATATGATGTTCTTGCAGACAAATCTTTGTATGTCCTTTGCCATTATTGTTGCTAAAGGCTCTGCCTTGATCTACTTGGTGAAATAGTCTACTACAACTACGCAGAACTTTACTCTTCCTAGAGCTGTTGGGAGTGGCCCAATGAGGTCAATACCCTAAATAGCGAAGGGGCAAGGATAGTTTGCCAAAGTTATTATTTTTTAGGGTAGTCTTTAGTTGGGGGCATGTCTCTAGCACTTGTCGCATTTCTGGACAAACAGCCTCGCATTATTCCTTAAGGTATGCTAGAAATATCCTTGGCGGAGTAGTACTCCGGCAAAAGCATCAATCCCGATGTGAGAACTGCAGGCCCCCTCATGGACTTCTTTGAGGACTATCTCAACATCCTCTTTGCTGGCACACCTCTGTAGTGGACTTGTGTACCCTTGTCGATACAACTCTTCTCTGATTAGGAAGTATTTACCTGAGCGGTTTCAAACTTTCACAGCTTTAAGAGGGTCTTCGGGAAGTTCCAAAGTTGCGAGATATTACTTGATAGGATCTTTCCACCCTCTACCTAAGGTTGCTATGGACATTAATGCTATGCTCGACCGATAAAGTACTTCAGTGAACTCCTTTGATTTGGCCAAAGTATCTGCCTCCATATTATCCTACCGAGGTATGTTTTCCATCTTTACCTTGCTCAATTCTTGGACAAGCCTTTTTATAAGGTTGTGGTACTTTGCCAAGTTCGGGTATTTTGCCTTGTAATCCCCCGCCATCTGTCAGACCATCAGCTAAGAATCACAGCGGGCCTTCAGATTTCTCACACCAACTCTTTTTGCCAATCGTAAGCCTACTATGAGGGCTTCATAGTCGGTGACATTATTAGTGACGCTAAAACCAAACTTGATGGACTTTGATGCTTCCATACCTTTGCATCCCTCCAGAATTACTCCGATTCCTTGATGTTCAAAACCAGAGGCACCATCGATGAAGAGTGTCGACTCAGGTTCATCACAACCGAGGTCCTCCGGGTATCTTTAATTTTTGGTACTTCAATGATGAAATCTGCCAATGCTTGGGCCTTTTTTACCCTTCTGGGCTCATAGGTGATGTCGTATTCACCAAGCTTGATGCACCACTTTCGTAATCTTCTAGAGTGGTCTACCTTCTTCATGACATCCCTAAAGGTAGGTTACTTCGAATAATGATAGCATGTCCTTGGAAGTAAGGCCGCAGCCTTCTACTTGCCAACACTAAAGCATAGATGGCCTTTTGCAGGAGAGGGTACCTAACTTCGGCACCATGCAGGGACTTGCTTACATAGTATACTGGTCACTGTTTTCCTCCCTCTTCCCTTACAAGTATTGAACTTACGGCCTTTTTGGTAATGGCAAGGTAGAGGATGAAAGGTTCTCCTTCCAGCGGCTGCCGAAGTGTCAGCAGGTTGGTTAAGTAACTTTTGACTTCGTCCCAAGCCTTTTAGCAATCTTCTTTTTAAGGGTGTTCTACGGAACCAAAGTTACCTTCATTCTTTGCTGTTTGGGTGAGCACTTTGAAGAATGGTCAGCACTGGTCCTCGTATCTGGAGATGAATCTGCTAAGGGCCGTGATTATCCCAGTAAGCCTTTGCACATCCTTGGTCATCATGGGAGTTCGGAATCCTAGCAAGGCCTTAACCTTTTATGGGTTGGCATCGATACCTTTTTCAGATAACATAAACCCGAGTAATTTGTCGGCCGTTACCCCGAACACACATTTCTTGGGGTTAAGACGAATCCCAAATTCCTGAAGTTGGTGGAATGTTTTCTCCAAGTCTACGATATGACTACCAGGCTGTTTGCTCTTGACTATCATATCGTTGACATATACTTCCATCTTTCTCCCAATTTGGGAGCTAAATGCCTTGTTCATCAGCCTTTGGTATGTTGCTCCCGCATTTTTAAGGCCGAAGGGCATTCTGACGTAGTAGTAAGTCCCAATTTCAGTAATAAAGATGGTTTTTCCCTCATCTTCGGGATTCATCCAAATTTGGTGACATCTGCTAAAGGTGTCTAGGAAGCTAAGCAAACCATATTCGATAGTGGAATCTACCAATTGATCTATTGGTGGCAAAGGATACGAGTCCTTTGGACAAGCATCGTTTATGTTTTGGAAGTCGATCCACGTCCGGAGCTTATCACTCCTCTCCTTCATTGCAACAGCTATATTGCTTAGCCATTTGGGGTACTTCACCTCCCTTATTATTTCCACGTCCATTAACCGTTGGACCTCGGTTTTAACAAAGCTGTTCTTATGCACCGAGAGGCTACGTTTTTTCTGCCGAATAGGCTTCACCTCCGAACACACTTTAAGACAATGTTGGATTGTACCAGGGTCCACCCTAGGCATATCACCTGGAGAGTAGGTAAACAGATCTTTGTTCATTAATAGAAGGGATACAAACTTTTCCTTGTCACCTTCGGCCAGCTTTTTCCACACTTGGGTACTTCAGCCCGGGACAAGCTATACATCTTCTATTTCTATTTTTTTAGAGTCATTTTTTTCTCCTTCTGTTGCCTCTTCACTGACCATGCTCTTTTCTCCAGAAGTCTGTGCTTGAAATTTCATTGGGCTCTGTCTTGCCTTCATGAAGACTTTCCTTACTTCGGCTTGATTATTGAATATTTCTACATGCCCTTCCTATGTGCCGAATATGACTGTTAAGTACTTCACATTTTGGCGAATGTGAAGATTTCCTTGTATCTGCCTTCCGAGGATGGCATTTTATGAAGAAGGAACGTTTATGATAATGAACCTCATTATTGTGGAGCCAAGGAGCTCTTCCTTATTCTGAACTAAGGTTCCCCTTAGCATCAAAGGCAGATCCATCCACCCGAGCACATAGAGTTCAGAAGGATCTGCACCGAAGGTCGAAAAGGTAACGGGTTTAAGATCACCCTTGGAGATGCCCAACTTAGGCAAGAAATAGAAGAACAAGACGTCAGCGTTTGACCCATCATCGATGAGCACCCTTTTGACGTCCTAGCTCCCTATCCTTGCCATTATTAGGAGAGGGTCATCGTGTGGAAACTTCACTGTAGACCCATCCTTTTGAACAAGTTTGTTTGCAGGGATGTCGAATTGCATCATTGAAATATCCCAAACTTTATTTTTCCTCTCGATCAAGGGTATTCCAGTAGTGATGGTCTGGATTACTCCTGCTGAAGGTGGTACGTGCTTGTTGGGACTTCCGTTCTGACGCCGGTCAGAATCATAATCCTCATCTTTTCATTTTATCTTTTCTTCCTTTGCGCGATAGCATCCACAAGTAGTGCCGAGGGTGCCCCTGCTTGATTAAAGATTCAATGTACTTTCTCAGCTGGAAGCAGTCCTCGGTGTCGTGCTCCTGGTCTCGATGGTACTAACAGAACTTCTTCATGTTCTTTTTGTTGTTTGAGGCCATGCCCTTTGGACATTGGATCGAGGTTCCTTGCCTTTCCATGGCCATCAATATGTTCGTTCTTATAGTGTTCAGGGGAGTGAACGACATCGTCTTTTCCCCTTTTGTTTCCAAGGTCTTCCCCTACCTTCGGTGGAATACCAAGGTTGGTGACTCTGACCCTCGGAACGATTGTGGTCAGGCTTCGGCCCTCCCATCCTCAGCTCTTCGGCTATCATATGCTATTCGGCCCTTCGGTAGAATTCACCAAGAGTGTCAAGGGGATCTTTGGAGAACTCATAGAAGAGTTATAAGTCTCTCCTAAGTCCCCTAATCATGGCGATGACGTAGATTTTGGGGCAAAATTCGGGCACGCTGAGGGCTTCTCTGTTGAACCTTCTGACATATTCCGGAATGGTTTCCCCATTCTTTTGGGAAATGTCAAACATTTGGATGGGGATCTTTGCCGTTGGCTTGCTCCCAATGAACTGCTGGGTGAATGCGATGGATAACTCCTAGAAACCCATTATGGTTTTGATAGCCAAGGAGTTATACCACACAGTTGCTAGCCCTAACAAGGTGACCTCGAAGCATTTGCAGAGGGTGTTGTCATCAGCGCCGTGCAACACCATGCTATGCCTATATTTCGTTAAGTGAGCTTAGGGGTCCCTGTGCCACACATACGTCTTCAAGCGTGGTACTCAAAAGTCACTTGGCATAGGCACCTCTACTACTACATGGATGAAGGGTGACTCTTCTCCCGTCAAGGTCTCCGACAACCTTGACCAGATGGGTTTTCGAGATACCTATTTTTCCACCTTCTCCAGCCTCTCAAGGATTCTCTCCATGAGGATGGTAGTGCTGTCCTCCATTCGTTGCCTGCCAATCACTGGCGATGGAGAGTGTTGTCATCTTTTCGGTGAGTAACTTCACCGATGAGGGAACTAGGATTTCCAGTCAGCGGATGGACTTTGTTGGTGAAAAGTTTTGGGCCCCTTTGACACCATTTTTCCAGTGCAACATCCTGTGGAGGGTACATTTTCCATTGAGGACTCATCGTCAGAATCCCTACTTCCGGAGCTTCGGCAAGGTAACCTTGGGCTCCTTTCCTCATGGGTACTAGAAAAAGGTGCCATTCCTTTAAGAGGTGGTTGTGACCACATTTGGTTGAGCTGTTGGGTCATTTCAGCTACAATAGAGGGCTAAAACTCGCATAGAAAACCCATTGTGACTATCGGAGGACATTCATCCTCAGGCAAGAAGGTCTCCATCATAGGCTGTTTAG
The DNA here is from genome assembly GCA_005392925.1 of Aquilaria sinensis. NCBI lineage: Eukaryota > Viridiplantae > Streptophyta > Magnoliopsida > Malvales > Thymelaeaceae > Aquilaria > Aquilaria sinensis. Next base: position 557,438 of record SMDT01001081.1, read on the forward strand.
TTGCCGCTTGAGTTTTCGGCATGGACTAGGACCTTGGGAGTTCCTTGTCCTTATAACGCTGAGTCTCAACGACAGCAAACTGAGACTGGGTTGCCACAGACAGCGCTAAATGATGCCTGTTGGCATCTTCTTTAAATGACATGTTGGCCTACAGGATGGACTTCCCATGTTAGAATATCTGAAACAAATAGAAGAACAAGGGTTAAAAGCTCCCTGAAGTGTGTTTCCGGGGGAAAAGCCTCGGACACCTAAGTCAGTATTTGTGAGAGTGGTAATAAAGAGCAAAGAGTAGAGAATATAGAGAGTCTTGTGTGTCCTTACCAAGGTCCGCATAAGTATTTATAGGAGGGTGGAGAGAAGAGGCCGTTTCACATAGCCTGTCCAGATCATGACATGTGTATGGTCAGATCCGATCCGTACCTTCAAAGGCAGGTATCTCGAGCTAGCTGTAGGCCATTCTTGTCATTCTGGCCACGAGGCATAGGCATGTACGAGGTCTTTTTTTCAGAGGCTCTTTAACCATTCTTGTCGTATCTTCGTAAGACCCCTTCGGGGTGTGAGACCCCTTTGGGCAGAGATTTATTCCCGAGGGCTACTAAGGAAGGCCTTTTGGAAGGGCGGACCATCTTTGGGAGACTTTATCCTCTACCGAGGATGGTGGATCAGCTTTTCCAAGGTTGGTGGCTTTGCAAATCCGAGGGTGGCGAGGATGCCTTTTCCCAAAGTTGGACATGTTACTCTCCAAGGGTGGTGTGAAGAATCACCTGAGGTCGGGCCTAAGCTCCTTCCGAGGGTGGTGTCATGTTAACCAATCAGGAGATCTTGGGGGTGATAGCCCTTCGGCTATCAAAGACATCATTCCAAGCTCTATCAATCACATAGTTCACCATGATCCAACTTGCCCACTAACTAATGGTTTTGCCAAAACTACTTGAATTGTCAAGCAACAACACTCCAATATCATTAATCAAGCATGAAATCATAGCTTCCTTGATTTCAACTCATAAGTAAGAATCAAGCAATTCTTCTACGTAATCAAAGTTCCATAAAGTTCTACCTAAATTCCAAGCAAACAAAGGTACAAAACACCAAATTACTAATCTCCAACCAAAAGCCAAGCTTCCAATCATAAAAAAAAAAGAAGAAGAATTTACCTCACATAAAAAACAGGGGCTAGCTGGAGACACAATTCCAAGCTCCAAAAACTCAAAATTTCTCTTGGAACAAGCTTTCCAACACGTATAAACCTTTGGTTGCTTCAAATTTCACCAAAATCACTTGGTTTCGAGCGTGGTTTCATGGAGAAATGGAAAGGAGAAGGATGAACTCTAGATTAAGGCAAAAATGGCAGCCACCCTTGTCTTTACCAACTTTTATAACTTTAAAACTCCAAGCTACCATACTTTATAAAAAGTTACAAAAAAGCCCCCTTCATTAAATAATAATTATTATCAAAACATGGTCAATCTTGTTTCTTTAACCTTAACTTTGATTTTAAAGAAAAGTTTTGGTTCTCAAGAAGTTATTTTTAAATCTCAGGACCTAACCTGATACCTCAGGATCCAAAATTACCAATTTTTCCCGAAACTTCATTTGGTGCCTTAAGCTCCCAAAAAATTAGTGAACTTTCCCCAACATACCTATTCTTGCTATGTGAACTTGAAATAAGGTTCCAAACTAGGTTTTGATTACTTTACCTTCCTCAAATAAGCTTTCTACTAGGAGAGTCATAACGTGGGCCCTATTCTCACTATATTCACATATAAAATAATTTAATACCATTAATTATTTAAGCAAAAATAGCTTGAACCCTTCCCTTAATCAAAGCATAAATCAAGAACTAGCTGCAAGCACCTCAAAGCCAACTTCGCTCACCTAGCTCCTTTTGAGTTATAAGCCTAAAAACAATGTGATTTGGCACCGAAAACATGAAATAAAGACCATTTCTAGCTACTATAAAAGCTTAGGCTCAACCCACAACAAAGAAAATGGCTTATGTTAAGGTTTGAACCAAATCAAGCAAGAAAACCCATAAACACCAAAATCACCAACATGAGAAAAAGGCTTGTTATGTTTACATTAGGGCCTTCAATTTTTCAGGAAATTAGTGTGATTTTGGAGGAATGATAATTGTGAACTAAGGAGGTAGAGGATATATGGAAATGGAAAAGTGATGAAGATGATGAATTGTCAGGACCTTACCTCAGTGCTTGGCCCAAGCCAAAAATGTAAAAAAAATACATTAAAGACATGAGGGACTTAAATGAAAATGTGGATAGTGGTGTATATGTGCAACCAAGAACTATCGGGTCCAAATTACACATGAGAAATGGCTCAAGTGCTAGTGGTGGAAAACAAAGATTAAGGGCTAAATTGAATGTCCTTTTCGGGTGCTTAAACTTACACTTATCTTAAGGTTGGATTATGGGGCCCCATGCAAAGAAATGGTGTAACTGAGAAAGGCATTATGCCCAATTTGTGCGCCACGTGGTCTATTACCAAAAATGCATGCTTCCACTCAAACTAATAACATGATTTCAAGTCAAAGTACCAAGTTAAGCTTGACTGAGTTCTTGGCTTGGTGTTCTTTGTGTTCATGGTGTTGAAGTGTCAGGTCCATGCCAATTTCTTGGTGATTAAGGCTTGAAGTGAAGAATCAAGCTAACATTTGGTGGTTTCGGCACTAGGCGACCCTGCACTTGAATTGCCACGCTTTGTTTTGAAGGTTCAAGTGTTAATCGAGAGCTTAAGCTTGTGATTGGTAAGGTTTTACAAAATTCTACTTGATTTTGGTAATGATTCCATGTTCAAGTAGATTAATGGCTTCTAAGTGATAGTATTATTGAGCTATATGATCTTAGATTGCTAAATGGGGCATATTGGAACCTTTGGGTTTATGTGAGTTTTTGGCTAGCTAGTCAATAATGGCAAGTACTAAGGTTCAAGGTAAGTAGGCCAACTTATCTTTGCACTTAGAGCTCTAGTGGAATTGAGTTGGATTGGCAAAGCTTAGAGTAGAAACTATGTGTGTGTACTTGCTAGTGGTTTCAGCTAAGAATGGATTATGTTGTGGTGTGTGTGTTGTGTGCTTCTTTGCTTGGATGTGCATGCTAACCCCTTGTAGATGTTGTTATTATGTATATATGTCTCGGATATCATGTGTATATGCCATTATGCTTGTGTTTTTTTTGTGTTTTCTTGTCTTTCTTGCAGGTTAAGTAAGGCTTTGTGGAGGTTAAGCTTTCGGGCTTAACTAAATTAGCTCATTGAGCTATAGTGAACCTTACTAAGTTTATAAACTCATGCCCCTTATTGTATATGTTTCAAGAAAAGGCTTAGAGCTTGAGTGATTGTGTGTGTAGCTTGTGTGCTAAGTTATTGCACTTTTTGTCAAGGTATGTGCCAAAACCGAAAGCTTGGCTTATGAGTACAATGTGCAAGTCTTATGGTTATTGCTCAAACTTATGTGTTTGAGTTTTGCAGGCTTTGTATAGAGTTGTGGGACAAGTCTAGGAAGAGCTATGGATGTGTGTTCATGGGCATTAGTGTTTTGGTTTGCTTTCGTGACCACAAATTTGGTTATAGGACTTTTCCTTCAATCTTTGATCTTGCATTGCACCTTTAAGGTGGCTCTCGGGTATTATAGATGAATGTGGGTATGTAAGCATAACTTGTGGCCATTTTGGACAATGAGTATTCTTGGTATGTTTCCAAGTGATTAGCACTAGTTTGGAGGCCATTTTGTGTATGTATATAGCCTCAGTTGGACCATGGACTTGTGTATATATTATGAATGGATGAATGCCAAGTTATGCTTTGATTATGTGCTTATGGATTTTTCCTATTGAGCTAAACCTCTTGTGACTCTTATTAGGCCGAATGTGCACTGACATGAAAAACAAGTTTTTAACTTAAGATATGATAGGCTTCTTGGTTGCCATGCATTAAAATGCCACAATTGATAGGCACACACTTTAGACACTTAGAGATAAAAAGTGTACGTGCGTTGCCTTGTGTTGCAAGTAATATATGGTCCTTGCCTTGTCTTGTAAATTAAGTACTCATAACTACCTAGTAAACCTCTTAGGGCACCTCCCAGGCCTTAACCTTAAGAAAATAAGACTTAAGCTACAAAATTGAAAGTTGATCGAAACTAAAGTCTACTAATAACTCTTATAAGTACATTTGTCCAATAACTTTCATGGTAGCTTAATGAGTGGCACTATAAGTGCACAGGCTGGGGTTTGTGTGAGGTGTGACATGAATACTTCGCTCATTACTTTCACCCTAAAATTTGATTTTTTTTTTCACTTTGGGGACTTCTTTTCATTTAAAATTTAAAAACCATCCTTCTTTGGTCTAAAAAAAATTTCTTACACCTAAGTCTTGCCTATAAGTCACTTGAGCCACTTATCACATAAATGTCTCATTTAAACACTTTTGGTTCAAATAGCTAGAATACCTTTTTTGTCTTAGCTTACTTAGTCAAGAACACTTACATGAACTTAATTTTATCAAAATTTTGGCCATGCTAATGACTCAGGCCAAAATTATAATTTTACCCTGATGACTTGTTAGGTGCCAAATCATACTTAGGAACTCAACTTAACCTTACTTAGCTTGTTTTTCTTGCTCAAATAGAAACTAAATTGAGGTATTTAAATAAAAAAATGAAATTAAATGTACTTACCTCATCAAAGCATGTTGTCTGCCAAGAGAGCTGTCATCCCTTTTTTAAGTGCCTTTCTTGGATGAGCTTCTTCATTAAATGGGCTTTCTATAGCACTTTATGTAGTAGATCATGGAATGTGTATCATCTTTTTCTTACTCCTTATGACGTTCAATGGGAATAGTTGTGCCTTCTTTAGAAGGGTAATGGTCTTTGCCAGGGTGACCCCTATGTCCCTATACATGTTCTTGCTATGCATTATCTATTTACAACCTTAAGTTGCCTAAAAAAGCCAAAGGCTTCAAGTTCTATCTGAAGTGTAGTAGGCATCAAAACACAAACTTGTGCATTGCAAATGACTTGATCTAATGTGTAGAGAAGATACATTTTTATTTGATACAATAAATTAATATTGATTAATTATAGTGAAGTGTGCAACTTGTCCCTATGTTAATCAAAATTTGATATTAACAAAGAAGTAAACAGGAGTACCCTTTCATCTAAAATGCTATTAGTAAAGGAATTTCAACCACTAGTGATGAAGGTGAAGAGGAGAGTTGAAGGATGAGAAAAGTAATTGCTATCTTATCTGGGGAAACTTCAATTGGCCTTGAAGGATGGGTGAAGCAATTGTTGTCTTATCCTAGGAAACTTCATATAATCAGGTCAGTGCTTCTTCCATGCAAGTGTTCTAGAGTAGTGCATTCATGATCCCTAAAAAGGTACTTAAAAAATCAATGAAATTTTTTGGAACTCCTCTGGTTTTGGGAAGGTATATGGGAGGCGGAATGTAATAAAGTCGTGGAAGGCAATTTGTAAACCAAAAAATTGAAGGGGGCTTGAATTTGAAGGGCATCAGCTCTTCAAACTACTCCCTTATAACTAAACTTCTCTAGGATATTCATGCTGAAGAGGATAGGCTTTGGATCCATTCATATTATGTAAAACGGCATTATCTAGACTCTCGATAAGATCTCAACTACATCGCAGGTATGACACAATGTGATTAAATGTTTGGAGTAGTATCTTAGGAAGTGTGGAAGTAATGAAACAGTTTTAGATGTGATGCGTGATAGAAAATATATGATGTTGTTCGGCCCAAAGTGGATAAGGTGTTGTGGGACAATGTCATATGGAATGCAAGTAATATGCCAAAACATCGGTCCATCATCTGGTTGGGTCTTCATGTTCGGGTAAGATGATGGAGAGAAGTAGTTTATTGGTTAAGAAGAAATTTGAAGAGGAATTGACCCTTGAGAAAGATTTGTAAGATTGCATTTGCAGTGACTATCTATCTCATAGAAAGAGAACAAAATATTCGGTGCCACAAGAACCAGAGTTTAGTTCAACAGGTGGTAGATACAATATGTTTTCACATCTATGCTCTACTGAATCATTTCAAGGTAGCAAGAATTGTAGGTCAGAATTCAGTCTTTCTACTTTCAGATTGTTAATGTTTTTAATGCCCTAGTATGCTAGGTGACTTATTTGTAAATTTTATGCATTAATATATTCTTTTCCTTTCTCCCAAAAAGAGTAAGTAGAATAAGTCAAGAAAAGTTTGTAAAACATAAAAGTAAAAAAAATTAAAAACTATATAGGGTGAACTAAGTACAAAATGTTTTTTTAAAAAATAAAAATTCATAAAAAAAGACAAAAGAGAAATAAATAAAATAAATAAATATGATGGAATACTAGGCCCATAATTTTTTATTTTTTAATATTTGTGTTTAATTATTTTTCATATCTTACTCATGTAACTTTTTTTTTTTTGAATGGATAAAGGGTTAAGTCATCCTTGCATGCAGATAAAAACAAATGGAGAAGTATAAAGAGTATTTGTGTCATATGGCTATGTTTGAGGACAACGTGGACCAGCTTTAAGCAAGTTATAAAGCTTCGGATTTCTCATTTGTTTCTTTTCTTGGTTTATTTTTCTCACTTATATTAGTTTAATTTTTAATATTACTTATTTTGAATTTTTTAAAAAATTATTTACATAGGTAAAAAAAATACTTAAAAATTAAAATAAATAAAAATTAAATACTAGCTTTTGTTATTTCATATTTATTTTTATTTTCTTGAAACTTATGTTTTTATTATTTATTTCTCTCCTTTTACGTTTTAATTTTTATCATTGTTGTTTTTCTACATATTTAAGAATATATTTATTCCGTATTCACCCTTTTTATTTTTATTTATCTTTTTTCACTTATTCTCTTTTCTTTACATCCTGTCTTCTAAATTCATTTGTTGTATTTTTATTAATTTTATATTTTTTAATTATATATATGTTATAAAAATTTTCTTCACATTATCCTCATCATCACCATCCTCATCATTTGAGCTATTTTTATTATTGTTATTATTTCTCTTATCATTCTATTTCTCTTAAAACATATTTTTTATTTTACATTTGTTAATGAATTGCTTTCCTAGACCTTCAACTAGGTTCAATTGTTCATTCTGGTCATTATTCCTCATTCCTTTGGAATTCAAGCATTTTTGTTGTGTTCTTATTGGTAGAAATGATCCAAAGACAAATGGTGCAATATCACCAACAGCTTAGGACAAAAGTTGTAACATTTGCTAGTTTAAGAATAATATGTTAAATGACTAATAGTTCTAGAAAAAATTGATACCATTTACTCGATAAGTTGCAAGGATTTTGAAACTGCCTAGGATAGGATATGTTACAGGATGAAGGTACCAACAAACTAAGCGTAATTGTTTTTGTGTGTCTATGTATGTATGATAGCAATAAGTTGATGGTTTTGCGTTTGTGTGCAAACATAACTTTTACCCACCAGTGAGGAGCTAGCACCGAAGTGGGGTTTTTGGTTTTATCCTGTATCAGCAAATTTGTCATTTCTTACCTGCTTCCAATTTGTCAAATTGGATGTAATGTCTCACTCAAGTCATGAAGTCAAGCTAGTAATTGAATACTTACTAGAAAAATAAAATATAATTATTCTTACGTGCCTTCAGCTATTTGCACTTGTTTTGTTGCATGTATCTAAAGAAAAATAAGTCGAGCTTATCTGATTTGTGTCTGGTGGTTTCTCCTCAGCCTTAAGTTAAACGGGAAAATGATTTATAAGCATATTAAATAAAGAACATATTTAGTAACCCCCCTCTACCGGGTAGAGAGAGACATAAAATCAAGTAGATGTAAAAAATTTGATGTTAAATAGGAAAATTCATTGTATATGAGGAAATGGCCTAGTGAATATAATGTCTATTCAGTTGCTGAATACTGAAACCGTTGATCTATTTATCAAATGTTTCATATTTAGATTATCGGTAATCAGACGCTTTGTTGACATGGCACAAGTAGAATATTCCAAAATAAAATATTGTGTCTTTTAGATTTTACAAATTGCGCGAATATAGAACCTTGTTACTTTGTCATACAGAGAACGATCTAGATTTTTTTTTTTCTGTGGCATCCATATATAGTTAGTCGCTTTATATAAAATATACTTATAAAGGAAAATATGATATTTTAATTTAATTTCAATGTACTGTAGAGAAAATAACTTTAATTATTTTTTTATTTTATTTTGCTCATTCTCTTAAATTAGTGGAATCATATGTTAAATTTTAGCAGGATCCACGTACAAATTACTTAAAATTTGTAAAAACTAATTAAAAATTAAAAATTGTAGTAGATCCATGGACTGCATAAAAATCTACATAAATCCGTTCATGTGGTCATACATCAAATTTTCTAATCAATATTATTGTATTCCAAGAAAAACAAAACAAAACAAAAAACCAAAAACCCAAAAACAAAAAAGAAAAAGAAAAATCTTCATAATTTCCTTCCAAGTGAACAGCATTATATAAGTTAGTGATCCCTTAACAATGTTAATTACCTCAAGCCGGTGAGGGAGAAACTAGTTATACTAATTTGGTGTGATTTATGATGGAGAAAATAAAAGGAAAATTGGAAGGAATATCTGGTACTAGTGAAGCTGGCTTAGAGAGGCAAAGGAAACATATAGGAGAGAGGAGAGGGATTGGGGTGGAAGATTTGACTCTCAGAGTTGTTGCGGCTGCTGGGACACTGGGAAGCGCTGTGGCCATGGGAACCACAAATCAAACTCTCCCGTTCTTCTCCCAACTCTTCTCGCAGTTCATCCAATTCAGTGCCCAATACAACGATTTCCCCCCGTTCACGTAAGTTTTCTGATCCCCACTATATTAGGCCTACACAACTTAAACAAGGTCATGCTTACTTCATTATTAAAAAGTGGGCATCTAGTGACAGCTAACTTCCTAATAACAGAGAAACTTCCATAAATTACGATGACAAGCTGTTGCTATATTTTCCAGAAAAAATTAGTGATAGCTAGTAATCACCAAAAAGTTAGAAAAGACAGCCACAGTTAGGAAAATTAAAAGTGACGATGGCAAGCCTTCCCCTAGTTACTAGCCACATTAGCAGCCCAGTCACTAATGTGGCCCAAGTCACAAGGGGCTAACAATTAGTAAGAGAGTTGAGCAACTAGGGAGAGGCAAAACTGTAGAGTGTGACTGACAGTAGCAACAAGCGTACTATCACTAAGTGTCCCAAGCCGTCAATAGCAGCAGCATTAGCGGTCTCAAATTTGGGCCTTTGACTTTGAGACAATATAAGTTTGCACCGAGTTGATTATTGATTTCGGAATGAATTGTTACAGAATCGCAATTCAGTTTGTTATAATTTATACGAATCAAGTAAATAAGACCCTTAACTTTCGTTTTATATATTTTCTTTAAAGTAATGAATCGTTTTTCTTTAAAAAAACATTAATTTGTTTGTTAATTAATCTGAGACAGGTTCTTTGTGATCGCGAATTATATTGCTTGTGGATACCTTGTTCTCTCTATGCCTTCATCTGTCTATCACATCATCAGGCCTTCTGCACGAGCTTCTCGAATCATCTTGCTCATCTTTGATACGGTAAGAAAAGAAAACGTTAGCCTAATTCATTAATTTTTGGTGATTTCCCCCCTTCTTAATTGAGAAATATATATGGTTAAAAAAATACACATATAATAATTGACATATTACTCGTGTTGTTACTCCATGCTATTTTACTTTTTTTCTTAAGGATTAAAATCCAGACGTATATTAATGTTTACTATAGTATACAGTGTTTAGTTCATTAACACATTTTCTAGCTAAAGTGAACAGAAGGAGGTTACTCATCTAAAATATGCTAGTACGCTAGAAAAATTTTGTTATTGATGTATCTAAATTAAGGTTGTCAAAATCAAGGTTGCACGTGAAATTGTTTCTAAATTTCTGTGGATTGCAGTTGTAAAATCAGATTAGAATCATAATTGTAATATTATAATCTATTTAAATAATTTCCTCCTTCCTCCTTACTGCTTTTCCTTACAATATTAATTGGGTATGAAGGTTAAGGTGTGTAAATTTTTTTCCCATTTTTACACCCTTGAAAATAACTGCGTCTAGACTATTATTTTTCAAACTTAAGCAACTCTATTAAAAAGTTTTTCTATATCAAAGTTTAGGAGACAATTCTAACATTTTAAAAGTATAAGGACTAAAATGAAAACTTCTGAATAGGCGTACATATCAAATTGCATTTATTGAAACTTTAGGGATTGTATTCTATCTTTTAAACGTTAGTGTTAAAATAAGGGTAATATGGCAAATTTAACTCTAAAAAGCTTACCAAATATAGAGATGTTAATTGCTCTAGGACTCCTAAAATACTAATTATTGTAAAAAAAATTGAGACAAGTGGAATATTATATTTAATACTATCTTTATTCTCTTTTCAATTTTGTTAAAGTATTCTGTTTAGTTTCCTTAGTTGACATTTGAATTTGATGAAATCAATTCATGATTAGGTAATCCTGGCTCTAGTTACTTCAGGAGCATCTGCTGCCTCAGCAATAGTTTACTTGGCGTACAAGGGAAATGCTAAAGCCAATTGGTCTGCAATATGCCAGCAGTTTGATTCCTTCTGCTCCCGCGTTTCTGGTTCCTTAATTGGCTCTTTCGGTGCCTCAATTTTCCTCATCCTCACCATAATAGCTTCTTCCATTGTCTCCTCCAAAACCTTAAGTTGATCAATATGTGACTTTTCTACATTCAATCCCATACTACTGCATAGGATTTAGTAAAATTATAGTATAACTTTTACTATATTTAGCATTTTAGTATATTATTTGGGTGACCCATATTGGTTTGTTGTTGTACAATACCCCTTTGTATATATGTAAGTTTAAAATATAAATATGTTCATAGTGAGGTAAAATGAGAGTTACTAGTTGGATACTAACTCTTACATATGGCTGATCTAGCAGAACCATTGCGTTCCGACTCATTGAGGCACTTACCTGATAAATCCTCTTGTAAAACCACGGCAAGCGCATAAGCATTAAAATGTCATAGATATTTTGCTGTGAGAAAGGTAATCCGGCGTCATGTATCCCACCCTTCCCACAATTTCGTTATCCTTCTTAAATTCAAGTAGCTTGGAACACAAGTTGTTAGCTTCTAACTTGTATAACCCAAAATCCAAAATCTTAGCATCCCACTTTTCATCCATCAAAATGTTTGAAGGCTTCATGTGATAGTGCATGATGGCACACTTTTGACTCCAATAGAAAGATAATATAGGGGTTGGAGATCTTCAACCTTTATTTTTCAATCAAGTACTGGTACACTGCACGTGCTTTGGCATCGAAGATATGGCACCTCCCCCTCACAGAAACTAATGACTGGATATTTCCCATTAACCTATTTGGGGTCTATAGTTTTTTTTTGTTTTTTTAATATTCTTTGTATCATTCTAAGGAAATGGGTACATTTAGATTGATCTACTAATACATATGAATGCTGGTAATATGGCAAAAGTGTCTTTTCATAACTTTAAAAAATTTGAGATAATTTCACATGCAGCCATGTGTGCTGGAAATGTAATATAAGGCGACTTATGACAATTTCCCTTTGTACCCTTTTAAAAACAGACTTGGCACAATCTTATTGGCATGTGCTTTAACTTTAAGCAACGCATAAGTTACAAATTTGCCCATGAGGTTTAGATAAAATTACACTTTACCTACTTCTGTTTTAGAAATATACACTTTGCCCCCTGCCCTTTTAATATAGCCCGATAGTAACTTCTGAAATCTTAATTTAGACTATATAGTATTCTTCTTCAAATAATTTCAATCTGTATGATATTTTTTTTAGAATTGATTGACATTTAAAAAATAGAGTTTTAAAAATTGAAAGAAATACAGAAAAAAAAACTAATAATTTAAAATGTCCATTTACTGTGAAAAAAATATCATAAAAATTAAAATTACTGGAAGATGACTACCGTAATGACTAAAGTAGGATTTCAGAAGTTACTATTGGACTGTATTAAACAGGCAGGATGTGGCGGAACAGGGCCCCAGTGCCCTAAATTACTAACATTGGTAGGCTCTTTGGGAGCTATGATCCCACTTGAGTTACAATTGGCTAGTTATTACTCGTGAAGTAATCTTAAATTTTTACGTGCTACTAGTTACTTAGCCTACCCTGGATAGGTAATATGCATGCATTGTCCTGGCTATGTGATAACAGTAAATTTAAACTATAAAGAAAACTATGGCGCCAGTTCATAAAACATAAGTAAAACAAGCCAAGACATAAAAAATTTAGTTGCTTTAACTACAACAACTATGTGCATACATCTCAAACCTATATGCACCCAAATGTAACTTTAGTGTTATACACACCAATGGACACTAGTAGAGACAATCTATGTATGAAATTACCATACATATTAAAAAAAGCAACTTAAAGCTACTAAGATCCATCCTTAGCTCTTCACCCAAACAAGTAGCTTCAAGTGATGAGCGACATTTTCCTTGTACTCACTTAGCCTCAAACTGTAAGGCAAACACTTTTGTCAGTACTTGCTTATGCCATAAGTAACTTAGTAACTTGGAGTTTCCTACTTAGAGAATACCTTTGAACCAATAAAACCTAGCCTTAACAGCTGCCCCTTACCAACTGTTAGGCTCGACTAGTCCACTTAAACCTGCACAACACTTAAAGGGGTGAGTCCTTTAAAGTACTCAGTAAGGGATTTAGTACTTGCAGGGAAAAACAATGCAAATATGCAAAGCATAACATGTATATATATATAGCATCCAAAACAAAACAAGCAGTAAACAATGCAACCAGAAACAACAATAAAACAACAACCAATACAAATGATGGATGGATGGATGGATGAATGAAATATGCACATGCAAATGTATTTAGGACTTTCTTACACCCGTAGGTGCTAGACTTGCCGTGAGCTCTTACGACTGAGGTACTTGAATATTGGCCCTCGTATCCTATGCTAGCACTTAACTAACCCCATGAAGTCCTCTTACGGGCGCCTTAGAGTAAGTCATCACTTACTCAAACCTTACCCGCCTTGACGAGCTACTTAGAGTAAGTCACCACTTACTCACTCCTTACCTGTCTCTTCCCTTTACTTATTGTGCAGGGTAGCTGCCTTATGTGGTTCAACTTACCAAGCTCTCCGACCTTAGCTTAGGGTCCCTTAGTGGCTTACTTACCAAACCATAAAGTTTGGTTGGGATTCTTTTAGGTTTCCTTTTTATTAACGAACGGTTTATGACATTCCACTCAGTCAACAAAGGGTCTAAAACCCGACTTAATCCCCTTAGTGCTCACTTGGGAACTAAAGCACTTTAACTTCCTTAGCCACCATTACTTACCCTTCCTTAACCACACCATTTACCTACCACCTAAATAATGCATAATTCCCAACTTAGGAATGAGTTCTAAACCCAACTAAGGCTATGGAACATCTTAAATTAGCCTAGGGATGAAAACCGAGAGTTTGAGACACTCTTAGGATGCCCGAAGCTTGGGGGGAAAATGCCTTGGCGGCGCCGTTGTCGACGCGTCGCCAAAGGCATTGATATTCAGAAAATTTTGTACATTCTTGGCGATGCGTCTCGCCACCGGTGACGCGTCGCCAATATGGCGTCGCTACTGGCGACGCGTCGCCAATGCCTTTCCAGCATTGCGCGACAGCATGCGATCTTGCACGAAAACTGCTCAAACTTTCTCATCCCAAGCTCAAATCACATGGGTCTTGTTTCTACTTCATTCCCACACATAACACTACATTTCTATGCATTATTTGAGCTTAATTAACTTAAATCCCTTACCTCAAATCATCTTGAAAGCAAGAAACAAGCAATGAGCACATCCGAGCTCCAATGACTTCCTTTGAGTTCCAAGCTTGAAATCAACCAAATTGGACACCAAGAGCACGAAGTTAAGACCATTTCTAACCATTTAACAAGCTTAAAACTAACCCATAAGGATCAAATACGTTTACCTTTGGGTTTGAACCAAAAACTTGCAAGAACAACTCCAAATGCACCAATTCCATTAAAAACGAGCTAAGGGCTTGTTGGGATAGCTTCGGGACCTTCAATTTCCATGGAAACTTGAGTGAGTTGGGAGGTTTGGGGGTAGAATGCAAGGGAGGAAGGAGAGCTACGAAAATGGCAAATGGGGGAGATGATGAATAGTGTCATCTCCTCCATTTATAACCAACTTAGCCCAACTTTCTTCCACTTGTCACCTTGGCCCTTAAACTTAATTTTTGAATCACTTAGGCCACTTAAACACTCCCCATTGCATCACTCCTTGGTCCCAAAGAAAGGTTTTTCTTACCCAAATACTCTGCCCTTGAGTCACCTAAGCCATTATAAGACATAATAGCTTAATTTCTTACTTAGTGCATTTTTTCACCCTTAACTTTTGCTTTTGGTTCAAATGGCTATAAATACTTATGGTCTTAAATCAACTAGCTCAAAAAACTTGCATGAACCTAATTTTACCAAAATTATGGTCATGCCACTGACTTGGGCCAAAATTACCATTTTGCCCTTTTTGCCCCTTAGGTGCCAATTACTCTTTGGAACTCAATTTAACCTTAACTAGCTTGCTTTCCTTGCTTAATAAAACTTATTTGAGGAAAATAACTTGAGATTCACTTACCTCAACATTTAATGTAGAGGAAATACTAGGAGAGCCTTTACATTCTCCCCAACTTAAGAAATTTGGTCCTCCAAATTTTGATTCTTAACCGAGCACAACACTTGAATGATAATCCTCTTACCAAGTGCTCAGTTCTCTTACTCATGGTCTTTTACTTACTATGGTTGCCCATAGCTTCTTAACCACGAGCTCATTCAAGTTCTTAGCTTTTTGACTTGTTGGTCAAGAAACAACCTAAGGCACTCCTTAGGAGACCTATCCTTGGAGACACTACTTATAGGATGGACACCTTACCTTGGTTCACAAGGCACATCCCCATACTCCTAATTTTCGCTTAAGCCCATGCAACTTAGAGCTAACTTGCTCCCCTTTAGGCCCTTTTTCCCATTGGGGTACCTTCGGGAGTACTTAGTCTCCTACTTGAAGCATTACCCTTGGTGGAACTTATTACAAACTTACACTTCACTTAGGCTTTCTAGCCCTACTTAGGTGTTTCTTAGTTACCACCACTTAGCACTCTTGGCATCACTGCCTTTTAGCACCTTAAATACGGTACCCTTTTATGGCGACTTACCCTTAACTTTCTTAGGTAGCTACTTACACTTACCACCTTAGGGTTCCTTGGCCACTTTAGGCATAATTCAACTTAGCAACACTTGCACCCAACTTAGGCACTTAAGCCACATTGGGTACATAACCCTTTTATTGCCACTTAGTGTCCTTTAATGCCCAAGACACATTTTTAACTTAGCGACTCTTACACCCTTGCCATGGTATAGGTGCTTTATTTCACAAAGACTTTACATTCTTTGGGTGTCCTTGGGTGTTTTACAGACTACCCAACTCTTCTACACTTGACTCCTCTAGGTAATCATTAACATGCTTGGGTCCTTGACTACTCTTTAGTCACTTAGCCATTTCTTGGCCCTTAATTCTTGAGACACCCTTCGGATGCTCCTTCACTCTTTATTACCTAGGGGTCATTGTTTAATTAATTTGGCCTTCTCTGACAATGGGGTATTCCACTCCATTGCATCACTTTTCCTGGGTCTCTTCAAATTACTAAAGACCAATCCTTAGCACCGTTGATTAACTTTCTTAGGTGCCTTAAATACCCCATACTGCCCCCAACATATTATTACTGTGACCCTTAGGCCTTAGCTTAATTACTTCGCCACTTTAGGTGTACATTTGGCATTGAATTCTGTTAGGCTCCACGACACTTCTTAACTTTCTTAGGAAGCCCTTGGGGCTCTTAGAATTCAACCTTTCATGGTTGTCTTTTAACTTCGACACTTGGGTACACATTGAGTCCCATAAGTTATGCCACACCCTTGGCCTTCTTAGAAATCTTAGTCTGCTTGATTCCAACTTAGCATTTGCCATTTGCCCTCACGCTTATCTTGGTTTCTTATGGAATCCATAAGGGTCTTTCTTAACACCCTAAACCCATTGGGTTAACACAACCCAACTACTACCCATGAGTGCTCCCAACACACAATTGTGTTTGAATGAGACTTACAAATCTTATGCCTTACTTAAGACCATTTTGGTACCCATACCTTGCTTCCTTATACTTAGGCATATTCTTAGGTCACTACCTCATTAGCCCATCCTTATGCACTAACCACCATGACTACTTAGTGTGATTTACACACCCATAGCCCATAGTGTGTGCACCCTTAGGCATAACTGAGACCTATAACCTCCCTATGCCTAAGGAAGTCTTACTTGGCACCCTTTTGGCCCATATTTCACTTAAGCACTTGAAGTCTCTTCAAATAATAAGATTTACTAGAGCTTTCAGTATGACTCACTCTCATGGGCTCTAAGTAATTCAAGGGCATTATTTAGCAACTCAACTTAGGGACTCATTAGGCAGTTCTAACTACCTTAGCTTTAATAATCTCACCTTAGGGTTTTGGTTCTTTTCTCGGCTACCCACTTGTTCAAGAGTATTTTTTAGTCGTCTACTGACTCCACTTCAACTCTTAAACCAATTAGGTAACCTCTTACCTTACCCTTTAAGAAAAATAAAGGATCCCACAAACTTCTTAGGCTTAGCGAGTTCACTAAATTTTCCAACAACCTCAACTTTGGTTGCCTTGAATCCACTAATGAGGATATTACATCTACTCACACTTAGCTCCATCTTGAGCTTTTTTATGTTTAAGAATTTAACTCGACATTCACACCCAACTACACCAATGCCAATTCTTCCTGAATTTTATTTGAGACCCTTTGATAGTGGAGTACACTTCGGATCTTAGGGTCCTTTTTCTTACGAACCTTTAGATTAACTTAGGTCCGCACTCGTAGCCCTTCGGCTTAAAGTTTTCTTAGTTTCTTCAAATTCACAAATAGCCCCCACTATCTAGAATGAATGAACTCCCAGACACTCAAGAACACTGCTTAATTCACCTTTTCTCTTCTTGAGCAGCATTAGGTCAACAAAGACCATAACAAGATGCTACGCATAAGTCTACTACTTGGAGTTTATTCTGTCTCCATGGGTGTTCTTATCAGCTATAGGTCTAGGTTCTAAAACCATTTAGGACAACTTCTTTTTACTCACTTAAGTTGTCCTTATAGCCACCTGGCTAATGGTGCTTTCATGGTTCCTTCTTACACTCCCATTTTGGGTTGTAGCTCCTTAGGGATCCGAATGTTACTCCTTCGGTCTTTAAGGCTCAGGTTACTTCTTGAACCTCTACCAACTTACCAAAATCAATGAACTCCCCTCTTTGAGGAACCGCACCCTTAAAGACAACTTCACAGTTTGAGACCTGTAGGTTATGCTTCTTAACCTTCAATTAACCAACTCCTCATAAATATTGTGAGTCCTTAGGGTACCACTTGCTCTTCTTCACTCGCAACTTCAGGTTCCTAAAATTAACTTTTGGCTTTATAAGCTCTCTTACCTTAGTTGCGGGTTCTTGGAGAATCCAATCTCGCCTTACTTGGTGACCCTTTGTAACTAGTGTGCAACACTTCTCAGAATTGGACCCGTCATAACTATCTTAGAGTTGTCCTTCTTTAAACTTTCCTTACACTGCATAAAGTACTCCTTACACCACAGCTACTAGTTTGATCAACTTAAGGCTCAACTCGTGGCATGACTTACTGACTCTTCTATGCAAGTCAGTTTTACCTTTAGAACACTTCCAAGGGTCACTTATGACCAGCACTGCTAAGTCAGCCCTTCTATCCTTTAACCGATCCTCTTCCTAAGCATTGCGCACTAATCGAAATACCACAACCACCGATCACTGCATAATTGCTACCCTTAAGCTTCTAGGTAAAACCTTAACTATTTTAAGGGTCTAAACAAAAATTTCCCTTCTCAGGCTCTTATGAGTTCATGTACCCACACTTCACCATAATCCTAATTTTCTAGGCAGGCTAGTCACAACCACAGACATAGCAGTTTAAACAAGAAAACTACTTACTACTATGCTGTAAACTTAAAGGTACCTCTCTTTGTTTTTAGCTCCTTGACCAATCAATTGGTCCAAGTAAATTTGTTTGGCTGTCTATGAGTACTGGCGGTGCTTCCCCAGTGATTGAGGCATTCTTGACCTTAGCCTTGTTTAGGTTTCGACCTCGAGCATGTTCATGCCCTTAGTCCTTTACCATCCTTGATTCCATGCACTTAGCTCATAGCCCCCCCTTTTGGTTCATGATGTTCTTCCTTGGGTTCCATGGACTCCAAATGAACTGACTCTTACGTGAGCTTTGCTTCGGCCTCAACTTACCTTAGGGTAGAGATGTTACTCTCTTGGCCTGGGTGCACACATGGTTCTAGTGCGCCGTAGCCCTTACCCCATGGTCTATTGCTCTCTTGGTATCCATGTCACCCTTGCCCTTAGGTAATGATGGTTCACTTGGCCTCAGTGCACCTTTAATAACTTAGTGCTCTTTGGCCTTTACCCTTGGGCTTTTCGCCTGCTCGTTGAACTTTGCCCTTATCCAACATAACTATACATATTTCCTTGACCTTGGTCCTGCCTTTAGGGTAGCGATTCCTCCTTTGGTCTCAGTGTACTGGTAGGCCTTAGCACACTCCAACCCTTACCCCTTAGGCATCAACCATGATCTGCCCTTCTTAAAGGTTGAAGCACGCTTCTTGGGCTACTCACGCCATAGTGCTATTGAGACTGTACAACGAAATCACCACCTTCCTACGGCTAATTCCATAGAGCTACTTAGACCATTGCTCAGTCCCTTGCCTCAATTTCAGAACCTTACCGGCTATCCGTCCATATACCTGTAACCAAAGCCAAACAACAACTCCAAGAGCACTTATAAGCAGTACTAACCATACTTAGCACAAGGACACATTTGGATCTTAGTCACCTATTGCCTTTACTAGGACCATTGACCTGCTCTGATACCAAATTGTGGCGGAACAGGGCCCCAGTGCCCTAAATTACTAACATTGGTAGGCTCTTTGGGAGCTATGATCCCACTTGAGTTACAATTAGCTAGTTATTACACGTGAAGTAATCTTAAATTTTTATGTGCAACTAGTTACTTAGCCTACCCTGCATAGGTAATATGTGTGCATTGTCCTGGCTATGTGATAACAGTAAATTAAAACTATAAAGAAAACTGTGGCACCAGTTCATAAAACATAAGTAAAACAAGCCAAGACATAAAAACTTTAGTTGCTTTAACTACAAGTAACAACTATGTGCATACATCTCAAACCTATATGCACCCAAATGTAACTCTAGTGTTATACACACCAATGGACACTAGTAGAGGCAATCTACGTATGAAATTACCATGCATATTAAAAGAAGCAACTTATAACTACTAAGATACTAAGATCCATCCTTAGCGCTTCACCAAAGCAAGCTAGCTTCAAGTAATGAGCCACACTTTCCTTGTACTCACATAGCCTCAAACTGTAAGGTAAACACTTTGGTTAGTACTTGCTTATGCCATAAGTAACTTAGAAACTTAGAGTTTCCTACTTAGAGAATACCTTTGAATCAATAAAACCTAGCCTTAACAGCTGCCCCTTACCAACTGTTAGGCCCAACTAGTCCACTTAAACCTGCACAACACTTAAAGGGTTGAGTACTTTAAATTACTCAATAAGGGATTTAGTACCTACAGGGAAAAACAATGCAAACATGCAAAGCACAACATGTATATATATATATAGCATCCAAAACAAAACAAGCAGTTAACAATGCAACGAGAAGCAAGAATAAAACAACAACCAATGCGAATGATGGATGGATGGATGGATGAAATATGCGCATGCAAATGCACTTAGGACTTCCTTACACCCGTAGGTGATGGACTTGCCATGAGCTTTTACGACTGGGGTACTTGGATACTGGCCCTCGTATCCTATGCTAGCACTTAACTAACCCCATGAACCCCATCTTACGGGCACCTTAGAGTAAGTCATCACTTACTCAAACCTTACCTGCCTTGACGAGCTACTTAGAGTAAGTCACCACTTACTCACTCCTTACCCGTCTCTTCCCTTAACTTATTGTGCAGGGTAGCTGCCTTATGTGGTTCAACTTACCAAGCTTTTCAAGCTTAGCTTAGGGCCCCTTAGTGGCTTACTTACCAAACCATAAAGTTTGGTTGGGATTGTCTTAGGTTTCCTTTTTATTGACCAAAGGTTTATGACATTCCACTCGGCCAACAAAGAGTCTGAAATCTGACTTAATCCCCTTAGTGCTCACTTGGGAACTGAAGCACTTTAACTTCCTTAGCCACCATTACTTACCCTTCCTTAACCACACCACTTAGCTACCACCTAAATAATGCATAATTCCCAACTTAGGAATGAGTTCTAGACCCAATTAAGGCTATGGAACATCTTAAATTAGCCTAAGGATGATAACCGAGATTTTGAGACACTCGTAGGATGCCCGAAGCTTGGGGGCAAAATGCCTTGGTGGCACCGTTGGCGACGTGTCGCCAAAGGCATTGACAATCGGAGAAATTTTTGCATTTCTCGGTGATGCGTCGCCAACTCACATCACCACTGGCGACGCGTCGCCAATATGGTGTCGCTACTGGCGATGCGTCGCCAACGCCTTTCCAGCATTGCGCGACAGCATGCAATCTTGCACGAAAACTGCTCAAACTTTCTCATCCCAAGCACAAATCACATGGGTCTTGTTTCTTCTTCATTCCCACACATAACACTACATTTCTATGCATTATTTGAGCTTAATTAACTTAAATCCCTTACCTCAAATCATCTTGAAAGCAAGAAACAAGCAATGAGCACATCCAAGCTCCAATGAGTTCCTTTGAGTTCCAAGCTCAAAACCAACCAAATTGGACACCAAGATCACGAAGTTAAGACCATTTCTAACCATTTAACAAGCTTAAAACTAACCCATAAGGATCAAATACGTTTACCTTTGGGTTTGAACGAAAAACTTGCAAGAACAACTCCAAATGCACCAATTCCATTAAAAATGAGCTAAGGGCTTGTTGGGATAGCTTCGGGACCTTGAATTTCCATGGAAACTTTAGTGAGTTGGGAGGTTTGGGGGTAGAACGCAAGGGAGGAAGGAGAGCTACGAAAATGGCAAATGGGGGAGATGATGAATAGTGTCATCTCCTCCATTTATAACCAACTTAGCCCAACTTTCTTCCACTTGTCACCTTGGCCCTTAAACTTAACTTTAAATCACTTAGGCCACTTAAACACTCCCCATTGCATCACTCCTTGGTCCCAAAGAAAGATTTTTCTTACCTAAATACTCTGCCCTTGAGTCACCTAAGCCATTATGAGACATAATAGCTTAATTTCTTAGTTAGTGCATCTTTTCACCCTTAACTTTCGCTTTTGGTTCAATGGCTATAAATACTTTTGGTGTTAACTCAACTAGCTCAAAAAAAACTTGCATGAACCTAATTTTAACAAAATTATGGTCATGCCACTGACTTGGGGCAAAATTACCATTTTGCCCTTTTTGCCCCTTAGGTGCCAATTACTCTTTGGAACTCAATTTAACCTTAAGTAGTTTGCTTTCCTTGCTTAATAAAACTTATTTGAGTAAAATAACTTGAAATTCACTTACCTCAACATTTAATGTAGAGGAAATACTAGTAGAGCCTTTACACAGGGGATAAGTGGATATTTTTAAAACAGAATGGGGCTAAATATAATTTCACATAAACCTTAGGGGGCAATTTGTAATTTCCATTAAGCAATTTAATATGTTATTATGAATCCGCCATGTGTCCCACATTGATGACACCTGCCACCCTACTTTCTAAGACATAGACTAAGGATGACAATTGGACAGGTTGGGTTAGATTTGGATTAGGTAATTCATGTTCTGGTTTAGTCAGGTTAGCATGAATTTGGATCCAGGTCGGTTTTTTAGGGTCGGCTGAATTTCAGGTTGAGCTGATTCGGATTCGGGTTGAGTTGGGCCAGCTTTATTTGGGTTCGAGTTCACTACATGTTGGGTCAATTTCAGTTTCGGGTAACTTCAAATCTTGTTTTAGGTCAAGTTTTGCTTTTACTTAGGTTATTAGTGTGTAGGCCAAAACGATTAAATCAATTCAATTTTTTTTCCAATTTTTATTAAAATTTAAATCAAAGAATTTGATTTTTTATGTGATTTAATTTAAATTAATTTTTCATTTTTAGTGTATTTAATTAAAATATTCATAAAAAATTTCTTCATTATAGTTTAATACATATTTACGTAATTTAACATTATTAGTAATAGTTGATTATTTTTCTAAACTCATACCCTTAAACTATCACTATTCAAGTCATTATGATCCTTACCCAGTTATTACCCAGGCATGCATTACGACAATTCTGCTATACTTATGGTTTGATGAATTTTCTTTGAAAATACTACGAAATGCAAATCTGCACTATTAGTGACTAAACTGAAAATTTTGAAAAATGTTGGGTGAAAGTGCAAAGATTTCAAAAGTTTAAGGACCCATGTTGTTATTAGGTGTGATTGAAATAAAACTTTTTAAAATTTAGGTACCTTATTACACTATACTTAAAGGTTTAAGGATGAATGTTGCAGTTTTCTCAATTGCCAATTAAGATTATTAAACTTACTAAATATAAAAATTACTCCGTTAGGAAAAATTCAAATATGAACTTACTAAACATGGAAGTTTCTTCCCCAAATATGACTTGCAAGTTGCAATGTATAGAAATCCTCAAGAAATAGAAGTTACTAAATATGAAAATTCTCTCTCAAAATATGAGAATTATTAAACATAAATATCTAAAAAAATGGAACTACTAATATAAAAGTTTTCTTTTCAAATATGAGACTGACTGAATATGGAAATACCAAAACATGGAAGTTACTAATTGCGAAAGTTACCATTTCTAAATATGGGATATACTGAATATGAAAGTCTCAAAAAATGAAAGTTACTAAATATAGAAACCTCCATATTTAGGACTTACTAAACATGGAAGATAATGAAAGAGAATAGTTAAGATTTAAAGTGAGGGTTAAAATCAGATCTTGCCAGGTTTAATCATCGGGTCATCTCAGGTTTAGGTCAGGTCAGTCTTCAGTTTGGATCATTTCGGGTTCAGGTCAATTCAAGTTCGGGTCATTTCGGCTTCGGGTATTTCAGGTCTAAGTCATTTGGATTCAGGTTTTCTCGGGTTACCTTTCAATCGAGTTCGGGTTTAGGTCGGGTTGGATACAGTTGGATTCTAGTCATTGCCCCTTTTTTTCAAATTAGGTCAAGTCGAATTTGGATTTTGGTGGATTAGATCAGGTCATCAAGTCGAGTCAAATTTTGTCATCTCTAATATAGACATCGCCTCGACTACAAGAAATCGTGTTTAAGACCATTTAATATTTTATAAAATATAAGCAGGTATGTAAAGATGTTTTAAATTTTTTTTGCCCGTTTAACACCATCTCTGCCCGTTATACCTACGACCCTATCACAGAAATTTTAAATCCATTTTTAATGTTGTCTTATTCATTCACCACCCCCCGGGCCAAAAAAAGCCGGAGATCCAGCTCCACCGCCCCACCACCCCCCCCCCCCCCCCCCCCCCCCCCCCCCCCCAAATCCACTACTTTCTTCCTCGCCCCTATTACTGTCAACCACTATTTAATTACAGTTACAATGAATGACCATAAAGAGGCTCGCTAAATACAGTATTGACTTTACAATTTCCTCATGAAAATTCACTTTATCCAAGTCAAATTTTTATGTGCTAATTGCCTTTGCTGCCATTTTCTCTGGAGCAGAATCGTTGCCAACACTAGCTCCTGCTGTTTCCTTCTCTGAAGCTGTGTTCATTCCACCTGCGAAGAGCAACCATATGTTGAGAGGATCTCTTTTAGTAACAAATAAACTACTATCCACTATTGACACAACAATTGTTCTTTTCACAGGAATTATCATGAGCAAGCAATAATTTTGCCTAGCAATTCATCAAACCACAAGAAAGTATGGCTATGCATTCCTATATTTGAACATTTTTATAGTATTAAATGATAATATTCCACTTCTTATCTTCTATTTTCCTGAACTATCAAGTTTGAAGGACTGTGAAGAAGGTACATGAAAAGCACGAGTTGCA